>JAOVVA010000051.1:13562137-13572493 GCA_028565275.1 Leiocassis micropogon
CATACATATACATACATACATACACATATACATATACATATATATACATATATATATTTAACCAGATTAACCAGTAAGACATGCACTAGAGCACGTAAGCAGTCAAACTACAATCTGGGAAAAAAGTAACAGCAGTCGGTTGAGGCTGAAGTACACAACTTGACTTGACAAACCAGGTCCCTTTTTTGACCCTCCTGACGTCGATATTTTTAACAGCAGGGAGACAAAGTCAGTAAATTATCTCAGGATGTTTGATATAACCATCTCCGTAGACCGTGGAGTATGAAAAAAAGACTGCTTTATCATATATCCACAGAACACCACACCCTTTAGTAAAGATTTATGATAAGTCTATGAAGCACTGAGGGTCTCATAAAATATGCTGCTGCTGTAAGTACAGGCACCAGTTAGCAAAGGGATCATACAGCCTCAAATACACCATTTAGTTGGTATTAACAACTCTTTTGAGACTTGCATGCAATATATGCAAGTTTTTACAACCGACAGCTTAGTCAGGTGCTTTCAATGGCTAATATAAATAGGATTTTTCCGCTTTGAGCTTGTGTGGACTTGATTCAATAAACCACGTTTTTAATAGCACATACTGTAAAGTATGACACCTTCAGTACACACCCTTACCCTTAGCTGTCAATATTTGTTAATTTGTAACAGTCTAACATAAATGGCCAAAAACATGCCTCATACCTATTTTTTGGAAAAGCAAAGCAGGAAAGCTGTTCTTTGTTTTGCCCAGTTCGCCCATCATTCAGCAGAAGCCCACACCTGTGCAAATGCACCAGCCCCTTTCATCATACCGCTGGACCTCCTAGTATTCCCTCCATGATATAGTGACAGTTTGACAGCAAAATGAGTTATTTTTGAAAAAAAAAATAATAATAATTATATAATTTTTAACAAGAATTGCAAGTTGTTAGAAATATTTTGTGAGCAGTTTTTTTTTAAATCACAAGAGTGGTCAAAAGAGCAAATTCCTACGTATTACATAAAACTGTTTGTTATGTCAGGATTAATTGGTTTTGGTTAATGGTTTTGCAAAACACTATAACTATACCTGCCACAATTTTGTCCCGATGGATAAATCAGCCTGTAGTCATTTTTGTGGCCATGTACTTATGCAATTTAATATCAATAATAAAGTTGGCTTAAGTTTTCATGAAAATAAAAAATTAAGCAAATTCATGCTTTGGTCGTGTTTTTTTGGAGTGAGTCATTGGCAGCAATTTGGAACAAGGAAAAATGTGTTTCACTTTGTTGCAAACAAAACCTACAGAGTTTTGAGAGTTGAAGATTATAAAATATATATTTACAGTATATACTGTATATACAGTACAATAAAGCAATGCATCATCAGTCAATTTCTCTTACCAGGTTTAAATTTACTTTGTTTTTTGACAAAAGCACGTTACCACAGTACAGGGATACAACGTCTAAGGTCTGATCGGTCATCGACCAACTGTCTCTGGTTGCATAAGGTATCAAACACAGCAGTTTTCCACACACGTGTATCTATGTCTCTTGTACACAGAGTGACTGCCTGTCTCTTGAGTGTTGCAATATTATCTTTCTGCTCAGTTTTCCTTTGTAAATATTACGTTTTTCAATACTGAAGTGCACCATGGCTCTCAAACACAGCAAAACATTTTCAACATTTTTTTGTTATAGATAGCCATGTGAGCCTGTAGACAATAATTTACCAAAATGAGTGAAAATGGCTTTTATCTCATTTTGCTGTCAATCTGTTCATATCATGCGTTTAGCATAGCACAGAAATGTCTACTAATACCATGTAGCCCCGTTTCCTAGTGTGGCTGTAAGTGCGCTTCTACCTCACTCTGAAACCATTTTTTTTGGTGTCTAAAGCATTTAAAACATTAAATTAAAAAAATTTTTTGGTTTGTTACAATGCATATAAAAATGCATTTCTGAGTTGTAGATATCAATAGTGACCCTGTAAATAATAATTTATGGAAAGGAGGACATGATGAAATTGCACTACACTGCACAATTGCTTGTGTAACCCTCTGGAAAGTTCAGATCATTTACTTGCACAATTTCCTGGGCAGCATTAATTGGGTGGATCCAACTGGTCTGCACTTATATCCATACATTTAAGTTTATTAAGTCCATGAAACAAGTCATCTTATACTAAAATGACTAAGAAGATTAGTATTATGCTTATCCATAAATGTGTACTATTTTTTTTACTGAAAATTCTATAAAGCACACAGAGTACAGCCTTACACAAATCATTTGATTCAAGTTCGTAATTTCTGCCAGAGTTAATTCAGCCAATGGGATTGCCATAATACACAGAAAAAAAGGGAAAGGCGATTTTGAAGGGGATTTTCAGTGATCAAAGAGCTTCTCTCTGGCATGGGTGTCTCTCTCATGCTGTTTCTCTTTCTCTCAGTCAGCCTGTCTCTGTCTTAGATCCATCCATCTGTTCTCAGCTCGAGACTTAATGCTTTTCTCCAACACCCCGCTACACCTGAGGCACTCGCTGACCTAACTGCAATGACCTTTAATCAATAATTGGATGAAGCGACAAGCTTGAGGCTTTTCAAGCAAATATCCCGTCCTTGATCTATGTCTCTCTCCCTGTCTCTCACTCTCTCTCTCTCTTGCACACACAAAAGCAAGAAGCAGCAAAAGGTGACAAACATACAGTAAGCTAAAACACTGGAGGCACAATAGCTCATAACACAACAAAAAAAATTTTTAGGAATTAAACATCTGCTATTAAACTGCTATTAAACATCATCAGTTACTATGGTTTTAATGACACCGGACATTTGTGATTGACTCAAAATGGTCAAATCACAAAACTACACACTAAGTAACCTGTCTAAAAATGTACAAATGAATAAGGCTAGTAATGTATGTGGTGGCTTTACCCTCATCAATTTCACTTGAAATAAATATGAAATCAACACTGCTCTTTTTCCCCCCTTAAACTCCAGTTGAACCAGATACGCTTGCATAAATAAATGAAAATCTATGGGCCAAATGTATTATTAATGCTGCCTAACTGGTTCAAAAAATTAGCTAATGTAACAGAACAAATCTTTCAGGCTTAAATCTGCAAAATCCAAAACTTGCTCTTGTACTAAGCCAGTTAAACAAGCATCTGGATTTATTCTTGTTAGTGTCAATACAGCAGGCCATTTGCTGTAAAACAAGCGGGCAGTGGAACCAGCCGAGGTTTCCATGGTAACTGCAAATGTAAGGATGTGGTCGCTTGGCGAGGGTAAACGTAAGAATGGCCTGACTACATATTACTATTCATCAGGAACAAAAGGTGACACGGCAGGCGGCTCCAAGATATCAAAACAAACGTAAACTCTGTGAACGTCATACTCGTCTGTTTTCCATCAAGCTTGTTTTAGAAGTCATCGCTGATGAAAAAATAATTTCCACCAGCAGTTCACTTTCTTCACATCATTAAAAAAAGATACTCACTGTTTTGTGCTCAGATACAGACAATAATCACCACTGACATTAACCACCACAGCTGTCTCATAGTGACACAAAAAGGTCAATTGCAAATGAATGTTTCTTGGTATTTAAAGTTCAATTCAAACTTAATTACTTCAAGTGCTCACTCAGATGGAACCTAATATTAAAGTCCAAACAGAATTTATTTTATTTGCCAGCTTCAGACTTAATTACGAAAGCCTGTTAGCAGAAGAAGCTGCAGGAAAAACAGAGGTGACCTGTATCATCTTTGCTTTTCTTTTCCTTCTCTACATGCTCTACTATTCGAATGCTATAGCAAGTTAACCCTTCCTCAATACCACACAAATTGCCCAAACTAATGTTTAGATATTTTTTTTGTGTTCAATGATCCACACACTCTTCTGTTAAGCTTACAGCACACCATTCACAACCAGCGTAACTGAACACTAGGAAAGGTTTGCAGCTACCGAATACGAAGAATCATTTAACCTTAAGAGAATTCACCTCTTTCTGTCTTAGCTAAGACATTTTTAACAAAGTCTGACAAAATAAGGGTTACATACAGTAGGCTGAATAATCTGCTTTTTATCCTGCAACTGCTTACTGGACTGAAGTGAATAATAGTGACATCAACATCTTCATGACTAAAAATCTCCAAAGTGTAGGATCATTTCACTCTGAACAGCCACTATTTTTGGGAAAACGCCTTTGTGGTGACAAGGCGCGGTCACAAGCCACTCTGTTAAAGCAGTGATTCTCTGTTAGAGAATCACGTAAGAGGAAAAAAACTGAGGATAATGTGGCTAATTTGTGTTTTTACAGAGCAGCTACACCCGCGCCACCACAGAATCTGGCATCTTTAAACTTTAAGTAACCGATTTATTTTATTGCTGCTGCTTTGCTTATGATAGATTTTCAAATAAAATTTAAATTTTAAATTTTATTTGTCACATACACAGTCATACACAGTACAATATGCAGTGAAATGCTTATACGACTGCACGCGACCTTAAAAAAAGATTATCAATAAGAAATAAATTATGGAATAAAATAAGAAATAAAATACAGAGAAACTTTAGCTATAGAAGATATAGGTATAGAAGATAAGAACAAAAAATACAAAAAACTATATATAAATAAAAATTTTAACGGTCACATATTTGACTAATATTGCATGAGAGGGAGTGCTGTACTGCTAGATATAGCACGGCTGTTATATATCCAGCAATAAAGCACAACTTAAGCACGAGTGTGATATTGCTTGTATTTAACAGTTCTGCAAACATCCTTTATTAATAACAGAATAACATTTGTTTCTTTATTTAACCAATTATTTCACGCCACCAACAAAATACCCATCTATGACAGAACTAACTAATTGCGAGTGCCAGAGCAGGCGGCTGACAAGTTACCGGGCAGCAGTTAGTGTCATTAATGAGGGTGAAAGTAGTTTTAAATGCTTACTAGTAATACTGTATGTAGCCTAAAGGTGAGGAGAACAACACATGAAGGTGGTGGACAGTAATGTAAATCTCATAAGTTTCTCTTTATATTAACACTTATTCTTCCACTTTAGAATATCAGCAATGTTAAATTCTAGGTTTCGGGGTTCAATCCCAAATAGCGTTAGCAGAGTTTAGGAACCAATTTGGGAATCACCCTTGTGTTAGGAGCTAGTTAGCTTTGTGGCTGTAAATTAAAGAACACTGATGGTCCAGATGAGATTCGGAATGACTTAGAAGCAATTATTAAGAAATCAAAATGTTTTTGACATAACGTCATAATGACAATGTTATCAGATGTGTTTTCTTGCTGAAAGAGCTTCTGTGACTGGTTTTGAATGTGGTGTTTGACGGACAGTTTCTCTACCATTATTATGGCGGACTGTATGTACAGACGTACTTTCATCCATGCTGCAAACGGCAGTGTAAGTAATGGAGATTAGTAGTTAATTAGAGTAATTGTAGAACACCTGGGACATGGAGTCCAAACGTCCCAGTGGTGTTACAGTACAAACAGATCGCTCGGTTGGAACAAACTATTCTTTTGATCAACTGAGTTGTGTTTGAACGTGCTTTATAAATAAATTTAACATTTGAAGGACTTGGAAATATTTTATTTTATTTGTAAGAGAACAACAACTTTAATTAATCAATCTGTGCAAACAAGAAGCACCTGCTTGTCAAAGGTGCCGATATTTTTGATCACATTCAAAATGGGTGGGTTCTGACAAAAGGTGCCATGTTTTAAATTGTTTAAGATATCAAAATATTAATGTTAGGAAATGAAAGCTGAAATTCTGATAAATTATCCCATAATCTTTTGATATCAACCCCAAATATCTTTCGTGTGTAGTGATATGAAGGGGGAAAAAAACATGCTGTGCATTTACAATTGTCCCTCATTTCCCATGCTCCTGTTATTGTAGGCCGTGGCTTTTGTCACATACATTAAAGAGAACACAGCCAGTAGAATTTTCCACTGCCACTTAGAAAATGCTTACATATTTAATAATGAATCCCTGTTAATACTTTAATGTTTACAGACAAAACTAAACAACATAAATCAACATTTGCTGTTGTGCTTACACCGAGAAATCCACAGCTGTATCCTTTTCACTGCAAATATATTTCAGTGCTGGGCCATTCTGATTCCATTCACATGGAAAAGTAAATATTGAATACGAACCTCATGGTACCCTTGACAGCACTGTCTGATCCCACATTTGTGTTTAATGTTTGTTCAGCTTTTTAAAAAATCATCAGTTAGGCATTGTTAATCTTAATGACCACCGTCAAAGAACACATAAAATCCAAGAAACTGCATCAAGGCTTCAAATGTCTGTTGTGGTTAAACCAGTTTAGGGCAAATGCACAATATCTGAAGTTTGTTATAAAGTCATTGCATCACTTTATGTGAAAATTTTTCCACAGTCTCTTCAAGACACAAACATCATAAAATGAAGATATGGCCAGGATCAGAAAATAAGAACTAAAGGTATGAACTCCTGCGGACACGCACAATGTATTAAACATGGCACAAAGATGCTGAAATCAAGTTTCATGTCAAGAATCTTTGGTTATGTGAACTTTTAGACAACTTCGTATGAGCAAATACCCCTATAGATACGTCACAGGTGGGCACAAATTGTGAGCCAATGGCACAAACCCAGTGAGCTTAGATAAAAGAGTTTCTTCTGCCTTCCGTTAATAGCAAATGAATATCTTATCTGAGGATTAGACAATTCCTGTCTTTCGTGAAATATCTCTGAGCAACAGACTTTGAATGAAAAATCTGTCATACTCATCTATTGTGTTTCAAATGTGAAACAGTCCTTTGGCTCTATGGACCTTTCAAAAACCAGCTCAGCCCTGCTAAATCTCAAACCCCTAGAACCCTCGTCCATACAGCGACCCATATCAGATAAACTGGGAAGTCATTGCCAGCCATATTTTACTGTACTCATTCACTTCTTCACTCACTGCAGTCACAGAACATCACATTTTTGTGTAAATTGTGTAAATCTTACAGTTTCTTTGGCTGCATCACATGCCTGAATATCAGACTTTGAATACTAGACTTTACTCAGAAGCTCCTAAAGAAGCGCATATTTCATAGTTGGATATTTACATAAGTACAAAAAAAAACAGTAAATGTAATAATAATATTTATTGCAAATAGGGCATGGAACACTACATCACTACTTTCTGTGGTGGAAGATCTCATCATGAGTGTATGCACACTCACACAAGGGGTATAAAGTAGTACCTTCCTGCTCTGTTACATTTCAACAAACTGGACTTCAAATATTGCATAATCACATAACTTATGCTGAGTGTGCTGGGGCAATAAAAACATACAACTGCCTGATTTGTGGCACTTTTTAAAATAGCTATCTTTATTATAACAGCTTTGTACAAAAACTGATTATTCTGGAGAGTAATGTCTCTCTTATAAGACACGCATGAAATAATCTTGAATTCTGACTAGAAAACTATAATCTTGATATGAATTCCAATTATGTAACTTTGAAGTGTGAGGCTTTATACCACAGTCGTATGTACTTACTCAGCCTGTGTGCTCAAAGAAAATAAAATACATTTCTTACTGGTTATAAATTTCTTAAACTTCTTTGTACCCTCATCAATGTTGCATGCAATATTTTAATACAAAGTTACACCCACATATTCATAATCATAGTGATGCTGCACAATGCCAAAGGGATTTTGCCTGTAATTAAATGAGTGGATGGGACAAAGTGCTGTGCAGGCTTGTTACACTCAAGCTTATGTAACCAAGAATGAACAAGAAGCCCTCAAACATGCACATTCCATTTATCTTGTGTGTCTCTTTGTGCTGTTTTTTTTTTTCTTTTCTGTCTGGCAGTTCTCCAGAACTGGAATACTGGTATCATAGCAAATGAAGGATACAAAACAGGGCGCACAAGAGTCAACTGACTGCATGTGGAATTCCCAGCAATTGTGTTTCATTATCTAGGAGAGTTTATATTTAGCTGAAATGTATTGGTACACTTAGGATAGATGCGTTTTTTTTGTAATTTTTTATAAAGAACAGACATAAAGACAACTTATGTGTTCTGCAGAAATATTTACACACTTCATTATTCCTAATAATAAGTATGTACAAATGAGAAGAGCATTTTAATCGACCAAAAGGTATCAGATCCCAATATATTCTATATCTGATATTTTACATATGTAGACTACAGAAGCTCAGAGACAGCTCAGTTTATGTGAGATTGTTACTATTGGATTGGTACTGAGGTTTGATTTACATATTTAATTAAAAATGGAAACATGGAACAGATGATATCCCTTAGCAAGTACGATTACCCTTTTTATGACAGACTCTTTTAACATGTCAAAAGATGAACCTGAAACAGCCACACAGCAATAAGCATTTAGATTTAGCAACATGTATTATTCACATTAATGAGTTAAATACTGTTAACAAAATGACTAAACATAAACCACAGAATAGAGTCCTTTGAGGTTATTAGGAAAGATGCTATGCTTTGAGTTTGTACGTGATTTCTTGCATGTATTACACTCATGTACAGTGTATTCAATATTCAATATTGATTTTGTCATTTAATATAGCACCAATGAATATATTTCCAGTTGGGCCAACTCCTCTTGAGAAATCATCTTTCCCCAAGGTTATTATAAGGTATATTCTTCTGATGGTATAACAATTTCAAAATCTTCACAACTTTTAATTGGGTTTCAGGTCAGGAGACTAGTTAGGCCATGCACAACCTTCCTGAAGTGTCTCCTCCACCTGGATATAGGGTTATTATTCTTATAACCTTTCTTCTTTTTCAAATATGAGCCAAATAATTGCTAAAAACTCCTATTTATGTTTCATCTTGTGCTTGAAAAAGATTTATGATTTGCCTGAAAGCATGTGTATCTGTGGTTTTGTCTTTTTTAGCAAAGGTATATTTTTTGTATTGGTATAAAGTGTTGATTGTCTGGCAGACATCTCAAGCTGGATGGCAGCTCATCAACTGAAACTTAATTTCAGTAAAACCGAACTGCTCCTTATCCCAGGTGATTTATCCTCCTGTCAGGATCCAATTATTTGTCACATGGACCTTACAGCACAGTGAAATGATTTTTCTGCATATCCCAGTTAGGAAGCTGGTGTCAGAGCGCAGGGTCAGCCATGAATCAGCGCCCCTGGAGCAGATAGGGTTAAGGGCCTTGATAAACAGCGGCAACTTTGTGCTACTGGGGCTTGAACCCCCAACCTTCAGTAACCGAGAGCCTTAATCTTTTGAGCCACCACTGCCCTGCAAAGGTTCCCCTAGGTAACACTAGGATCACTTCTTCAGTCACTGCCTGCAACCCTGGAGTAACTCTGGACAACCAACTGATATTTTTCCTTCACACTGCTAACCTTACTCGCTTTTGTCGATTTTATGTCTTAATAACATCAGAAGAATTCATCTATTTCTCTCCACACAGGCCATTTAGGTGCTTGTTCAGTGCTCGTTGTTATTTCAAGACTGGACTACTGCAATTCCCCCTGGCAGGTCTGACTCTGTGCACCATTCGTCCTCTGCAGCTGATCTGTTATGCAGCTGCACGGCTTGCTTTCAACCTTCCTAAATTCTCCCACACCAACCCACTTATCTGCTCCCTCCACTGTTTTCTTGTGGCTGCCCACATCAAATTCAACACTGATGTTTGACTATAAAGCTAAGAACGGCCCAGCACCCACTTACCTTAAAGCACTTATTACACCTCGCATCGCACCACGTTCCATCTGATGCTCAAACACTGCTCGACTGGTCCCACCATCTCTCAGGGATTGGGGAAAAACATGCATCTAGATGTCTGTACAGCCAGGTCACCGACAATCTTTAAGCAACGACTAAAGACTTACAGTATCTGTTTCTTTAGTATCTGGGTTAAACAGTCCCTCCCGATCCAAAAAAATAATAATAATTTTTCTTGATCCTTCCCAACAGTGTTTGACTGATGATAAGGCTATATCTAATGGAAACTTCAAAGTATTTTTTAAGTCGCTCGGGATATGAGTGTCTGCAAAATGCCTAAAAGTAAATGTCATCCTGCAACTCTTTTTAAGTGCCTGCTGGCCTTTCTCTTAACTTAGCACTTTTGGAGCACTGTGAAATCATGCATAGCACACCTGTCTGACGACGATTAGTATCAAACCGATTCTGCAACGCTGTACACACATACACACACATACTGTATATACACACATATATACATATACATTTGCACAGTCACTTTAACAAGAACACATGTATACCAGTGGCAGCTGCTAGCTTTTGAAACAGGGGAAGCTCATATTAGGCCTTCATCATAAAATTCATTATGTTATAGC
>JAOVVA010000051.1:13573127-13613804 GCA_028565275.1 Leiocassis micropogon
CATAATTTGACCATTAATTTTGTGACATTATAGGGGAAGCTGAGCTTCCCTTGCAGTCTTAAAGAAATCGCCACTGATGTATACGTGCTCATTTATGTAATCATCCAAGCAGACAGTCACAGGACGAAAAAAAAAAAAAAATGCAGATACAGGTTAAGAGACTTAGTTAATGTTCAAATCAAACATCAGAATGAGGAAAACATGATCTCAGAATTGCACAGTTCTTCAAAAACTTTACACCCAACAATCTCAAGTTTTTATCCAAAAAGGTATGGAAAACAGAACACATCCAGCAAGAAGAGGGTCTGTAAGCACTCATCAGGTTCACTCAACACTTGCCTTGGTATGCACAGCACAAACTCTGAGGTGGATGGGCAACAACAGAAGAAGACCACCCGTATCAGGTTCTGCTTCCAAGAACCAAGAACCAAGAAAAATATGAGGCTATCATGGACGCAGACTCACAAAAAAATGGACAGCTGAAAAAATATTATTATTATTATTATTATACCAGTCTTTAATTGTTCAGTTTCTGTCCAATGATGGTCTCAGATACCTGTTCTTGGCTGACAGGAGTGGAATCTGATGCTTTTATAGCCTATTCACTCCAAGGTTTAATGTGTTGTGCAGGCTGAGATGCTTTTTTGCTCACTACGATTGATTAGAAAGAGTGATTATATCAGTTACTATATATTTCCCACAAGCTGCAACTGATATGGTCATTCACCTTGAAGCGATTATCAACAAGGCATTTCTACCCAAAGAACTGTCACTCACTCAATGTTTTTTCTAATGTTCTGTGTAAACTGTAGAGACCATCATGTGTGAAAATCCCAGGAGATCAGAAGTTCACAAAATACTTAAACCAGCACAATTGTCACAAATAACCATGCAACAATAAAAAGTCTCAGTGATCACACATCTTCTTTTTCTCATCTTTAGTGTGAATATTAGATAAAAGCTGTATCTGCATTACTGTATATCTGGTAGGTTATATATACAGTAGTAGGTTTAATGTAGAAATTTTATGCATACAGTACACATAGTCACAAGCATGATATAATCACAATATTACAAGAGATTATTGTATATTATCTTAAATAAAATAATATGGTCTTGCTCTAATGCTTTGTCCAAAGTTTTGTATGGACAATATAAATTCACATCATAGAACAGAGCAATGTACTGCATGATAAACTGCAGTAAACTGCATGTACTGTATATGTGAACATATAGAGTTTGTGAATAACTTGACCCCAGCATAACAGGTCTTGGGCATGCTCTTATCAGATACATCACTTGGAACTGTGTAAAACAGTATAATATCATATTTCCCTTTAGAATAAACATAATACTCTTTAATTCTTAGCATTAGTGCAACAAAATATCTGGTGTAATTACGCAACTATTCAGCAGATAAGGGAAATTACATCTGTACAAGGGGGAAAAACCTTCGCCCAAGTTTATCAGCAGGAGATTGGGTCTGGTTTATCCACACTAACAACCTTTCAGTAGATACATTTCACTACGAACGTGCACTGTTGCGCTGAACTGTTGGGCCTCTGTACTGAAATTCCTTTGGATGCTTGGTTTACAGTGTGGGAACTGGCCATCAATTTTAAACAACAGCAATGGAATTTCCACTTTATCGCAAAAAGGACATGACCCCCATAACTTATGGTTGTAACAAACACCGTTCACAATAATCCTTTATTCCTATAACTGTTAAGGAATACTTTTTTAGAGCAGAAGGCACAAGGCACATCAAATATTTAAAGAAAGAATACAAAATCTTGCTAGATGCTCTGAAAAAGAACTGCATCTCAGGGACTGAAAACTATCCCTGATTTTTTTTTGTTGCACTGCTCTGATCTCATACATGTTTGTCATCGTCAGGTTTAGTCTCAAAGCAAAGCATTAACACAACCTTTTCTAACTCGATTTATCTGATGTGGGATGCATTAGAAGTCTTGGAAAGAACAAACAATACAGAATGTGAGATTGATTTTACACGTAGCCTTTTACTGTGGTTAGTAAACCTTACACCTTTCTGTGTCTTGTCGAACAGGCTGCAGTGTCAGAACCTGGGGCTATAAAATTGTGGACTGTAATAAAAGTTGCTCAAGTTTAACAGATGAGTATGCACTTTTTTTAATCAGTGCAAGTGCGATAACTGATAGTCCTGTGTCTCTGATATACAAAATGATTAATAACATAGTGAACCAATGATGTGCTTGACACCTCAGATTCATCAACATCAGCAAACATAAGGAGACGTTTTACTGTTTTTATATAAAACCTGCTGTTTTTTGTACATTGTATAGACCAACCAGATGTCCCCACTCAGAAGTGGCAGATATTCATAACCTTATTAGGACAATTAAACACCAACAAGATCTTAAGCGACCCTTTTCTCTCGCGCGCGCCGGAGGGAAAAAAGGCGATTCTGTGCGTTTCCTGTGTGCGTGCGTGCGTGTGCGTGCGTGCGCGCGCGCGCGCTTGTGGATGCAGCAGCACCTGTCCACTGCAGCATAACAGGTAGAGTCACGGAACAGGAAGCGAACTCCGCTCACACACAGGAGCCATAAAACAGTTTGGTTTTGAAGTTTTATATCGCGTAGTAGATAAATCACCCCCTTAATCTTTTGCTGTCTTTATTACAGCCCGGCTCACGTGCACACCTGGCTGCAGGAGAGCGTGCTCGTTTTATTCTCGAGCGATACTGATGCAGGAAGCCCGTTAGCCTGTAAGGTGCTAAAGTCCCTCCCTGTGGAAAACGTCTCGTTATCGCGAGTACCAGCACCACAGCTGTCAGAACACCACCTCGGTCAGGCGCAATGCGAACTTTTACTAAAGGTTTCATTAAGTTTTTAATATTTTTTTGCCTGCGTGTTAGTGACACTCACCTGAAATGCCGCCCCCAATCACTATCACGTCGTACGTGTTGGCTGCCATGGTGTTGTACTGTGCTGTCCGCTCTCTTCCCCTCTGTGTGTGTGTGTCTGTCAGAGAAGAGCAGTGCAGCTCGCAGCCACAATAAAGCGCCACAGCCACCGCGAGAGACGCTCACAGCCCCGCCCATATGCCACACGCCCCGCCCACAAGACGCCCCCCTGCGAAGACCCTGCAACTCATAATTTAATCATTTACAGTAAAGCCAGAATCGTGGATGTTTCTTTACCTTGGATATTACCACTACACCAGTTTAAAGTTCAATGTATTTTGCTTTTTCACATTTTAATTTAATAAGCTTTTATTTGCCTACCTCCTCTCTTCACGTTGTAATTTCTATGACAACACTGTAGTGACTTACATATACTGTATGTACTGTATATGCTAATATTTTACCTGGTTTGTAAAAACAACAAACTGTAAATCACACACACATACACAAAAAAGAATTCTCAGAATATATTATTGTCTAAGTTATGAAGAGTGCTTTTGGTTCACATGAAGAATGCTTTGAAAAAGAAATGGACCTCAAGGACTGAAATCTATCATTGATTTTTATTTCTTTTTTTGCTCTGCCCCGACCTCTTACATTTTAGTCATCAGGTTAAGTACAGTACAATACATTATACAGATTTTTCCACTAACTCAATTTATCTAATATAAAATGCACTATAATTCTTGGATGGAACAAACAATACAAAAAGTTAAATCAATTTTACACATAGCCTTTAACTGTGGTTTGTAAATCTTGCACCTTTATTTGCTTTCTGTGACTTGTCTAACAGGCTGCAGTCTCAGTAACTGGGGCTATAAAACTGTAGAATATATAATCTTCTAAGTAGTGAAAGGTATTCCTGATTTACACTGATTCACTTACACTTGTGCAGGAAATCTTATGCAATCTTACCATAAATTCTTAAAATAGGGTTTATCAAAGGTTCTGTTATCAAAGATGGTTAAAGTTTCAAAGCAGAGGACAGTACACATTATATATAAGGTATATAATATAGGCCTATTTCTTTTGCAGTTATTAAGGCTGGGATTAAACATTAATAAAATCAAGTCTCCAGTTGAACCGCCCTATAAATATAAAATCTTGATTAACAAATACAACTTTGGTAATTGTAGATAGTGATTTCTCCCACTGCAACAAAAGCAAGCAAACAAACAAACAATCAATCAAAAAACAACCACCAAACAAACAAATGGCTATGCTTCATGGCCCTGGAGATCCGCAGACCCCAATGTAGGAACTTCTGTTCTAAATGGAATTTACTTGGATCCTTTTCTCAAAGCGAAAACCCATACCAGAGCAACAAATCAAAGCAATGTGCAGGGTAATAAATAAGGCTTTTGTATGGGCAGTGGTTGAGGCATTGGACTACTGATCGGAAAGTCCCAGGTTCAACCCTGCACCACCAAGTTGCCCTTGAGCAAGGCCCCCAGCCCTCAACTGCTCAGATGTAAAATGAGATTTTAAAAAATGGATAGGGTGTCTGCCAAATGCCACAAGCGTAAAGGGATTTGAGCTATTTAATTTCTTGCTAAATAAACTCTTATCTTTTTATGATTCATCTCACCACCCTGATTTCAGTAGCTCAAAATCACAGTAGGTATATGTTCATTTTAAAGAACGGCTAAAATTACTTTCAGAACAAATGCTAAAGACTCTGTCTGAATCTCATCTGATTATTAGAGATCAGTAATCAGTGATAATTACCTACTACCCAAGGTACTCACTGAGTTATGTGCTTTATCAAAGCATAGTTAAGTATAAGTATAAAATATTCCTTAAGGTAGAATACAATATATAGCAATACATTTTTGTCTAATTTTATCCTTTCTAACGTAAGCTTTATGTCCTAAATAAATTGCTCTTCATATGAAACTGGAAGCACTTGCCCTCTTGTGGTTGGAATAGCTTTATGTGCTCTGCAGGGTGTATCCTTAAGGGGTTTTCTCTGGAAATCAGCTCTGAATGCTAAGGATAATATACTGTATACTATATGATATATAGATAGTATATACTGTAGTATATAATTTATAATAGTACATAGTATACAGTATACAAGTAAATATTCTCACCTTTGTTAGTGCAGTTTCCAATAGAAGATCAGCGGAGAGGTGTGCAGAAGGATGGATTTAAGCTAAGGATGGATTTGAGCTATTCAGTTGCTACTGTTTGGAGAAAAAAAGAAAGAAAGAAAGAAAGAAAGAAAGAAAAAGCATGCATGTAAAATGCATACTATGTAAAAAGTCTATAGTTTCAATGACTAATAAACACTGTGCATATAATCCAAATCCAGAGCTGATCTCATTTTGATGAGTAAGCCAGTAAAACTCCATGCTAGCACATCTTCAGATCCTGGACGTCCCGTAGAGAGAAGGCCCTCACCCAGATACAGAGTTAAGAATAGCAGTATGCAGTTTGTCTTCCTGTTGTCCGTCCTCGGCTGGGCCGTAGCCACATAGCATTACTGAGGTGTCTATTTTAACCTCACCAGACTTACTCAGACTGGAATATAAAGAATAATCCCTTAAAGCATAGAATATGCTGTAAAGAGCCCAAATTAAAGTGAATACTTCCCATTTAAGAGGTTCAGGTAATAGCAAGCCTTTTATGTTGTGCATTTTCCAGTGCATCCAGTAGAGAGGGCTCTTGCAGCGATCATTTGTATCAGCATTGGACACCAGAAGTACATTTTAATCACTATACCTGTACGTCCATTAACATAGCTTTTATAATAAACAAACATTTTCTTTTTTTTCCATGAACACAGTAATCCTTATTTAAAGACAGTTCATTGCTTGGTTTCATTAATAAAAATTGCTGCTCATATCAGAGTTTAATAAAATCAAAATCCGTTAAAAGCTTTGCCCATTATTGAGGATATAAAGGATATTGCACTCTTTTGTAGGCTGAATGACTGACAGCATTATTCAGGCCTGTTTTGTTCCAAAGAGTATAATCACTGACACACTGTGTGCGTGTGTGTGTGTGTGTGTGTGTGTGTGTGTGTGTGTGCGTGTGTGCGTGCATGCGTGCGTGTGTGTGTGTGTGCAATATCTTTGTAATATACATAATGTATTTTACACTTAGCAAAGCTTTGGTCAATGACAGCCTTTGGACGGCAGAATGAGAGTCAGCTATGTAGGACATACTGTAGACACGGACTGGTTAACTCAAAAGATGGATTGTTGAGACCATATTCTATTTGTCACATTAATAATGTATCTTTCACTTTTCACTTTTTGACAAAAGATAGGAACACAGAGGACTGTCTCAGGAGAATGAATTGAATTATGCACATTATATTCTATTAGGCTATGATAATTGCTTGAGTGAATGCCTCATTCACTACATATTTAACAGAAGAAGCCTTTCAGTACACTCATGAAATTAAGAGATCTTACAAGCATCATCTCCACACTGTGTCAAATTAGCCATTAGGTATTGTGTCCTGACTGAAAATAACAGAATATTACAATCTTAGTATAAGCTTGTAGCTATTACTCTTGGTCTTCACCCAGATAATAATATGAGGTCACAATAGGTCTAACAAGACAGCTTGAAGCATAGTGTGTGAAGCAGTGTGTACAAACAAAAGGAAGTCATTTATTAGATACACATGTGGAGTCAACAAGGCTGTCAGTTTTTTTGTTGTTGTTGTTGTTCATAATTACAAACTCTGTGCAACTTCACAAAGTGTATAATTATAGCAAAGCATGACAAAGACTTTTACAGATGGCTGCTCTGTCTTATTGTAAACTAATGAAATTCTGATGCTAACTTATGGAAGTGCAGCATTCTTTTGTGATTTTATCATGCCCATGGGTATTTCTTTCATTATGAACTTTAATATTCTTTGACAACTCAGTCCTGTTCAACATAATGATCTTAACCGTGCATGCTTTATTTGACCAGACTTACATCAAATGGCCATTTCTCATTTCTAGTCCGAGCACTGACATTACATTGCCTAACAGCTGCAACAGAGATATCACCTTGGCATCTCTGTAACCTGTGAACAATTCCCAAGGGTTCTCTCACTTGTGTTGGAATGTCTCCAGGCCGGAACGGATATGATACCATTTTAAAGTCCATTTTAAAACACCCCTAAACTGCAAAGTTATTGCCAGCATCCATAATTTTTCGCATGCTGTGATCAAAGCAGTGGAATGCATTAGAAATTAATCAACTGGCAGAGACCAGGCGTAGGTGCAATTCACTCATGAAAGTTCCTTTTCTTCGTTTTTTATGCTGCTGGGTTAATCTCCATCCATACCAGTACTGCTAATGAATCGTGTAATAGTTTGTTTAATATGGACAGCAATAAAACACATATAAAAGTTGGCGTAGCCATTTCCTTCTTCTTGCCAAGACCTTTTAGTTGCATTCCTCACAGCTGCAGGCAAGGATGTACCGGTAGGTGGCAGTTATTCGAGTGCCACCAGAACACCGCAGACGCACCGCTTTCAGTTTAGAGGTGTGCGGGCGGCAACAGAAGCATGTACTTTTAAATGGTTGCTTAAGAACCGAGCTGAAGGAGATCAGAGGGTCTGAACGAGATGTGTGGCTGCAGTGACCTTCACACCGAGCCAGAAGCACCATCTGTGGAATAACAGAGAGTACAAAGTTAAATGAATTATATATTTCATCCAAAGGGCATTGGTGGCTCAATGGTAGGCTTTTTGTCTGCCATGCAGAAGCTCCTGGAGTGTCCCATGGCCACCGCCTTAAACAGTGTGGGTCCCAAGCCCAGAGTAAAATATGAGGGTTTTGACAGTTCAGCATTAAAACTAGCACCAAAAATCTAAATGTTTTGAATGTTTTGATTGTTGATCTTCTGTGATGACTTTAAATGGGAGCAGCTGATATAACAACATCATCATCAATGCTTATATGAAAAGCATATAATATAGGAAGTGAAATCAGATTTACTAAAACCAGAATCCCAGTTCATGATACTTCATGAAAAATGTGCTGTGGGTAACATTGCTGCCTCAAAACTCCAGGGCCCAAGCTTAGGGTTCCCACCCAGTGTTCCAAGTATGGGTTCCAAGATCAATAAACAATAATACAGTACATAATATATTAGACCTAATTTCAGTGAGTTTATATAATGAACAATTCCCAGCTAGGAACTTCATGTAGTGTTCATGTAGGACGGCACGGTTGCCTAGTGGTCAGCACTGTCACCTTGCAGCTCCAGGGTCCAGGTTCGATGTACCCCACCTTGTGCCCTAAGTCTCCTGGGATAGGCTCCAGGTTGAGGTTGTAAAAATTCAGGTTTGGAAAATTCAGGGTCAAATGTGTAAGTCAAATATTAGTTTTCAAGAACAACCTATTTTTTGTGAATTTTTAATTACTAAATAAGCTGCAATATTAATTTTCCAGCTTCTAAAATTTTAATCCAGAATCCAGAAATTAAATCTCTGATATGATTATAAAAACTCTTTAGAAACACTATAATTAGACACTACAATTGAATATGGTTTGAAATTGTAAAATGTGGAAACTTAAAGATAGGACACATGCATGGTTGCACACACACACACGGCTAAAATATTCAGTTTAAACCCTGACTTAATGTGGATATTTATTTAACTTTTACATTTTGCTATGATATCTCAATACATACGGGGAACCCAGGTTCAGACTATTTAAAAAAAAACAGCATCAGGTGTTGTTATTGAGTCTACTTGAGGTCCACATGGCAGTCTGGAATGGGACTGTGTGAACTGCTATCGTTTGTGTGAACCTTTCCTTAGGACAGGCTTGAGATAAGCTTCTTCAGAGAGAACATAGTTGTGAACAAAGAATGGTTCTGTACTCCACGTGTGACCTTGCACCTGTGCTGAGATGGGAGTGTGGCTGATCTCTCCCAGACCTGGGTGCCCAGATACCAGCCCCTGGCTCTCACACACAAACACTCACTCACTTACTCACTCACTCACTCACTCACTCATTGACTCACTCACTCACTCACTCACTCATTGACTCACTCACTCACTCACTCACTCACTCACTGACTCACACACAAACATTTACTCACTCACTCACAAACAAGGATTTACCTCAGGTGCCATTTGAGCAGCATTGTTTTATGACATTAATTTGTATTATCTAATGTAAAATAGAGTTTATACACATCACAGCGCATTTTATGAGGGCCAGACGATGCACCTGGGCCAGGTTATTAGGCCTTGAGCTATGGGTGATAACAATCAAACCACCCACAGGAGCCAATGAAAGCAGCTATCCTTCATAAGAATTCTCTCATAATTAAAGTTTAATGAGTGATGTGCTAGTACATTGGGTCTGGCTGGTCAGCTTCGCTGGATGACGCACACTGCTAGATGGACAAACATGACTTAATTGATCAGCCTTCTAATTTTGAATAAAATGTGACTAGCACCAGACCATAAGCCAGACATTCCTGTTGCATTCAGTAAACAGACTCCTGTGTCATGGTGCCTATCAGCTGTCTAGTGTCAGCCAAGTGCCACCCATACTGTCAGGGACAATAGCTTATTGGGAGCCAAAAGCTTACAGCAGAGGGTTGTGGGAAGTTAGACATGAGCCCACATTATCTAAGTGTCTCAGGGTAAGAGTGCTTATATGGGATCTGGGATCATCTGTCCATTGAACTATATTTATTATGATGCAAAAGACAAAATTGGGTCTCTAATCAGCACTCTAGAGCTTTGATAATATGAGCCTCCTGCAGAGAACAGCTATCATAAGTATGAAAAGTATGATGATGTTATTATGTATCACTCTTCAAGAGTTAACAGCTACATGTAATGATAGAAAGTACTTAAGCCTCTTGGACAACACTTTGTGGATCAATTCCCTTATGTACACTCTGCTCTATTCAGTTTCATGACTAAAAATGAATAGGGCATTTAAAAAAATAGCTAGGCAAATGGGTTTCCCAAAAGTTCTTTGGGTGCTTACTGGGTTGGCTGTGCTTGGGATATTGTGTGAAAGGAAAGCCCCTTTGTTGTAGTGTTATACAAAGAAGATATAAACCTTGTCTCAAACTGAAAAACCCTCAAGGTGATTTTTTTGCATGCTTAGTACATCCGTTTCATCGATCGTATCAACACTGCATTTCTAAAAAAAATCATTAAATATTGGCTTTATATCCTGTGACAAAGATTTGCTTATCTCTGAAATATTTGGTAGCTATATCCAAAGTAAGCATACCATGTAGGCAGTTTAAAAGGGATGTCGGTTGATATTAATGTCAGTTAGCTTTGTGCCGAGAACAAAATCTGGCTCTAGTTGTAAGGCAGAAACACTTTATTTCTGTGCCATCCTTTAGAAATATGTGTAACAAAAAAAAAAGTGATATTTCTACTTTAGTGTATAGTGGAAAACGAAATAAATAAGGACTCATTCTTTACATTTTTTACAAATAATTAGATGTATCCCATCACTATTCCAGTAAATGGAGTTAATAGATTTCAAATGGTGGGTGGAGCTTAAGACTGGAAAATGCAGATTGAAGCAAAAAGGGCTAGGTGACAACAGCTGGGCAGCAGATGTAGGTTCTCCAGCACCAAATCTCCTTTCTTTGTATTTATAGCACAAGTGGTTGCGCAGGTAGACGCTATGTGCTATGCAGTGCTGCTTAAATTTACATGAAGCCACAGACATCCTCATAGCTCATGATGCATGTAATAGGCTTGCTTTAAAGCTGTTACTAAGACAAGCTTGATTCGTAATTTGTAATGCGTCACCACAGTGTCCGTGACCCTAGATGTCAAATTATAAACCTTTTGTAGGATTGTAAATGTCTGGTATTTCATCTGAACTATTCTAGCTATAAACCCTGTCTTCACCATTGTTTCAAGTCCTCTGAGACCAAAAATCAGTCATATTATGGATAAGTTAAAGCTGCTATACTAGAATTTATCACGATTAGTTACAGCACAGGTCTAAAATTGTCCCTTAGATTTTGGTGCCCAGGCTGGCAGTGTGAGTACGTCAAAAAGTCAGTTCTAATCCAGCACGGATGTCTATCTGTGCTCAATGCATTGCATGTCATTTTTGCTCATTGTGGTTTGTCTTGTAATTGGAACTGATTTGGAAGCTCATCATTAATGTCACCCAAGGATTGGGATGAAATTCTTTTGTTATATCATAGGTTCCTGGCAAGCCCTCATCAGTTTGTAGGATTTAAGAATGATCCTGCCTTCATGAACCTCATCTTTTTTGATGACAGGTCCCAGCTGGGCTTGCTATTGGATTGCACATTTGACATAAAGTTGAAATTTCTAAGGAGTCAGGTGAATTTAGAATCGAGTCTCCTCATTTGGCTCTCACTAGGTCTGGGGGTGTAAGGCTGCAGCTGGCTATAGGCTGGAAAGCAAAAGTGGTGATTCAGCCACAGGTCTAAGCAGAGCTCTGGAACTGAGCCACTGCACAGACTTTTTATGCACCCTGTGTGGACTTATTCCTGGCTAGACCATGGGACAGGCTGTCTGTTCACTGTTCCTTGCCAAGGTGTCAATGTAACCAAGGTAGAGATCATGAGAAAAGAGCAAAGGCCATGTGGACCATGCTATCTGATTTAGGTTGAGATCCTAAGGGTTGATAGAAAACCCTTTTACTCGCTGCATTTCCTTCAACATCTTGTTAACAGGAACACATGGATAGAGAGTGTATTACCTTACAGCAAGGTCTGACCTGGGCCATTACTGGAACTCAATAAGCAACATGGGACTGTATGTTAACCCGCTGTTGATCTCAGTTGAATGCTGATCACAAAATAATAAAACATCGGCATACAAGTGCACAAGACCACAGGACTAAAGACTACAGCCTTCTTTGTCACCCAAGTAAGGCCTGTGAATTTTTCGAATGGAATTCATAAAACACATGTTAGATGGCAGAAAACATATTGCTGCAGCAGATAACACACCTTGGAGTTACACTTGTAGATGGGATGTGTGATGGTCTCCACAAAATGATGCCTCATACATCTGTCAGGGTCGGAGTCCCCAAGGTGTCCACTCTCAGCCTTACAGGTAACTCCACGCAGAACGCTTAGCAGTGGACATGTGACCAGAAGAAGCACAATTCCTGGCTGGCTAAATGCACTTGTGTTCATCATACTGGCACCTCGGCACCAACGCAAAGGTGAGGAAATTTCCCAGCAACAAAATGAACAGAGATTGAGCTTCTGCACTTACAGAGGAAAATTCACAGCTCTTTGTCTAGGTTTTGTTGGCACAGTGGTTAACTGGTGTAGATGGTTTTCTTCTTTATGCACTGCCATCTCCTTTAGCTTTGTCTGTGTGTTTCTGGAAGGAAGGAAGGAAAGAAGTAGAGTTAGGTCAGGGTGAAAAGTAGAGAATATAATTTAAGGTTATATCTGTTTTATCTATGTAGTTTTAGGGCATTGAGGTGCTACAGGGATAGTGTTAGTGGACCATGATAAATTTAGCATTTGGAAGATTATAAATAAAAAAATACTAAAAACAGGGGGGACAAACTCAAGATTTTTTTTACAAAAAAAATCAGATTTTATTACACCAAGGAGAAACTTTATCCATTAATAAACCACCTGTGGGAAATAATTTCCCCAAGAACAAATGTGTCTTTTGAAAAAATAGATGCAAAATATGTTCTCTCAAGACAAGTAAACTATATTTTTGTAGATCTACTCTGCTCTTACTCCTATTCCTTAATTTGTGGTGTTTTTTTTTTTTTTGATCGACCTCTTGACAGTGATATTTCAATAAATAAAATGCCTTATGTAGTGGATAAATGCATCTACTCTTAACTGCTAACAAGCCAGTTGGTTCTTTCTCTACTGCCCGAAGGGCCCAGACTGTACACATGGGCAAGACTTTTCAAGGAAAGTAAATTATCATTCATAAAAAAAAATAGTCTGCATTATGTCAAAAAAAAAGTCCTGTTTGATTTTCCTTCATTTAAGTTTGAATATTTTGTTGAGACCGTCATTTGTTCTGAAATCACAAACACTTCAAGTTCATTTAAAAAACGTACCCTTGTGTTTTTCTTTCTGTACAGAATCATTTAACTTTAACATTCCATGTGTGAGAAATTTAAGAATCAATTAGCCTGTTAAAATAAATACTCTCTGAAATGTTTAACTGCACCAGAGAGCTTGTGTTGCAGGGTTTACACAAGCAGACATCATAAGTCTGTTCTTAACTGTGAAGCAGGTACAAATACAGACACAGGTTGCTCTCTTTATCACTAGTTTAATACAATCAGACATAAGGGCTAAAATCATCCTACTGCCTGTGGTTGCCCATAAATGTATATCTGAAATCTGAAATGAAATAATTTGATCTCATGGTCATTAGTCATGCGCAGCAGCTTGTAGTTGGGAAGGAAAGATTGGGGGGATTCCCTCATCCACCTAGCCATACACAGAACCTCCTCAGTGCAACAGGCAGTTAGGCATAGACGTATCCATACTTACTCCCATTCACTGATTGATAAATCCCAGTGTGCCTACAATCAGCAGTGGGAACTTCTGATATTCATCATCAGCAATATGCATGAAGCTCACAGTTGCCCTTGTCAATGGGATCTCAATTATTTCCCAATCTGGTGTTGGTAGTATTTTTGTGGGAGCCTAAATATGCATAGCAAAGAATGAGTTTCATGTGTTGTTTGATTTCAATTCGGCAAAATTGCAGTTTTACTCATACTGCACTGAAATGTTTCCTGTAATTAGTATTCACATTAGTAATGTAGCCTGAGCCAAGTACTCTGTGAATAAATAAACTCATTTCATCATGGAGATTTCTGGTGCTGTTGGAATCAATGAAAAAAACACAGCCTAAATATTATTTCCCCAATTGATCAGGCTAATAGCCTTGTTGACAGTACATTTCACTGTAACAACAAAAAAATTCGAAATGTACATGTTATACTGAAAAACTGAAAGCCCCAAAGAATCCTTGATTTCCAGTGGTTTAGATCTCTGTACTGCGTAACTTTTACTGCAAAACATCTGCTAATTATTGCTTGAACCAAATCAGCATAGGAAGAAAAGAAATAAACATTCCAAATGAAGGCGAGCAAGACACTGCAGAAGTGTTGTGTAGCGCGTTCAAGCTGAAATAAGTTATAGAGTCTTCTCTCCACCTCACCAGGAGACCTATGCAGGGGTGATGCCACACGTCAGGCCTCTGGTCTGAAGTGTCCCCTGTGTCATCTGAAAACAGGATATGGTGCTTTTTGATCAAGGTATCACAGGCTTAGTGTGGGGCCTTGGCGTCTACACCATTAGAACTGTGAAATTCCTGACAGTCAAAAGCAGCCACAGGCCATGCCTCAGTCACCATCTCACCAATTAAAACCACAGTTCATTTCTTTTAGGGGAATAAAATAAGTGCTTTGTGGGTACATCACATGTGAGTCAGTGTTTTTCAACCCAGTCTCACACACACACACACACACACACTTTGTTTGATGGAACTTTGGGGATTTCAGGTAGTCTCTTGATATTGGTATAAGCTGTCCTGTCTCTGGCGCTCATTGCTGCTCTCTGCCTTGCATAAACTAAAGCACAGACTCTGTCATTTTGAAGAGGATTTTCAGACTGAAATGTGCCTTTGGATATGAGAAAGGGCGGACGAGGAAAAATTCACATTATTTGCTATGGTTGGCACAGCATTGCCTCAGAGAAGCAATTTATTCGGTCCAGAGCAGATTTAGCAGGTAAACTCTTTAGTTGCCTCCAGCCTCTAAGTGAATCCCATGATCCTGGAAAAAGTCCATTTATTCTGGATCCTTTTTGCAATCCTAGTTTGCAATTAGTTTGTTGATCTGACTAGAGCAGCTATGCGTGCAATACGGTTCAAAATTGGAATTATTTTTATGCTTTCCATGTTATCAGAATGACAGATAATCTATCCATTACAGTACTGCCTATAAAGTACTGTAAAGTCTCCTACATACTGACAAACTCGCCTCCTCTTACACTCATGGCTTACATCATTGTTTGGTGCCTGTTTGCCCTATTGTCTGGCCCGCTTTTAATAAACCAAAGGGCAGATTCCTACAAGACCGCATAACCCCTGCACCCCTCCTCCTCCCTGTACCCATCTGCACCCACGCAGCATGCCAGGCCTGAGCAGGGGCACTACACTCTAATACCACCAATCCATGCCTCATGTATGCTACAGCTAAGCCTCACACTAAATATATCCCCCATGATGAAGATAAAACAAACAGTGTAGATTCGAGCTCAGCCATTCACCAATGGCAGTAGATCTTGTAAGCCCATGCTAAGCTGACGTTAGTGTTACAATTTAAACTTCTTAGAATAGAGCATGTCAGAGTGAGACAATGAAGTAGGAAAGGACCTGGCCATAGGTGTCTCAAGGGACATGAGCAATGAGGAACTGTATTAAGACAGCCTGTTAGGCATCCGTCTTTAATTTGGAAGTCCTATTTAAACATCACACGCAGAATATTAGGACCCTGGAAAACACAATAAAAATTATAATGAGCACTCACACACACAATTATAATGAGCACTCACACACACACACACACACACACACACAGAGTGGTGGTGTATTGGTGGAATTTGTCTCAAACTGTGTGAGGAAAATCATGTGATGCCTTTCATCCACCTCCATAAAAATGAAGACAATACACATTTTTTTCCCTGAAAGCCTAAGCTATGATTTCTCAGTCTCTGTCTGCGCAGTGGCAGTAGCTCATCTTAGCAGTCAACGTACCATAGATCACATTGTGACTCTCATCACATGCACAAACCAACAACCTGCCCCAGGCTCAGGGCTTACAACTAACTCATTTCACTCATGACTCACACACTGCATAAATTACCTTGTCTCTGCTGTTCACCAGGAGTGCTGATAAAGGTGTGAGAAAACCCACAAAAGAAATCGGGGCTTCAGAGGTGGTGTTTTGGTAACAATCCCCCCTCAAGTAATGAAAAAAATATGCTATGCAGCAAGCTTAGAACCACTCCGAATATTTATCAAAATCAGCTGATCAGCTAGATGGCAACATAATGACTAATGACTAAAGGCAGCTCATGCAAAGTGGCACCCTTGATCCCTGGGTCACCTTAAGATTCAGGGTGATCTTACCTTCTCTCTTGTTCCTCGTAGCTCTCGATATCCAACCTCAACTGCACCTCCCTGGACTGAAGTGGAAATGCTTCAATAACAATTGCTTTTAAAACCTCCTTCTTCCCTCTCCTCTCCCCACTCACTCACTCTCTCTCTTTCCCTCTCACGCACACCGATTGTGTGTGAGCTCTTGACTCCCTCTTTTCCTCCCTCCCTCCCTCTCACTGCTCCCCCTCCTCTCAACCTCCTCCTCTGACATTAACACCCCTCATTTTTATAGAAGAATCAGTAGGAAAACGGAAATGACAGATGATGCACATCTCAGGAATAGTCATGGAACGTGACACAGCAGTCATATATCACTTCTGTGACACATCCGCACAGCTGACACACTGGCACTCTCTCACAAAGCAAATGGTGATTCCAGCCATGGAATGGTTGCAGAATCAAAGGTGAGCAACAGCCAGCCTTCTTTTACGAGCCTGGGGTTATAAAACTGTTAGTAGAATTAGTTTGTTTAAAAAACAACTGGTCTAAAAGCATAATTACAGTGACTGTAGTCTCCCATAAACAACAGGGTCACCACTGGGTTCGGGAGGTGAATGAGAAATTCACACAATCAAGCTAGATGTTTAAGCTAGGATCAAATTTTAGCCTTGGTTTTAAACAAAAAAACAAGGGTATGATCAAGTGGCACTAGGGTTTAAAGCACACACAAGGGTCATGGCATTAAATCTGTAAAACAACAACAACGTGTAACACGAAAAGACAACCAATATTTGACAGACCCTGAAGGTAAATTAATATTTGTGTATTATCAATAACATAAAATATGAAGAGATGTAAGTGTGAGCCATTGATCATCCTTCGCAATTAGAAAAAAAATAGTCTAAATGTATTTTTATACTATACTATAATATACTATGCTATGCTATACTCTACAATGTTTACATATGTGCGTTGATTCTGCAGCCTTTATATGGACAACAAATGATGTAATTATTATTCTACTGTAACTGAGATCTTTAGTAAAAGTTTATTTAGTAATAAGACCCAAGCAAACCTCAGAGGCCAGTAACATTTAATACAGTCATTTAAACAGTTTTAATAGGAAAGACACTAATAGCCTTTGAAATGTCTTTATTTAACTCACATCAAGGGTAAGAAAAGACGGAAGGAATTACATTCACAAAGAATGAACAATTGTCATTTTACCTTTCAGACACAGAAAGCATTCAACAGAGGTTTTTAAAACATGTTTTCAATTGTTTAAAATGCGAATAATTTTAGCAATTTCAAATGGCAGAAGTTGAGGGAAGAATGAGGCATATTAAATTACCGCAAATATTGGCACCAGAGGGGAGTTAGTAATCTTCAAATTGAGAAGTGGACTCAGTCCAAGAGAGTTAAGACCATGGACAAAAAAATGTAATAATCAAATTCTTCTCATTTCAGGCAATGTTTTAGCAGTTTACATTCATCTATATAAGGATGGAAGACTGCTATATATATATATTACAAGCTGGAACACATCTGTTCATAAAACTAGTTTAAAAGTTGAAAGTCTCAGGGGAAATCAAGGGAGCACTGGCATAACTAAGTAGGCTTTTAAGGGTCAAAAGTTTATGAAACTTGCAAAGCTGAAGTCATATTTATCTCTCACCTTCCATCTCCTCGCCCTCTGACAGGACTATTTACAATCCAGCAGCACAAAGACACTACCAACACTCTCCATTTAGACCATACAATTACAGAACTGCTTCTATTTCTCAAAACATTATGTCTGTACATGGTACTTTGACTCGGTACTTCGTCTGATCTAATTGGACCATTAAATGTGTAGGATATTCATTAAACTAACTGTCAAAGGGGCTTAAAATAACTGAAAACTTTGTCTACTTTTATGAAAAGTAGTTAAATGTAGGGGGTTGACATATCATTTAAACAGCTCACTCAGTCAGCATAAGTGTAAAATGGCTTTGGCAGATTTTCTTACCAAGTTGAATTTCTCAAGTGGAATGTCTCTCGTATTTGCCTCCTCTATGTATTTAAAACGCTTTGACATTGTTGCACAAAATGTAGCTCCAGAACATGCAACCACCACATCATTTTCCCATGACCCCAACACACTCTGAGCAATTTAGGAACGAAAGGGATAAAATAAAAGGTCACTCAGGCGGGTGACAATGTTGAGATCTAAGAGTGTTTAGCCATATGTCTTGTCCCAGACCGATGGCTTTCCCCTTTGATAAAAGAAAGCCCATGTGCATCTTCCCTTCTATCAGCTGAAAATGGCTTTCATGTTCCCGTAAAAGCCACAACAGAAGACCTTTGCGGTGTTTTGTAGCCTTTTAGCAAAGTGAAGAATGACAGGGAGAAATGAACACCGATGGGTTTAAGACATATTTCAGTCTTCTTTTTGAGAGGTCGATTTCATGTCTTGTTTCAAGCTACATGTAAGAAAAAATGAGATCTCATAATTCTGGTTGATTTATATCCACAAGGTGAATGCAGAAAAACAGTCCCACCACTTTCCAAAAATTACCTCCATTGGGAACGCTGACCCGCATGAAAATAGTTTCACCGCTATAATTTACAGCCTGTATAGAATAACATTTTTCATTTTACCATCTAAAATAATGCTCGGACTACACACAGCCAAAGACAACTCACTGATTACTGTACCAGGTATGAATAGAGAGAGAGGCAAGAACAGTCATACATTTATATTTAAAGTGAAGAATACTCACAATACATTAATCTTTGCTTTGAATCAGTATGGACAAAGTGAAATCAATTATAACAGCACATTAAAAAGAATTAGGCTTGTACTGGAAAATTTAATCCTAAGCCAAGAAGTGAAAACAGCTTGTTCCCTACATCTTCAGCAGCATATCTCTGTCCCAACTAAAAAAAACAATCATTTTGTTAGTACTGCATAGTTCTGTGGTCAGCACTAACAAATGTTTCATTACAGATCCTTATAATCAAATTAGATTTCCCATTGTGATTTTAATTATTGGAGAACAAACTACTGAAACTATTCAGCACTATTTATCTAAAGCAAACTGGACTTCAAGATACTATGTTTTCAATAAACATATTGCTAACCACTTCAGAGAAAGGATAAAAGACTATTATGGACTAATACCCTTAGATCAAAATGTAAAAGCAGAAATGTTATGATAAATATTATGACATCTGCAAATATTTCCATTTAAATTGATGAAAGCAGATAGAGAAATTAACAACAATATTGCATAAAAAGTGGAGGCACATCTTGAAACAATGTTTGAATCATTTTATTATTAAATTACATATGAGCTTTTTAGCTTCTAAATCTTCTACGAGTTCATTTGATGTCCATTTAATTTTTTACAGTTGTTATTTCAGCTTCACTGGCCAGACATACACTTTTATAAGTATTTAAAGATGTTTATTCATTAATAAAAAACATAAACACTGTCAATTCCACACATATTTATGGTGTTTTCATGAACCAGGCAATATTAAAATTCAGAATACAGTAATTATTACACCCAATAAGAATTTGCATTTGTTCCAATTGAATCAGCTGATACTTAGGAACTCTAAATTTATCTTTCCTAGGATCAAATGATAGAAAATGGAAAGATTTAACAATGAAGTTTTCATACAGTAAACACATGCTCATCAGTGACTGACTTTTGTAGACACAGAAGAGAATTGCAAATGAATAAGAAGTATATTATGTTCATTTTTAGGTTTATCTGATGTCCACGTACTGTCTGGAGAAAGCACAGTGTCTCACATCCTGCTCATACTCCCATTTTAGAAAGGATATTGGGTAAAATATGCAGTGGGCACTAATAGACCTTTGTATTGTAGACCACAAAGTTGATGACTTGGTAAGTGTTGTGGCTCAGGACAAAGATTCAGTCATGCTTGTATGAAGTAATTTACTCATCATGATTCATTCAATGGTTAAACCTTGATTACTAAGGCTTTAACTTTTTTATGTTATGCATTATCCACTTACAATCAAATCATGTGCCTAATTACAGCCTGTTGTGACCTACAGTATGCAAGAATTACCCGGGACTGCAAGTCCATATATAAAACATGCTTTGGTATACAGCATGTACATCTTTGACTTTATTCTTATTTATATTCATAAAATAATTTTCTCTAACAGCATAATTCAGATAAGATATTAACAACGTAATGAATGCATTTCTAGTTTCTCAGGAATATATTGTACTGTATATTGCTTAGTCATAACAAGTACTAACAACATATCAACATTTCTTAAATCTGTCACAAAAATAAATGTAACTATAAATAGGGAAATGATTCTTTAACAAACTTGTGATTCTTTAACAAACTTGTTGTGGTATAAGAGGAATAAAACACTTTGAGAATCACCTCACATTCACCAGATTGCAACACTTATGAACACCTACTGGAGATATTGGAGAAAAGTTTTAGAAGGCACTCTCATCCACTATCTCCTTAAAAAAGCAACTGAAGAAATATCTTTGGGAAGAATGGTTCTTATTTCTCCAGTATAGTTCCAGATATGTGTAGAATCTGTACCTAGGCACAGTGAAGCTGTTCTAGTAGCACATGATGAGATACAGCTTTGCTAATCATTTTTACCTTTATCATCTATCTACTCTGTGTATAAGGTACACATACACATAATAAACATATACAAACATACTGCACAAAGGTGATATGATAGGGGTATACCTTAATTTGAACCTTTCTTTCATTAACGTAGGTCCAATCATGTTCTCATTGTTTACAGTATGTTACTGTCTGTGGAGACAGAACATCTCCATGCCTCTCAGCTGACTGTATTGGTGTGGGCATTGCAAAAGACATCCTCCAGTAACAGAGAGTAGTTGATCGTCTTTACTTCAGGGCCTACTGCTCCTCCTTTCCAGTCTATATCAAACTGCAAATGACAGCAGGACAAATGTAAATAGTGTAAATGTGTTGACTTGACATCTTTAATCACCTTTAATTGGTCATTACTGATCACAATGACAGTGTGTTATGAGAGGCTTTCATAATACACTGCCTTGTCAGAAAGGCCTGATTCAAGAAAAGAAAACAACTAAGGATATTTGATATAGCTGGATTTGGGTTAAGGATGGTGCTGAGCCTTCAGCTTACTGATAGAAATATGGTGAGGAAAAATAAAAATTAGATAATTTAAAGGCCTGGTGAAGTTGTATTGTATATTTTATATATTTTTAAGAACCCACAGAATTGAGACTAAACAGCTGTGTGACCGTTCTAGCCCTCCGTAGGGCGCCTTGCGGTGTGCTGTGGTGTCTGGCATTGGCAGCAGATCCTTTGGGTGCTGAGGGTTGTGTGGTGGGGCCTCCATGGATCGGACTTCTTTGTCCAGCACATAATAGGTACTTTATAGGATCAGGGTCTTGGGAGTTCAGAGGCCAGCTTGAGCTTCTTGCCTGCTGGGATCCATGCACGCAGATCTGTGGTGCAATGGGAAGTCTCCTACCTTTCTTTCGTGGGCAGCATTGACGTTTTCTGCGGTTTGTGCTGCACTGACATTTCAATGGGATCAGATGGACGGGCAGCCTTTTGGTCCCTACTGGCATGCATGAGCCTTGGATGCCCATGATCCTGTCATCAGTATAGTTAGAGATTAATGTTGTTCATTTACCTCAGTGGTCATCTTATGGCTGATCATGCATAGAGATTTTTGGAGCAATGGAAAATCATCTCGTCTGATGAGTCATAATCTACCCTATTCCAGAGCGATAGGCTAGTCAATTTAAGAAGGAAAGTGCAAGATGTCATGCACCTATCATGCATGGTGCCCACAGTACATGCCTCTGGAGGCAGTGTTATGATCTGGGGTTGCTTTAGTTGGCTCAGCAACATTATGACCAGGGTTTCCCATTAATGTACTTTTTTCTTCCCTGATGGAACAGGCATATTCCAGGACTCAAACTATAAAAGAGTGATCCTGGGAGCATGAGAAATCATTTTCACCCATCAATTGGCCACCATATTGTGTGCTGTAATCACAGCTCAAGGCAAACGTACAAAATCTTGAACAAAATGTTTGACGTTAAAAATTAAAATGCTTAAGAATTAAGATTCATTGATGTTAAGAAGGCGGCATGGTGTTTGCATGTTCTCCCTGTGCTTGGTCGGTTTCCTCCCACAGTCCAAAGATATGCAGGTTAGGCTAATTGCCCGTAGTGTGTGAATGAGTGTGTGTACATGTGTGTGCCCTGTGATGGATTGGCACCCTGTCCAGGGTGTACCCTGCCTCGTGCCCTAAGCCTCCTGGGATAGGCTTCAGGTCCCCGCGACCCTGAATACAGGATAAAGCGGTATAGAAGATGAGTGAGTGAGTGATGTTAAGAAGAGATTGCAGATTGTAAAGTGTGACTAGATAAGCCTGGCCACCACAGAGAATGGTAGTTAAATGAAACAAATTCTATTAAAATGAACGGGGTGTGTATCATGGAGAACCCCTGGAGAATACTCTGTGCCCATGAATGTTTCTTGAGTTTGTGCTGGGAATTTTATGATAATGTTTGTTTCACTTCCCAGCAAGCTTTTTACCAGTTGTGTCATGTTGTTTACAGCCATTTTAATCTAGTTTAGTCTGATTTGTTTGCGTATAAATACCCCTGGTCTTGGTTATGTCTTTGTTTCGCACCTGTTGATTTTTGCTGTTATCGTTCTGTGTTTATTATCGCTGGAAAAGCTCTTGCTCACTTTAAAGATGTACAGTATACAGCACACCTGTATTCAGAGTGAAGTGGCTCCCCATATCGACCATGAGGAAGGGACCAAGAGGTCCGAGCACGATGGTGTCCAGCGGCAATGGAGGGCAGACGACGAAGACCACCAGCAGCAAATAAAAACTAACATGTGTCAAGTGCTCCCAGCATAGGGTGCTATGGAATTTATGCAGGAGCTTCTGGAGAAAGGAGCAGTGCTCACTACCCAGCTGGCTCAACTCAAGATGGAGGTTAAGAGACAGAGCTACAGTACCCTGTCCCAACCAGTTGTTCAGTTTTGTCATGATAGCTCTGCTCTGTTTCCTGATATCCCAGGAAGCCTTGACATGATTCCTGCCCACCTGGAACCCTGCGCTACCTGATCCACGCCTGAGTCATGGATAGCCTTGTTTCAGACAGATGCTGCACCTTCTCCACCTAGCCCTGGGGCGTCCTTTGGGGCCAAGGATGTGCTGATGTTTCCACCACTTGGATTTGAGAGCATCGCACTTAATCTGATGTCCAGATCAGAGGACTTCGCTTGCACCACTGCCTGGGTTTAAGAATGTCGTGCTTGCTTCGCTGCACAGGTTCAAGGACATTGTGTTTGCTTCTCCGCCCAGGTTGAGGACATTGTTTGCTTAACGGCCCAGGTTCGAGGACATTGTGTTTGCTCTGCCACCCTGGTTTGAGGACTTTGTGTTTGCTCTGCTGCCTAGGTTTAAGAATTTCGAGCCCCAGCTCTGTCTTCATGCCAAATTTTTGCCTTTTCATGACCATTTAGACCACAGTTGCCATGCCAAGCCCCCATCTAGGGACAATGTCTTGTATTTCAGCCTCAGTATCAGAAAGTCTGATGAAAGATTTTGGGGGTTGTACTACCCCAAAGTAGTGCCTTTTGAGGGGGCGTTATGTCAGGGGTAACCCCTGGAAGGCAGTCTGTGCCCATGAACCTGTTTCTTGTTTTTGTGTTGGGGCTTTTATTTTGACGTTTGTTTCCGTTCTTCACTTTTCAGTGAGCTTTTCACCAGTTGTGTCATCTTGTTTGCAAGTCACCTGAATTAACTCTGATTAGTTTGTGAATAAATATGTCTTTGTCTCACAACTGTTGCGGTTCTGTTGTTGTTCAATTTTCAGTAAAGGCTGGTTGAATTACTCCTGTTGTTTTTGTTTGTGTTTGCTTATATTTTTAAGAAATGTCTCTGTGCCTATGCCATGCCTGCAGTATTACTTTTCTGACAGAATGCGAGACTGACATCAGACTTTGCGGGCAGTTGCCTTGCTATTCGCCGCAAAGGTGAAAGTAGTATGGAGCATGCAGGAGAGAAGAACATAGTGCCATGAGGGAAGGAGACTGGGAGAGGTAAGCAAGCAGTGTAGTCAAGCTGGGCAGGCTCCTAAGATGTGTGCCTTTCAATATGCAGGGGGCTTCCCATATAGACCACAATGAAGGGGCCAAGGGGTCAGAGCACGGTGTTGTCCAGGGTGGGGAGAATCCTCATACCAAGTGGCACCGGAAGCACGGTGAAGACCATCAGCAGTGGCTGTGTGCAACCTGCAGTAAGAAGGGAGCTGACAATACAAATGTACATATGCTGAACTGTGCTCCCAGCACAGCATGCAATTGAATTTATACAGGAGCTTCTGGAGGAAGGACCAGTGATTACCACTCAGCTGGCTCAGCTCAAAATGGGTTGACCTGCAGCACTCAGTTCCAACCAAAGCTAAGTTATAATAGTAATGATAGCTCTGCTCTTTTTCCTGATAGATCTAATAGCTTTTCGCACTTGTTGCTGTTTTGTTGTTGAATTCTAATATTGTTTTTCTATGTTTTTTTATCGTTAGCTGGTCTACTCCCGTTTTTGTTTGTGTTTGTTTATATTTTTTAATAAATCTTTACTTCCATGCCTACGCCAGGCCTGCATCAACCTGCGTCACATCATCTCTGCCGGTAAGCTTCCATTTAATAATGCACTGCAGCAGTGACAAGAAGATGCCAAAGGTGACGTCACTCCTCTTTGTATTTGGAAAGCTCCTTGATAACAGCAGAGTATTCCACTGGTGTGTGGCCTTCTAGACGAGGCATAGGCAGTGTAAGAGAAAATGGCTGGAAAATGACAGTGACAGTCAGAAAGATGTCAGCAAGTAATGCAAAGCAAAAACATGCAAAGCAGCACAGAGCAACGCAAAGCAAATTAAAGCAATGCAAAGCAAAGCAAAGCAACAAAAAAAATCCTTGCACCTGCCTGTGTGTACCATAACACACTGCTATAGTCAGATTTTAATAGCAGGGGTTCTCAAAGTTTTTTCAGCCAGTGGGCACTGTAAATTGAGCCATGTATCAATTTAATATATGAACAAGTGTCCAAACAGTTCAAATTATTAGTTAAATCATTATTCAAATTTGTACACTAACAGAACACCGGGATCTGGTCTAAACTAACATTATTTATTGGCCAACTAATTTTTGAGTACACTAAATTGTAATTTATTTATCGAAATTAGGGACAATCTGGCTATGTTTTACAGATATCAACTTTGAGGCCCATTGCTACCAGTACCAGGCCTGTCTTCTTTCGGATTAAAGAAAAAAATATAAAATAATCAAAAGCCCCATCTACTGGTGAAAACACCTTTTCTCTACCTATTTTGTGAATGCTGAAGCAGATGGTTCTGTTTAGACTGTTATGCGGCATAGTGCGCCAAATTAAAGTCCTGCAATAAAAAGAGTTGACTGGGTTTTTCTCAAGGCTGATTTGAGTGAGGTGAAGCTTAGAGGTACCTCTGTGGTAGGTTGAGAGCCAGAGACTGGAACTTTGCCACCTGGCCCTCATTTCCAAACACACTCTTGTTTTTTTAGCCCTTACTGTGTGTAGCAATGTCTGCTAATGATGGCACACAAAGCTCCAAAGAAACACAGGGTGTTGACTCACAACGCTTTCCATGTCTAACAAGTCATAAAAATTTCACCTTCTCTAGTTCCTTCAGGTGTATTAACTGGTGTTAACTCACTTTAATGGCAGCATCTGGTGGAAGTGGTACAAAGGCATTCTCTCTCCAGTTGATCCCTGACAGGAAAGCATGATAGTCCATCCTCCCTGACTCATTTTCATATCTGAATGCAAACATGAAAACAAACAAATGTGATGTCTTTCAGAATAAAGACATGTAAATAAAACTTTGACTTAAACATTTAAAAATACGGAAAACAAAACTACTTACTTGTGCAGAAGGGCGGTCAAAAGATCATCTTCCAGTGGTAAGTGGAAGGATTTGCAGATGATCCTAGCCTCCTTAGTGGAAAGATGCCCACTTCTTCAATTTACCAAAAAACAAATAAATTAATTAATTAAAGATACATAATTCAGGTGTGAGTCTACAGTTGCTTTTCCTTTTAAAGAGTGGATCAGACATATGTAGACACAGACAGCTGTAACTTTTTTACTCAGTGACATAACTTTTTTTAAAAACATTTTTGATGCACATTAATCCATTAATGCTTCCAGTCATCTATTTGCTACACGCCACAAGTTTGGGGAGATCATCTGGTTCGAATGCTTCACTTGTACCGCTGGAACTAATCACAGCTCCTGAATGTGGAGCCACAGGGTCTGCAGACTGACAGTGCTCTAGCTCAGGCTTAGTGTTTGTGTACAACCTTAATGCCTGTGTGATCATGTCATTCATGAAATGCACAGACCTGCTTGTTTTTGTATGAAAATATGCATTCACACAACACCCTACAACATTTACACTTCTTTACAATTACATACTTCTCATTTACTCAGGATCTGGGGTGAAAAAAGTAATTGTTTGTGGTCAGGTTTGAGGACAATGCTCCATCTCCTGGTTATTAATATAAAATGCAGAGCTGCTGTTATACCTGTCTCTGTCCTCATGATTGAAAGCTCGCAGCATGTCTGAGAAGCTCTCAAATTGTTTTTTCTTCAGGTGATCCTGAGCAATGGCCAGTATGCGACTCAAATCCAGCTCAGGCTGCTCTCTCGCCGCGTAGGTACGGCCTAACGTCATGATCTCGTGCTCTGACAGCTGATGGTCCATATCTGCCAACAGAGACCTGTAAGGACAGAGAGGCACTCAGCTGCTCAATCACATGGAGCCGTGTCTGACAAGAAATCCATGGGGAATATATTGTATTATTACTTGAGAGGATTAATGAAAACATGGATGCATGCAGTGTGTAAAGCAAGTAGGATTGGACTAGAATGTGTGACAGCTCTTTCTGCTGTTTTGGAAATGCCATTCCCTATTTAATCAGGTAAATTGAAAAATGTAAACGTTCATATGCTTATAAAATACATATTCTGAGTTTGGCTCTGTACCTAAAAGACTCGTAAGGAATGAAGCCAGTGTTGCTTGAGTCACTTAGTGCCAGGAACTGTTTAATTTTCTTTCTCTTCTCTTCAGGAATTGACTTTAACTTGCTCAGAATAGTGCAAATGTTGGCCCTGGGGAACTGTGCAAAAATAGCCACAGCAAATCTGTGAGTAACAGTAATTAAAGTATATTTCTCATCTGCAAAATACTAAAAGGGATAAGACTAAACATAAGTCAAAACATCACAACATGACTTAAAATAAGACGGAATAAGAATGACAGTTATTTGCATGTGCATTACCTCTTCTGCATGTTGTTCCATATAGTTGAAAGCATACTCATCAGCATCCACTAACTGGAAAGGATGGTTTTTTATACTGAGTCTGGCTCCCACATACAAATCCTGAGCTTTGTAGTACTCTGACATCTCACTTTTAAAGAGCTCCTGTCCTGGCTTCTTCACACGGCACCTCTCCAGGTATTTACCTCCAATAACTCCTTCAGTATAATATATATATTTGTATCAGTTCATTCTGTAACTGCATTAGCAATTTGACAACATTAATCTTTTAATTTTTTTCCTTTTCAAATGGCCACCATTTCCTTTAAATTCACTTAATTGCATGTATGTGTTTGCATGACATCACATTTGGAATGCCAAGAATAATTTGAGGAAAGAAGACTAAAAAGATTTGAGATTGCTGGAATTGTGTTGTGTGTTCAGTTATTACATTACGTCAGACTGGATAGACATTTGACGAAGCTAATTTGTTGTTAGTCAGTGATTGTAAGATGGGGAAGATGGAGACATACCCGTGTTCTTCTGGGTGGGTTCAAACACTGCTATAGTGTCATCACTGAGGTAGAAGGAGATGATGAATGTGCGCTCTTTGTCAGCAGGGTCGTCTGTCAGCATCTTGCCTACAAATCTCAGTACGTGGCTCACCATCCCCTGCCTGTCATACAGACATAGTAGAATAGACTATTTAACTTATAATAATATTACCAGCCAAAACATATGCTAAAGTGGAAATAGAATTATATTATAATCTTGGTTTTTGTATTATATTACTAATCATTGTCACACACTGGAACAATAAACAAACATGGACAATAGATTTCAACCTAAATGCCGATTAAACATACAGACAAGAGACCAGCCTTGTCTGCCATCCATTAATGAACACATTTCGAATGGGAACAGAAGGGAACAGACAGGGAACGTAACCCCAAGTCAGATCAATCAAATTCTCACGAAGATGTTGGTCAATATTCATTCTGGTAAAAGGTGGAATGAAGTGTTCAGCATGCTCTAAGGGAACTTAGTACAGAAAGCATGTGGTTACCTGTCCTTCTCCATTAGCTTCTTGAAGTCTTTCTGAGGGGGTTTGGGCAGCAGCCCCTGGCAGGAACAAAGGGAGTCCTCCTCCGATCCAAAGCCAGTGTAAGGAGGGAATGGGACTGCTGGTTTAGCTGGTGGTGACTCCTTAAACTTCAAAGGAGTGAAGTCCACTACACAGACACACATAAACACACACACACACACACACACACACACACCTCTAATGGTTGCCTCTCTGCATTGCATTACATCTGGTTTTAACAACAGCAGGTTGAAAATCTGTTTTCGTTTTCACCAGTACATCATTAAGTTAATGGAAAGCATCATCAGTAAAATCAATCTGAAAGTAACATAACTAAGAAGAGATGTAACAGAGACGAGCGAAATTGTTTTTCATCATGAACAACTCTAACATCTGAACTCAATACTGACATCATGTGGTGACACTCACATAAAACACACTTGACCAGATGTAGTCAGTTTTCAAACACAGTCTGAGTCTGGAGCTAAATTTTTACATGAACTGATCCTGATTAAGTTTTGGACGTTTTCCACGGCACTGTGACTTACCGACGCTATACTTAGAACGATAGTACTCTTTGGTGAAGTTGTCGCAGTCACAAATAATCACTCTCCGGCCCCAGACGTTAATGACCCCTCCTAGGGTCAGGTCACGATCCGTGTAAAACTCGTCATGTACAGCACCAGTCTGAAACCATACACATACCCAAGTTTAATTATCTGGCTTTTCCAAAGTTACTGTTAACTCAGCAAATTAATGAACAGAAGGAAAGGTCGTCTAAGATGCTAAGATGCTTGAGAAATGAGAGAACTAAGACTGTTTTCAATTAATGATAGGTGTAATCCAAGTTAATTTAGAATAGTTTATGCAGTAGCAAGATATCTTTTATTTTTCCTTTATAACTCACATTGAGGCTGTCCAAAATGTAGCGGCCCCCATGTCCGGCTGGCCCGAACGCATTGAGGACAGTACGGTCTGTTATTTCTCCAGGCAAGCGTATAGGAGTAGGACCATGCTGTTCAGGAAAGGCAAGAGAAAATAACTGCAATCTGTCTCGAAAAATTGGCTGAAGAATTCTGTTAATTAAAATATATCTTAAAAGCTATTATTTTCTCACCAGGGGATTTGCACCAACCTTAACATTGACATTTAGAGAAATAGTAAAGAATAGAATTTCAGACTTCCAGACAGCATGACAAAATAAGTTAACACAAAAACTAACTGATACTAATGTAAAAATATTCCCAGCCAACGTTTTTCAAAATGGATTTCCAGGGAGCAGGGAGAAAAAAATGCTCTGGGGAGTCTGATGCTGTGTCAGTCTTGTCAGTCAAGATGAGTGCAAGGCGTAGGTGATGGAGAAGCTCATCCAAGCAGAAGACGACAGAAAAAAAAATTGGAGCAGTGGTTGGATTTCTCAGTCGTCTCTTTTGTTCCAGCAAAGATGGAAGTTACAGTACAGTGGCTTATATGTCTGTAGTCTAATAACGGAAATCCCAGGGGTTTGTATGTCAATAATGCATTGTTCTCTTCCAGGAAAGATGGAATTTAGATGAGTGTGTCAGCACACAAGTCATTGTACTCCAACAGTTCCATCACTATTAGACTAGAATGGTAAACTAATGGCAACAAGCAGTCCTGTGTCTTTGCTGGATTTAAAGTTTTATTTGAATAGAACGAAAGAGATGGTACAACAGTGTTTCTGTTACTAAACAGTTTGTGAAAAAGTTCACCTCAATAGAAATGGCAGCACTTCATATTGTTAAAAAAGGGACCAGAAATGGAGACATACATTCAAAATACAAGGGTAGTTTTTGATAACTGAATCATAATATAGGAAATCATGCTACACACCTTTGGAAGCTTGCTCCGGTTTAAGAATTTAGGAGCAGTATCCCGGCCAGAGTTTGCATATCTGACTTCTAGTATTTCTATAGTGTCATCAGCCAAGAAGTAGTGCAAGATCAATTCTCTGGCATCTCCAAACATGCTTTGGGTATCATCCCAGTAGCAATAAAAACGCAGAACTTTGGGATCTTGGTCAAGGAACTGCTTTAAGGTATCCTGTCTTTCATACGGACGCAGTGGTTTCATGCTTTCCTCAAACTATGAAAGTAAAGGATACAGTCTTAGGACACTAATATTCCAATTCACAAAACGAGAACTTTAAAAGCACACCCACACGCTTACCTCCTGACGAAGTTTGGTATAGGGGTCTGTTGGTGTTGCACTAGGGATGTTGAGACGTACACCCATTTTAATTAGGAAGTTGCGTGTGAAAGGGTCACAGTCTGTTATCATAAATGTCCTAGAGTAAAAAACGATCTCTTGGTTGATGTTAAAGTAATGCACATTGTAAAACTCATCATTATCAGGAGCTGTAAGAGGAATGCGCTGGCGGTGGATGACTGTTCCTGCATGAAGAGAGAACAGCTTAACCACAACTGGATTACTCAAAATTGTCAATGATTTGTCATTTGAAAGAGTTACCTTGTTGCATGCCGCTATTTTTGAGCACTGGCTCCACAACTTGTATGGTGTCATCCTCCAAGAAGAAATAAATCTTACATTTTCGAATCCTGTACGTTTCCTCTCTGCTTTGAGTAACAGCTTCTTGGAAATATGCATCAAAGCAAAGAACCTAAAGCAACAGAAGGATATCCTAATAATATGTGCACAACTGGCTGCACTCTTTGGTAAACTGGTAAACTGTGATTTATAAATTTTTTTCATACCTGCTTGTCAAATGCTACCCAGGAGGGGGTCTTGCTGCCTTCTGCTTTGGGAAACATTGAGTGTTTAGGTTGTGCTCTTTGGCCCAAGAGCAATTCTCCTCCAATGCCAGGCTTCTCTGCTCCCACCATCATTGGTACGTCATTGGAGTAATCAAAATGCTGAGACTTGTGAAACTTTTCTTTTCCCAGCTAAAGAAGGTTGTCGAAGGAAGACTTATAATCAGATTTTTGCTACAAGAACATTAACCATAGTTTAGAGTGGGCTAAACATCCCTTGAAATAGAACATCTCTACTCTGTAATTTTAACAATAAGAATGGTTTTGTGTGCAGAGCCATGGTCTAACTGAAATAGATTTGAGCCCTTTAGTTTGAAAAAGAACCACATATTGGTGATTTTCACACTGGTGTCTGTATACTTTCGGCCCAAAATGTGTAGCATAATGATATATGATCCTTTGCAGAAAAATCCTACAAAATTTTTCCTACATTAGTCTTATATGTTTATTTTATGGGTTTATGCCATATAAGAGCATTTTTTATTTATTTTCTAATACACGTTGTCCTATTTAAATTAAATGTTTTAGTGCTAAATGTTTGTGTCAGATAAAAAAGTAATGTTCAATGTAATAGATCCAAGACGTTTTACGTAATAGACCTTTAATGAATAGATCACTAGACATTTACCTAGTAGATCCCTTAAAATTTTAAGTAACAGATCATTAGATGTTTTTATGTAAGAGCTCACTAGGCGTTTTACCTAATGAGTCACTAGAAGTTTATGTAATAAATCACTAACAGATCACTAGACGTTTTACCTAATAGATCACAATAGATTAGAAAACTGTATAAAATGTAGCAGAGACTACTGATGCATCATAAAAAAAAACAATGGCTTCTCACACCAAATATTGACTCAGTTTAGTCTAATACTTATCAATATAGAAATTATTATTATTCATATATTAAACCATTTTAAAGCCATTTAACACTGATATTATAAAATCGTACTTATTACAACCAATCTAGCAATAATTAGCTGGCTAAAATTATAGACTTAATCCTGTCTTGATTTGGAAAGCAGGTTTATTGTAATTAGTTTCCAATGAAACTGTACACACATGTTATGTCTGAACTTACATTTCTGTTGGGAGAATGTCCAGGTAAAGCCATTTTATTTGGGGTAAAAAACTAAACAAAACTAAAGTCCACAGGAAGCTACTAAAAAACTACAGACACAGCAAACGTCGCTATTGTGACGTTAGTTTGGAAACATCAGTTGCTACGTGACGCAGCTTACGTGTCCGCGTCTCCGTCTGATCTGACGACGTTTCAGTTGCTATGTGACGCAACTCACGTGCTCACGTCTCCGTCTGGAGCTGGTGAGGCAAACAAACAAACAAACAAACAAAGCTGACGGGTCTCTACAAACATGGCGTTCAGTGGACACTTTTATTCAGCACATTTGCATAATTATTATTACATTTAGATTTAGACATTTGGCAGACGCTCCTGTTTTTATTTTTATTTTTTTTTTACATTTCACAAGCTATTTTTTAATAAAATTTTAAAATGAGACAGTAACCAGCCCAAGCACATAACTAAGCAGATGAAGGTCATATGTCCATCCCTAGCTTGTTGGTAGTCGTAAATTTTTTTCTTTTATTTTTTTTTTCCAATTTTCTCCCCAATATTAGTCGTAGCCAATTCCTCCCCGTCACTAGGGGGCTCCCACACATTAAGGCTACTACTACCACTCAGTCGGGAGACTATTTTTTATTTTTTTTATTGAATACTTGTTCAGAAATACAAATGTAACAAAACACATACTAAGGCAAAGATCCAGGGGTTCAAGGATAGCCAAACAGTACATAACAATAAACAAATCACATAACTAACATAGTCTTTCCTCACAACATAAATAATCAGATACAAATTATACAAAAACATCAAAAAGTGAGCATACATTTAATGTTTTAATTGCCTTTTTGTTATAGGAGGTAGATAAAGATTTAATATAGATTTGAATATCTTCTTAATACTTTCATAACTTTGCATTTGTGGATAAAAATGTTGCAAGCAAAATAATTAAATTGCAGAGAAAGTAAATATCTCCATATTTCTTCTCAAAAGTGAAAATTCCAAACAGAACATCCTTAAAGAAAAGCTCAAAGTCATTGTGTATGAAATTTACAATGAACTGGCAAATGTCTTGCCAAAGTTTTCTTGTATAAACACAATGCCAGAAAAGATGCAAGACAGTCTCTGGTTGCGAGTTACAAAAAGTACAGTTCACATCTATGCTTAAATTGAATTTTGACATAATAAAGGTTTTAACAGGATAGTACTGATGAATTGGCAGATGCTCCTATCCAGAGCAACTTACAAAATTCTCCGTCATTACACTCGGTTACTAGGTTACTAACTAAGTTCCGGTCCATCATTACACTCGATTACTAGGTTACTACCATCAGTCCAACATTAAAGGGTTTTTCTTTTTTGGGGGATTCAAAGAGATTAACCAAAGTACAGAAGGAACAGATATGTCTTAAGTCTTTTTATTATTATTATTTTATTCAGCAGTCTTTGACTTTCAAATCTAAACCCTACCTCATATTGCAGTGAGGTGTTTTTAAAATCTTGATCAAAATATAATAATTGTATGAGAATTCCTCAAAGCACATACAGAGGAAATGAAAAGTGTGATTACGCACCCCTGTTTAAGGTTTTTATGTAAAAAAAAAAAAAAAAAACAACAACTAACAAACAATTTCAATTTTATTTTTTTAATCCCAATGTGATGTTGACAGCACAGCAGTGTAGTGGTTAGCACTGTGGTCTCACTCTTTCAGAGTCCAGGGATGATTCCCTATACAGGGTCTGTGTGCATGTTCTCCTTGTGATTGCTGGGTTTTCTGGTTTCCTCCCAAGGGCAAAGCATGCAGATTAGGCTAACTGGCATTCCCAGTTTGCCCGTAGTGTGTGAATGTTGACCAGAGGCGTAAAAATGGGACTAAATACAATGGTCACCACTGGCCTCCACTGCTCCTACAGAGTTTCCTGGTTGGATGGATAGAATGTGATATTGCAACCAGCGAAATTCAAGTAAAAAGCAAAATAATGTTTTAACGAAAAAAAAAGAATACATTTTTACCCTTTTCCACTATGGCATGTAACTGTGCTCAAAATTTACCAATCACTTTAAAACTTATGTTTATAAGACTGCTCACAGCCTTGTCATCTATTCACTAATTCTGATTGCCCCAAGTAAAGTCCGCTGTTTCTGTAAAATTCTCTCGACCTCTTCTTAGACTCATCCAACTACTAAAGCCATTTATAGTCCACATCACAGTAAAGAGCTTACAAAGCATGATCCCATTTTCAAATGGTTTTGATCAGGAGAGGGGTACAAAAGAATAAAAAAAAAAAATTACATGTACCAAGGAACAAACACTGTGATGGCTATCAAGTAGAGAACATGAGGCACCACAGTGACATTACAAAGAACAGGAGGTGCAGAAATGTCTGGGAGACACATCTAATTATGCCATGAATGTAAGAAAAATCTCTCATATTCTTCACGTTTCAGGTATGGACAATTGTCCATAAAACATCCTAAATTGACCCAAATTATGCAGCAAAATTTAATGAGAATATAGTAGAACTTTTTAGCCATAAAACAAGGCGGTTTATCACTCAAGGAACACTACACTCATAGTGAAGCATGGTGGTGGCAGCATTATGCTGCGGGACTGCTTCTATTCAGCTGCATAGAAGGAATCATGGGTAGCTCCAAAATATCACTCTATTCTGGTACAAAATCTGCAGGCCTCTGTTAACTGAAGATAAATGACAGATAAATGTGCTTCTAGCACAATAATTACCCAAATAACAAATTCAAGTCAACAAAGGTATCACTTTAGAAGATGATTATTGTTTTAGTGTGCTAAAGTAAACACTAAATGTGCTTTAACAAAGTATCCCATGTTACAGAGAAATGTAAATATAAATATAAAATATAAATTATATATTTAATATATTAATTATTTTTATATTATAAAATTATTTATCTTGGTTACTTTTTTTGGGTAAAAGGACTGTGGGGCGATTAAAATGTCATGGGACTTCATGTAATCATTGAGTATTGTTGTTGTCGTTGTTAGTCTTTCGGCTGCTCCCGTTGAGGGGTCGCCAAAGCAGACCAACTGATCTGCACAACAACTTGGCACTGGTTTTATGTTTCTTTAAATACCCATACCATATGGAAACCACATACAGTCATACTACAATAAAATTATGCTATTCACAAACGAGGCACAAATAACTTCAGCATTAGTAGATTAACTTTTATGTTACTACACATAGTCTTCAAACATTAAACACTGTGCGAATCAGCACATGGTATGTATAAATAAAGGACAACAGAAACAAACAGAATTACCCACTGTGAACCAAAGATCAATAGGTAACAATTATGGACAGTTCTAAAAGTAAAACATGTGCAAGCAATGCTCTGCTTCAATACGGTTCAGTTAAGGTCTACTATACAACATGAGAGACATAAACAGAGATGCATCCTTCCACCATAGTGTTAACTTAAATAACTTTTCAACAACACTACCAATCAAAATTGGCATAAAAATGGCTCATACTACAGAAGTTCTGTTAATTACAAGAAATCACTTATGTGCAACGTTTTCTTTCTTAGACATGCAGATAGCTGAGAAGCCCAACTATATTTCCCAACTCCGCCTTAAAGCAACAAATACTGCAACATTTCTTATGTGTACATCTCTGGAATACAGCAATAAAAAAAAAAAAATACAGTAGAGAATATCTCTGGATAAGGAGTGTCCATATGAATATCAGATCCAGCTGTGACTCAAGATGCCAGACCCAGCAGAAATCCTCCGAGAAATCCACTTGAAACCACTATATTTCTCTTCACAAATTCTGTGGACTGCAAAACAATAAGAACATTTTAGAATGAACATGAGCTTTTCTGCAGTTGGTGTTCTTAAAAAAAAAAAAAAAAAAATCAAATCATTAGACCATTTGAAGGTTCCATGTTATGTTATACTTGTTAAATGTAAGATTAAAAATGTAATTTTACTATTAATTCTTGGGTCTCTCCTTTCTATTTATAATAATCATACACATTTTCATACCTTATAGAACCATTTTCAGCAGACATTTAAAGTACCATGGATGCAACAGGATTTGTCTGTCTGTTCTAGAACAATGCTTGAACTTTTGTGTTGCATAAGCATTATAGAGAAAACTTCATTGTTTTATATAGTTGTACCATTACATGGATACACAAGATAAAATACACTTATTTAGAAATTCCATGATTAGAATGAGCATCCTAAACATTCAAAAGTATTTATAAAATTTTCCTTTAGTATTTTCATCAATATTTGTTTCTGTTGTAATACCGCAGGCAATTAAATATGTTATGTTAAGTTCTAAATTGTGACAATACCTCTTCAATAAATGAATTGAGCTCTGGCGCTGCTTTGTTGGCCTTCTTCTTCAAATGCTTTTTTGCCTTATTAACATCCTTCTTTACTTTTTTCCAGTCCACCTGCACATACCCACTGTGATTGGCAATCTGGAAATAAAAAACAAGGCTCTTTATTAGATTATATTGCATGTATTGCAGCATATCTATCTATCTATCTATCAATCTGACTATGTAAAATAAAAATTAAACAAGGAAGCATTATTTCAAATGTCTGGCTTACTTGTAAAAGGAGAAATCCACCACCAACTGCAGTTGCAGCAATTTTCCCAACCTTCTGGAAGAGATAACCAGCACACCTAGGATACAGACAAAATACCCTTCAATTTGTTAATATTTTATTTTGCAATTATTGTGCTATCATCCGGGATACAGTGCAGTACTGTAACAAGCAGTCCATTTATAGATATTCTTCTTTGCTGTTTAGCGTTGATTGGAATCCAGTAGGTTACACCACCAGCGAATCACTTTAACAGCTGTCATATATGTATTATTAGACTTTTTAATTAAAAAAAATGCATATGACATGCAAGCAACGATGAGCGGGCCCAAGCACCTTGCACCATCGCCTCCTGGGTGCACCACACAACTTGCACACTTCCCTTAAATACTTGTTGAGTGTGTGAGGTTTGTGTGTGTTTGTGTGTGCGTCTCTGAGAGAGAGATGCGAGTATGTGAGTGTTATCATTTGTGATGTGTGAGCGTATGTGTGTATGTGTGTATGTGCGCATGTGCGTGCGTATTAACATTTGTGATGTGTCAATATGTAAAATGGGGGATTTATATGCTAAGACCTCCAAAAAGCTGCAGATGCTAGAAAAAAAAAATAAAGCACCACACTATGAGGTCACTCAATGTAATGCCACATCATAAGTTTGAGGCATCCTCACGGCTGACCCGTTTTAGATATTAAAAATCCTTCGACAATTTTGCGTCCTCAGATCACATAGACCCGGTTTGGTTCTGATCGCATAAATTTCCTAGAAAGAGTGTATTAAATTCCCTCGGGTTCATTTTACAAATTACCCAAAATAACTGACTTCCTGTTGAATTGAGCCCATGACATGCAATGCAAAAGACACGTTCAGCTCAATGAGCTCTAGATGTACAGTACACTGGGTTTCGAGTGCATATGAGCTATACAGCAAAACCTCTATGTGTGGTGCCAAGCCCGGGGCCCAAACTCTCAGGCATCCTAATGGCATTTGATTCCAACCTGTTTGACAATTTTCATGAGCTTTTGAGCATGTTAAGATCGCCAAAAAGTCCCAAATATTTGGGAAAAGATTTCTTAGAAAAACAATAATCCTTAGAAAAACAATAGGGCCCTTCACACACTATGATCACATAGGGCTAATGTCAAGTGCTTGGGCCCTAATAATGAGAGAATTTATATGATGATGCATGTAAAGATGCATGACTTTCTATCTTTACCATCCTGTTACTCCACCCATCATGATCTGTGTGGCTACTGAGTACTTTTCAGCAATAGGTCCTGTGTTGCTCCCGAAAACTCGACTCCACCACTGATGTCGCCGAGCGTACTCAGTGATGTCCACCACTTCATACAGCTCGTCCTCGCTCTCTGCCTCTGTAAAGAGATTCAACAGGAGACCATCATCAGGACACAGAATTTCCCCTGATGGTTTGGGGGAGAGGCCATCTTACAGCCCTAATGTGGCTACTCGTCTTCACATTAGGCAGAAGTGAAAATAAAACTAGCTGTAACACCTTTCTCACGTCAACATACTGTTTTGCCAGTAAAACTATTCACCACTATTACACAGCAAAAATAAATCATTATTTCGTCTGGTACTTTCGAGTAGCAGACAATATACTATATCGTAATGCAAATAAGTTATACTAAAGACAAAAACGATCTGGTTTGTACCTCCTCTTTAATATAGCTATCTCAGACCGGTTAAAACCAGTTAAACGGATCGAATAAAGCATGCATCGATGTCCAGGTTTAGTGGTACCATTTGAAATTTACCTTCTCCACGATCCGCCATTTTACACAGCTACAGCACTGTTGACAACTGTAGCGTCTCCCAAGGCGCATGCGCAGTGCGTCTACCGACTCGCGGAAGTGGATTCCTTCCCATAATGCCTAGCGCTAAACTGTAGCAAAGAAAGTGACGACGTCGTTTGAATCTGGTGGCGAATCTTCAAATTACAAACGCACGTTTAAAGCCTGTTAATACATACGATATACAGCAAACTGTTTAATCTTCTGGTTATTTATCCTGTTCCGTTTGCTACAGAAAATGTCATTGCACACAAAATATCGACAAAATGACAGCTTCTGCATTGATATATTAAAGAAATGATTCAATAATTTATATAGATATGCATTTTATTCTATTAGATGATACCATGCAAAGTACTGAGCGACCAACGGGTGGTACAACAATACCATTTAAAACACGTGCGTGGGTGGAACAAGTTTGCCATTACAAAGCTATAGGTTCATATTAATGCCAGCACCTTTCACGTTTTAAACCTCTTATATTGGGTGGTTGTAGTTCTATCAAATGCACCTCTGGCAGCCTTAAAACTGTTTTGAACACCTATTACACTGTGCTTGATATTTCAGTTCAGTTAAAGCTCAGATTGAACAAAGTATGGCATTATGAAACACTTTCCCTTAACAGGGCACTTGCCAGAATATGGCAGTTTTTCTGTTTCATTTTATTCAAACCCTGGAGCTGAGAACTTGTGAGGTTGTGAACACCACCTACCACACCACTGTGCCACCATGACATGTTTTTCACGGTTTAATTTCCACATTTATTTTAAGTTAGGTTCAGCCTTTATTTGTCACTTATACAATACTTCACAGTGAAATTCTTTATTCTTTGCATATCCCAGCTTTTTGTTAGCAGGCTGTGTTAGCGCTCAGGGTCAGCCATTACACGACACCCATGGAGCAGACATAGTTAAGGGTTTAACAGTGGCAGCTTGGCTGTGCTAAAGCTTGAACCTCAGGCCTTCCAGAAGAGCTTTGAACTGTTGCCCCCCATTTTTATTATTTTTTTTCATTCTATGTCGGCTGTCGACAGGTTTAAACCCAAGTTGGGTGGTTATTATTAAGAGTTCAGCTAAATCTGTTAGTGTTGCGCCTTTAAATATCATCTTTTCATTTCAAAGTGCTGTATAGCAATGCATTTATTATCCAAGCACTTAACATCATTTGCATCTGTTTTATTATTCATATGTGATGATCATAGGAATTTTTACAACTGTAGATAACTGTTTACCATCAAGTGTTTGTTTTTCATCAGATGACATGCAGCCAAAAAAAAAAGTAACTAACATCTTCAATTATCACTTAAGGTGTCTCATCAAGTTATCATGCTTCCTCAAAGATCAAATTGATTACATGTGGTAGACATTATCATGATTTAATACTTTATACTATAATACTATAATTAATACTATTATTACTTATTATTTTAAACTAATTTTGAAATATTTATTATTTATTTAATTAGATGATAAAGTTAGAGAAATAAACATAAAAAGAATTAAGCTAGACAAACAGACATAAAAGATATTAAATAAGATATATACCAATCAGCCATAGCATAAAAACCAGCTGTTTAACTAAATCAAATTATAAACTCCACAGGGCCTCTGTGGTATATGGCACTAAGATATTAGCAGCAGAACCTTGAGGTCCTGTATGTTGTGGATCCCACAGATGCTCGATCAGATCGCGATACCGAATACAGCTGTCATAATGGTGTGTACTTCACGAGCTGAAATATATACATATATATATATATATATATAATATAGGCCAAATGTTTGGACACCTTCTCATTCAATGTGTTTTGTTTATTTTCATGACCATTTACATTGGTAGATTCTCACTGAAGGCATCAAAACTATGAATGAACACATGTGGAGTTAT
>JAOVVA010000051.1:13613904-13633093 GCA_028565275.1 Leiocassis micropogon
CAGGTCATCTGCCGCAGCACTCCATCACTCTCCTTCTTGGTCAAATAGCCCTTACACAGCCTGGAGGTGTGTTTGGAACAAAACTGCTGTGAACAAAGCAGTAATCAGAGCAAAGGCTGGCTATTTTTAAGAAACTAGAATATAAAACATGTTTTCCGTTATTTCACCTTTTTTTGTTAAGTACATAACTCCACATGTGTTCATTCATAGTTTTGATGCCGTCAGTGAGAATCTACCAATGTAAATGGTCATGAAAATAAAGAAAACACATTGAATGAGGTGTGTCCAAATTTTGGCCTGTACTGTGTATATATATATATATATATATATATATATATATATATGTGTGTGTGCAAGTTTTTTAAAGTCATAGATATATTAGTTATATTATTAGTTGGAAAAATGAAAAGCAGATCCTTGCAATGAAATGAGATTGTGAATAAACGAAGAAAGATAGTTTTTAATAGATGAACAATAAGCGTAAAGATGAAAAATTATGTACATTTGTAAATGGGTATTTCCAATACAGAAAAACGCTCGAGTCTGGAATTAAAAACTACTAATCGCTTATAAAAAGAGGAACTGGCAACAGTAGCCATTACGCCTATCTCTCCCTTTGCATATCGTTGTGAGTTTGAACAGACAGCTGTTTCAACCAATGAGATATTTCAAGAACGTTTGACGCAATCACAATAGAGCGGTGTCGGCCAATCGAAGTGGACGAACAGATAGCGTAAAGTTGAGTCGTTTGTTATTTATCCTCCCCCTTTGAAAGTTTATGAAAAAGAGGGATCCCAAGACAAGGCCAGTCACGTGTTTGGAGACACGGGTAGTGATTGGCTCTAACGACAAGAGAAGGCGTGGCCAAGGCGGCGGCGTGGGTTCGCTTGAGTGACACAATTATAACAAGTTGGAACTGGCGGCTGAAGGGGAAGTTTGTGATAGCGTTACATTGACACTTAACGGAAAAAAACAAAAATCAACATTCTTGTTCGGCGTGCATCATTCGGTGTCGGGAAAAGCGAAAGGGATTTGCGTGGAAGACAATGTGAAAAGAGGGCTGTTTTGAGGAGAGTCTTTTCCTGGACGGATTTTGGCATCTTGCTCATTTTGCGTTTGGATTCCGCACAGAGGTGCTGGGGACGGCGAGCTGGTACATTAATCCGGTGGCGTGGCTCTGCTGCTTCATTTTGACTCTTCCATGAAATCGTGGGGAGTGTCAGTGGCCTCTGCAGCCTGCACCGCCGCTGCTGCTGCTGCTCGGAGTCTCGGCGATGATGATGATGAGGAAAAGAAAATGGCGGCGCGGAAAGCGAGTGAGAGCGAAGAGGACTTTCCAAAGCTCACAGCTGAAGAAAGGGAATGCCTGGCTGGGGTGGACAGGTTAGATAAATCTTTTGTTCGAATTAGTTTTCATCGTAGTTTTTAAAAAGTGACGCGTTGTTGTGCAAAACTCGGTAAAAATCAATTGAAGTAAGAGAACCGCCTCTGTGTTGTCCTCTGCTTGCAGTTCACTGTTTGGATTTCAGAGGCTTCATGAAGATGGCGCCAGAACGAAGGCCTTGCTGTTAAAGGTAATGTTAGCTATGCTGCTCACTGAAGCTGCCTCTCGGCTTTTACAGTCATATTTGCACCACTTCACAGACTTTTACTTTTAGCTACAACTCCAAAATAGCGTTTTAACCTAATGAGTGTGTTGTTTGCGGTGCATTTAGGGCTACTTTTCCCCCTTGCACTGAACTAAACCGTTTTTCTGGGGACGTGCGTGTGATTATTGTAGTTTTACTAGCTGCTCTGCTAAGCGTTCTGCATTCGCCATGTTACATAACCCTGTACTGAGCAAGTTATGCATTTGAAGGTTGTTAGTCACTGACTTCTATTAATTTAAGGAGAATGTTTGCGACGCGATGTCACTTTGCGTTCTCTCGGCTAGTTGTGTGGCTTTGTTGAGTACACACTGCTGATAGCATGTGCTGGGCGCGAGATGTTAGCCGTGTATTAATCAGGTAACTATGTGACAACCGGCTTTCTGCAAGCTAACTTTACATTGTTGCTTTTGTCCTGAAATGTCTGATTAACTAGCATTAGATTAGTAGCAACGGGTTAGTTGAACTACTTCTTGATAAATCCGGTTAACGTGCAGGTTAGCACGGACTCGCTAACCCACTAAACCTGGTCAGGTTTGCTCGCTAATAACCGCTTTTAACCCAGATAGCTTGCACGCAGTGATAATGTAGAAATATATACTTAAAGTAATCTAAAAGCCTTCACTGCGTCGTGTGAATTTTCAGTGTTAGCTATTAGCACGTAGACCGCTCCCTTTTTTTAGGATTACTGCGATAACTCCCCTGCTAGCTTGGATGCTAGCTCAGTGTTTGAATGCGCCATATTACGTGTTTTTGTGTTGGGTGGCGTGAAGTTAAACCGTTTCAGAAGAAATAAACACAGGCATTTTCATGAAGTAGCTTTACTGGTGCTTAGCAAAGTGGTCAGAGATTAGATTCCTGAATGTATGCTAATTATTCAGGTATCATCATGAAAACTGCACTATCTGCGAATCCAAGCCCTTGTTTGTTTAGTGAGCTGGCACTTAGGATTTTTTTTTCACTTCATCGACGACATCTAACTTGATGCATAAACATAATTAAACGGTAGAAATAAAATGATTTTCGATATACTAGCATCATATTTGCTTTTTCCTCAGCACTTCCCATGACCCAGTACAGGGGTGTTATGCACACAGTTGTTGTTAGCATGTTCTTGAAAATCCTCTTATTTTCCCCCCCTTGTTTCAGTCAAGTATGTGCCTCGACTGATTTCCAAAGGCCTGTCAGCGTGCACAGCTTTGTTTCCCCCAAAACCCTTTTACAATAATAGTTATGCATGTCAGTACAAAAGCACCACAACTTGAGACTCTCATGTAAAGCTTTTAGTGCATTACATAAACAGTGCGAAATAAACTCTAGTAATGTTCATACATGTTACTGTTGCAGTTTGAAATGTGTTTGTGTAACAATATCATGCTATTAACTGACCACCCTAAAACCTCACACAAGCCAGTGGTGAAAATTATAGGAAGTGTTGATCCTCAAGTCCTTGTAAGAACATTTCTTTGCACATTCTTGTGTATATAATGATAACGGAAGGAAACAGAAAGATCGATTCTCCTCATCATTGTTCTCCTTGCAGGATATGATTTTTGCTAAAGGCTGCATACTAATTATGATTGACTGGAATTGGCTATCAGTGTATTTCACAGAGATGAGTTTTTATGATCAACCCATGTTTTTAACACACAGCATCCATGTGAACTACGTATGCCTCAAGTAAATGAAAAAAGTTATCTTTATATATATATATATATATATATATATATATAAAATAAAATATATATTTTGCCACACCTGTTGTGTGTTATCATTAATAGGTCACATGACCGTTACATGTATTTGGATTGCTAGAAACTTAATTACATTAACTCCCTGGAAACATTACTTTTGACACATCTTTTTATATGGTTCATGTTTATGGGTAAATTTTAAACTTGACTAGTATTTTTAGTTTATGGTGGGGGATGATTGTAAATAATGCTAACCGGCCTGCCTTTACTTGAAGAAAATGCAAAAAGACATTTTTTTCCAGAGGATGTAGTTAAATCCTGTATGTGAATGTAAATTGTATATAAATTCTATACACAGTACTGGGCAAAAGTCTTGTTCTACTCCTTATTTCTTTATATTTTGCTTTTAAAAAGACAAAAATTCTTGTATTTTAATAGTTCCCAGGCTACCTGAAGGACATTGTGGCCTCATTTTTGGCAAGTCTTTGGCTCACATTTTCAGTCCAGTCCCTGTACCTGACCAGTTTCAGAGGAATGTTTTTTTTTGTTTGTTAAACCACACTGATCTATAAATCACTCAAGCTAAAAAAAACAAACACCTAACTTAAGGCATGGCAGATAATCGGAGCGGTCATTAGTATACGGGTGATGCTCAGTGCTGAGTGGTTAGAACAGGTGAGAGGGGAAATGGGGCTGCTGCTGAGGTTGTTACATAAACAAGCATTTTTTTATTTCATCTTTAGGCACTTACAGCCTGTCACAGTAAAATCCTTTTTCATGTTTTTTATCTACATGATTTAAGATGAGGGGTAGCTTAAGACTTTTGTGCAGTAGTGTGTGTGTGTGTGTGTGAGAGAGAGATTGATTCCATAAGTATTATGGTGTTATAAATATCTTGAACTGATAATTTTTATAAATGTTACAAAATAAAATTTTTATTTAATTATAAATTTTACACTCTCAACAGACAAATGTATATAAATTCGATAATAAATTGATTTTGGAGAAAGTTTGGCGATGCATGAATTGTGACCACAAAAAAAAGAAATCAAAATTCTTAACTGAAAGTGATTAATATAGTTCAGCTGGCAACAAGTTATTTAACTTTAGCTGATGCAACGAGCTGATTCTCATTTTTTTGGCCTGCATCAAGCAAAGAAAACCAGAGATTGTTAAAACTACTAAAAATGTGTTAACTGTCCAATGCATTATTAAAACCTGGAAGGATAGTTGTTAACCATCACCCTCGAAGAAAAAATGTTTGGGGGGCGGGAGTGAACAATTATACGAAGTCAAATCGTAAAAGGAAAAAAAACAGTAGAACTCGGGCCTGTGTTACCAATTAAAGTAAGGGCATTTCTACACACACAATAAGAAGAGAATTCACAGGATTGGGACTAAAGAGCTGTGTAGTCTTAAGGAACAAAAACACTCATCATTGAGGCTAATCGGATGGGAAGGCTTCAGTTTGCTAGAGAGCGTAAGGATGGACTGTGGAGCATTGGAAATAGGCCGTGGTCTGATGAATCCAGATTTGCCCTGTTCCAAAGTGACGGTGCATCAGGGTAAGAACATACCCTGACGAATATGGACGAAGTGAGGCAGCATGAGACACATTGATTGGCCACCACACAATCCAGAACTTACCCCTATTGAGAATCTTTGGGATGTGCAGGAGTAGGTTTTATGCAGTGGTGCTGACACTCTCATTAATACAAAATCTTGGAGAGAAGTTAACATCGCTCAGGACGGAATGTGATGTTGCAAAGGTTGATTGAAACTATGCCACAATGAATGTGTTCCGTAATCAAAGCAAAAAGCGGACCAATGAAAACTTTTTGCCTTTTTGTTTTTTGAGATATTTTTGTGCATGATTTCTCCATTAAAAGGTCATTATTAATAATGTGGTCCTTATGAGTATGAAAAGCATTTAATTAATTTGTGAAAAAGACCATGGTAAGGAAACTGTCTGACCCTTCATCCTGACTAACACTGGTACAGTACCATCCTGTCAGCTTGTGCCAAGAAGCTGACAGGCTAAGTTATTTTGTAGATATTACAAACTCTCAAAGATATCACATTTGCCAAAGATCAGACAACATTAAGCTGTCCTTAAATAATTGCTTAGATATACATTAATGATATATGTGGCTAATTTGAAACTTTTGAGGATCAAACATCTGTCTATCTATCTATATGTACATGTCCTTTTGATAAGTTTATTGGCCAAGTAAGAAGTTAGCCCCAGCAGAACAATCCTGTCTGTAACTCCAAAATACTTGGTACAATTTGGTTCCTTTACTGCACTTGGGTTGATTTTGGGTCGAATTGCTTTCTCGTTGCAGTCAAACTATGCTGAGCCTACTTCATGCAAATGTTCTCTGACTAGATATTTGAAACATGATCTCATCAGCCTAAGTGTATTAAACTTCTTTTTTTTCCTCCCCGTTTGTCACAATCTCCATGCTATTTTGCTCTTAAGACCACTATCAGACACTTTTGAGATCTACCACTCTATGTAGCTGATGTGAGCTTGGTTTACTGAAAATCTCACATAGTGATCATAGCGCCGGTATGAGCAGAAAAGCTTCAGCATTTATTAATCTACCCTCATGACGTAGTAAACAGGTTGTGCTCAGTTCACAGGAGACATGGAAAAGAGTTTGCTCTAACTGCTTTATAGGATGTGGGGATGGACAGCAATTTTCATGAGTAAAAGAAAGGCTTAGAGAAGCGTTTTCTTTGCACACTGTTGTTCACTCAATATCACTTGCCCTAAGAGCACTAGGTCATCTTTGCAAAGGTGCAGTGCTGCGGAGTGGCATTGTTCACGTATTTGGTTCCGTTTATTTTGTAAAATTTGGAGGGTTAAAAGTAATATCCACTAGATGGCATGTTGGAGACAAAAAGGCAAAAAGTTTTTGTTTAACTGCTGTAGTCGAGCTGTAATTCTTTAGCGTTTTTACACACAGCAGTGTTGCACAAAATGAGGAGCTCAGTTTCTCTTCAAATGTCAATGCATTTAAGGCTCCAAATGATTTCACGTAGTACACAATTGTTCAATTTCAGCCATGAAGATGCTATAAGTCAGTTCCGGACACATCATCAAATGGTACTATACAACCTCAGTTACTTACATTGATATCATACGCATGACGTATCGGATTGACCACAGGATCCATGCAGTGGCCATCTTGCATGTGCATAAGTTATATTAAGAATCAGCCTGAAGGCAGCATGACTGGATGATACAGTTAAACTCTTTAGTGTGCAGTGATGTGTGAAATAGCTCGTATGCCTCTAGCACAGGTGAGTTATTAACTGATGAAATTTTTATCCTTAAAATTCAGATATGAAAGTACTTGGTTCCCTCCAAGCATTCAAAAAAAAAAAAAAAACTTTGTGAAATCAACAGTGTGAGCTATGTTACTGCAGCCATAGTGACCCTGGAGCGTATAGGTGCGCACACACCAATAACAAGGTTTCTGAAGCTCTGCTGTGGTATCCGTCACCAATATGTTAGCCCCAGACCCTAAACGTCCTGTAAGTCGCAAGGTGGAGCCTTCATGGACTGCACTTTTTCGCCCAGCACACCCCACAGATAGAAATGAGATCTGGGGATTTTGAAAGGAGCCAAGTCAACACCATGTGCCTTAAACTGTACCTGAACAATTTCTTCAGCATTTCGGGGCATTATTTTGCTAAATGAGGTCGCTGCCATTGGGGAAAACCATTGCCATGAAAGTGGTCTGAAACTTGCTCTGTTGGCTTGCCTTGTTGAAAACCGCCTGTTGTCAAGAAGGCAGTATATAAAGCAACACTTGCTTTCTAATATATCCCACCCCCTATCAGGTGCCATTATAATGTGATAACTTTAATTCCCTATCAATGGTGTTAATGTTATGGCTGATGATTGTACTTTTAAAGTGATTCAAATGGAGTCAATACAGTATCAAATATGTTTACAAATGTTAAATAAGTTTCGTCTGCCCCAAGTGCTATTCATGCAAATGCACGAGCATTTATGTACTAAATCAGACTTTTTCAGGATTTGTGCGGGGTCTGTCTGTCTATGGCAATCTGCGATTTTCTCAACATGTAGCATCAGAGATTATTATGGACTTGTGTATATCTACTAAAAGGTTCACTAAATAAAATGTTCACATGCATCCATTGTTTGGATGAGATCTTGTTAAGCACCACTGAGCTGGAAAGTTACCCGCATGCCCAGGGTAAATAAGTTCTGTGTAAGCGAAATGTCTCAATCAGTTGTCCAATCAGGCAAAGAATCATAAATGCAGTGTTTCTATCCATTTTTCCATGTTAAACACCTATTGTTTTCTGTCCACTAGCAGGTTTCTGATTGTGTCAGTTTTTATCTCACACATTTATGCTTGTTTTTGGCTTAAACTTTTCCTTTAAGTACCAGGCAAAACGAGCAATAAAACAAACAAACAAAAAACTGCACCAGAGGGCTATGAAGACAGAGTTGGTATGAAAAGCTTTCTTGGGCCCACTATAATCAGGAGAACACAATGTTTTGTTTCATCTAAGTTCCTAAATGAAAGATGTGTGGGGGGAAAAAATGGAATTACCCTTAACTTAGCTTATCAGTTGAAGTTGATGTTACATTAGGGTAGTGCTAGCGAATCGATTCAGTGATGCATCGTGATTCTTTTGTGTGGAATTCATGCATCGACACAAATTCATGCACATTGACTTCAGTGATTAATTTTATTATTATTTATTTTTGTTTTTATAAATGTTCTCATTTGTAACTGTATACTGTTACTGTTCTTCTATATTCCTACAGGAGGTGTGCTTGAAATTTTTCATGCATTGGCAGCGAGCGCAGCATCCACTGTAGTAGAAATTATTTTTTATTAAGTTTGTTTAGGATTGTAACAAAACTGAAGAAAATAATTAAAATTGAATCGGGTATTTATAAAATGATAAAGAATCACAATACAAATCAACTCAGCACTTGGTATTGTGATGTGATATATCCAGCAATCTCTGGTGATTCACATCCTTAATTAGCATGATGATGGTCTCTCGGCTGCTCCCACCAAGGAGTCGCTACAGTGGACCATACAATCCGCAAAACAACTTGGCACAGGTTTTTTTTTGTTCGATTCCCTTCCAACTCTCCCAGTTTATCCTGTCTTAGGACCGGCACTGGATCCAGGGGCTGGAGCCCATTCATAGTTGGCGTAAGGCTCCTAGAATAATTACAGCTGCTTACAGGAAAAAAATTCAGAGTGAAAACAGGCTAGGTGTGATTGCTTCCTACCATGCCTAAGTACATTTGTCCTCTTCTTGTCAGCTTTCACTTTCGTTGTTTTCCCTAGAAAATTTTCCAGGCACGGTAGCAAGATAATTATGAATTCTGTGTCTGGATGCTAAAATTACTTTTAAGATTTTTCTTTGGTTAGAAATGTCCTTTATATTTGCATCACCAATGCTTATGCTAATATCGGAGCCCTCACTGCCACCAGCGGCCCCTTCTGCCCCTCTCACTTCTTTTTCCACTTCTCTGCTTATGCGCTCTTTCTCAACTTCATTTGTCCCTGGTGTTTAATATTTTTGGCTGAGCATCACCTGGTTTCCTCTTCCTAGATGTTGCTTTGCATGCTTTAGCATTATAGCAGCCAGGTAACTAACATTTTACTAGCGTTATGAAAACTCACCATGTTTCCTTCATGTTTTCCCCACAATTACCAGAGCTGTCAGAAGCTGCAGTTCCGAAGTGCAGATGTTTATATCGGATGGTATTCAATTAAAGAAAAAAATTTGACCTGTCGTCCGGACACGTCAGGTGTCGCTGGCATACTGGCCCGTCCTTCCTGTATTATTAAATGCGGAAACGCTGACATTAGTAATGTAGTTCTGAACCCGTTAATGTTGTCTTATTTAAACTATTCCTGCGTACATTTTACCATGCTTGGCATTACATTTTTATTTTGAAATGCTTGATTTGCGCCCTTGACGGAATCCAGAAGTATTGCTGAAGATTATTACATGATTATCTTTTTGAAACATCCGAAAATGTAGGTGAAAACGTGGCAGACCCTTTTTTTTAACCCCCTTTTTGTTTTTCCTTCTTTTTAGAGCATACATTTTGGGGGTACTTGTCATGTTTTTAAACAAAATAAATGAGCATCTTTGTGCATCTTTCGTATGTTGTGCCGTTACAATGATAATACATGTATTGTGATTCTTTAAGGTCAGTATAGTGTTCATAGTGTAATGAATTTTTAATAATTGCCCAAAATGATTTTATTTAATTTGTGAAAATGGGTTTACGTTTCCATTTCAGAGAGTTGAGATCGGTTATGATTAAGGCTATCAGGCAGATTAAACAAGCCTTTGGGCAAATGTCTCTAAAAGCTTAATGTCCATCTCGGTCTGTTGTATCTGAATTACTGAATTCATGTATGGCTGAAGTGTGTGTGTGTGCTGTAAATTTAATGTTAACATATTAATAACTTAATGTCTTCATTCGCAAAATTTGTTAAATGGTTAGAAATTAGCAGATTAGTGTAAGTAGTAACGGGAGTCATCTCAGTTTGGTTCATCTTGAGAATTAAGGATGAAAATGAGCAGAGGTAACTCTTTCTTTATCAGAGGAGAAATGCGTAATAAGCACTGGCCTGCTTTCAGTAGCACTTGGAATTTATCCACAGAATGCCTTTGTGCTATTACCTCATCGCCACCTGCATAAATTATGGCATGTGTCCTATATATAAAATTAAAACTCCAAAAATGTTACTTTTTATATAGTTAAACTGCAGCAGGTGTGTCTTGGGGTGGTTTAAGAAAGTTGGTCTTTCATTATTAAATTTTATGATGTATACATGAATAATGTCAGAAGGGACACTCGATAACTAAAATGAAAGTTACCTCCTCACTTGTGCAAAATACTTTATGGTGAAATACTGATCTTATTATAATTTATTAATTTTTTTTAACATGAGTCTTATGTATGCTTTCTGTGACACTGCACACCTGTGGAAACATCCCTGGAATTTTTCAGATTTTTACTTTTTTTTTTCTCAATCTTTTTCCAGGCTATTCGCTGCTATGATGCCTACATCTTGAAATCTGAAGGAAAAGTTGAACCTGAGGTGTTTTGCCAGTTGGGCCATTTCAACCTCTTGCTAGACAATTACCCTAAAGGTGAGTCAAGATTGAGGTATTTAATCACAGTTTAATTTGAGGTATAATTATTTTAGACGTTTTGTAAAATGTGTTTTGTAATTAAGGTCGTATGCCAGATTTGTTTTGAGATGAGTCAGCATCACTTAATTACCTTCAACTTTCTGTCTTTCCCCAGCATTATCTGCATACCAGAGGTACTACAGTTTACAGTCAGACTACTGGAAGGTGAGAGATCTTAAATTTCAGTGCTTTGTTTCTGCGGTTTACTTTAGTTTCTAAACTAGACGCCTGTCAGTGCTGGTTAGAGAGTTTTGTCTGGGATGGCGAGTACTCAGAGATGCCATAGAGTGCTAGTGATGACATTTCTAGGTTTCCAGTGATGAAACTAAATGTGTCACATGCTCACACACTAGATCACTTGTAAGTTTTTCACTTGTAATGTATTAGAGTAAGCTCACATCTGAACAGCGTAGAGTCTTGCTTCCTTGTGCTGTCTACCAATAGTGTTTTATTTTAAAACTTGGCTCTGTAAAATTTTTCTTCTTTGGTTTCTAATGCTGTCACCCACAAAATAAAATAAAAGTAAACCGTTTAAATCGCTTTATGTGTCAAAGTAATTGCAATGTGATTTTTCTTTTTCTTTTCCCCCAATATTGTGCAGACGTACTGGTTTGTAAGCCTTTCCCCTCTGTGCGATTAATGCGGTTGGTATAGCTTAGCTTGAACCGGGTGCTCTCAGCGCTGTGTGTTCGCTAAGCCTGAAATGCCATTCAGTCTTCTACTTTTGCCATGGGTACTCTGTGTTCCTTACTGGAGTGCTAGAAACAAAATACACATCTCAGATTACCTGAGGTGATGAATTGGTAGTGGCATGAATTGATGAAATGAGATGTGCTTTTCCTGCTGTGACTTCACCGCGTACAGCGAGAATTCAGGGTTATGTAATGCACATTGAATAGTATTGCTGCATAGTAAATCCCAACTGAAAAAAATACTGCTGTAGTAGAGTTTTGAAAATGATGCCATACTGGTATAAAAAAAATAAAATTCCAACTGAGCTAATATTACATCTGCCTAATTGGAAATTGGTCTCTTTAAACACGACGCTGTGCTCATGGTGTCCATGACGTCGTGGGAAACGACCCTAACTGAGCTGCAACAAGTGAGAAATTAGTCAAGAGAAACACTAGAAAGGGGACACAACTTTTTTTTCAGCCGCATGCACAAACTCATTGACACAGAAAGTGCAAGTGAAAAATGGAGAGATTGCTGCTAAAAATTGGACGACAAAGGCGAGCAGCATCGCCGTGCATACACCTTTGTCTCATGACGGCTGAATCTGTTGAACAGACATCTTGAGTTTTTCAAAGAATTCAAAGACTGAATGTCGTAGTTTATGTAGTTTCCTCTATGTAGTCTTCATTAGATTCACCTTTTGGAGGTGGTTGGAGCCCTTTGTGCCTTCAGAACTGCCTTAAGTCTTCATGGCATAGATTCAGCCAATTGCTCGAAATATTCCTAAAGATTTTGAGCCATACTGACCTGATACCATCACGCGTTTGCTGCAGATGGGGATCGAACCGCCGATCTTCCGATCAGTAACCCGGTGCCTTAGCCCTCTGAGCTACCACTACTCTGTAGTCATAAACGGATGGACACAGTCAACTACCCTAAGGTAGGCTGTGGCATTTATACGATGCCCAACTGGTACTAAGAGGCCCAACTGTGCCAAGAAAATGTTCTCCACATCATTAGACACCCAACATCAGCCCGAACTGTTGATACAGGATGGATCCATGCTTTCATGTTGTTTATGCAAAATTCTGATTATACCATTCAGATGTCACAGAAGAAATCAAGACCAGGCAATGTTTTTCCAATTTTTTTTATTGTCCAGTTTAGGTGAGCCCATGCGAGTTTCTTGTTTTTAGCTGACAGGAGTGCCACACGGGGGGTTTTTAGAGATGCTCTTCAGCATATCAGTTGTAACAATGTTATTTCAGTTGTGGCCTCTATATCAGCTGAGAGATTTGTGTGAAAATGCCAGTAGATCAGCAATTTTGGAAATACTCATTAATTTTCAAATCATCTGGCATTGACAACCATGCCAGGTTCAAAGTCATTTAAATCACCTCTCTTCTCCATTTGGATGCTTACTCGCTGCCATCTGATTGGCTGATTTAGATATTTGCATTAACAAGCATTTGAGCAGCTCTACCTAATTAAGTGGCCGGTGAGTGTATTTGTGTAGTGCTGAAAGCGATGCTCATATTTTCATCCTTCTCTCTCTCTCTCTATAAGAGAATGTCAAAGATCATCACCTAAATACGGAGAGAATTTTTGATCGGTCATGTAGCCCAAGATATCAACTAAGTCATCTCAACATCCTCAGAACAGAAATGAACGCATCTCTAGAACACAAGTTATACATGTGATTTTAAACAGGGAGATTTGCTCATTACCAATTTAGTATTTCATACAGAACATGTAAAGAGAGTTTTGGACTCTAATACCTCTTTTGAGAATTCTTGAACATACGATATGTGACAACCTCATATGATCTATCCAATCAGTCTCAGCAAAATGTCTTGTAGGTAGAATGAATTAGACCCTCTGCTATGATGGATTGATCAACATCATTTTCCTAGCTTTAATTTTTTCCAACTTAAGAGGAGCCTAGTGCCTAGGCTCTGAGTGACTTCCCACTCAGAAATGTCGAAGAGTATTTATTACTTTGCATTGGGTTTGAAAACAAAAATGTTGGCATCATGATAACGTAAGTAGCGTGTCTGAAGAGCAATGATGGCAGTGGTATAATAAGGAACTCGTTAGTATGATTGTGAAATAGGGCTGAAACGATTCCTCGAGTAATTCGATTACAAAAAATGGTCGAGACAAAAGCTTATTTTAATGAATTTTAAAAGCTTGTGTTATGTTTTTGCGCAATTATTTGTTTGGCGGATGCAAGCCGCCACTCAACACCGACGAAGAAGAAGCGCTTGTGTCACCCAAAAAAGCGGAAGGAGACGCAAACAGTTAGCTGTGTATTGGTTTAAGGAAAGTTCTGTTGCGGGCTGTAAAATGGAAAGGAGCAATAAAAATATCAGCGAGCCAAGAGAAGAAGAAACCAGCAAGAGAAAATGACAGAAATTCAGTTAAGGCTTATGGTATGCCTGAGCTGTAGATTTTGAAACTTTTAGTTCTGAAAGTTAAGTTGCACAATGTAGTGTTTTTGTATAATTATTTATTTTAGTGTGTGTGTTATGTGCTAAAATGCCCCCCTGCCATGGATTGCCCCCCCTACATAATCGCTATCAAATATATTAGGACACCACAATCAAAAATTCATATTCATATTATCAAATACATTATATTATTATTATCAAATATATTATTACTATTATAATTAACCCTAGGCACGTGACAAATTAAGACATGTAATACAAATTCTCATATAATGTTTATTTTGTGGCACATTTATTTTGCAGGGGTTTGTCATGTAATACAAAAATGTTTACTCTAAATAAATATTGTTTATGATGAAAAATTACATGAAATGATTTTTATTATAAAATAAGCAATATGAAAATATACATGTATATGAAAAATATATAATTTATATATTTTTCCCTGTATAACGTCTTTTTTTTATATTATTTTATAATCAAATTTGTTTGGTGTAATTTGTAAATCATAAGCCTATGAATTTATGTTCTAATATAATATTTGATAAAGATTGGGGGGGGGAGGCAATCTGTGGCAGGGAGGCATTTTAGCGCATAACAGTGTGTCTTAGTTTTTTTGATACTTTAAAGTCGTTTGAAATACCTTTTTTTTTTTTTTTTTTTTTTTTTGCATCTGAGAAAAGGCTTTAAAATAAGAATGTATGGCACTGTAATGCACTTAATTCATCTCAGTCAACTTTAAGCTATTCCTTGTATTGTGAAAAATGACAGTTTATTTTTTAATAAATGCTGTATGCATTTAAAAAATAAAAGTAGATTTTAAAAAAAAGAACCAATCTGTTTCTCTTATACATTTTGCGTTGCTGGTTAATTAAGCAAAATGACATTTTATCCGGTTACTTGATTAATCGATTAAATTGTACTAAATTTTTCTATACTAAAATACTAAAATATTCTATAGCTACTATTGCCCTATATAGCCCTATTGTGAAATATAATCAACATTTTAATAACACTTAGCACTATGGTGGTGAAATTTGCACAATATGATGGCCTGTAAAAAAATAATAATAAAAAAATCAAAAAGTTGCTCAAGGCAGTGTTGAAAATGCAAAGATATTTTACGTGATTTTGTAACCAATCGCGCTATCCCAATCCACATCTCCGATAATTAGCCGGTATCCTTCTTCACCCTTCGCATACTGCCTAAATCCAGCTATCAATATTTCTACTAGCAGTAACCTTTACTCTCACCCCTTTCTCTGTCGTTTTGTACTTCTTCATGCCGTCCAGATTAGTGCTAGACACTGACACTTTTCTTCATCCGTGAACCTCCTATGCCCTCTATCTTTTTTTTTAAATCCCAGAAGATTTCCTGCCCTGCTCCCCGACTGTCAGATTTGCTATGTAGCAGTCTAAGAGAATTAAGCACTGCAGAGTGAAAGTGGAAGAAATCGCAACTTGACACACATCTTGTCTCTTACCATGCTCTTCTGTCCAAATTCTCATCTAAAATAACTTCTAGTAAGTCTGCATTCTACAGAAAAAGCTGGAATTTTCTGCACATGAACCTTGTGAATGACACATTCTTCTTCTCTACTTAACCCACTGACTTCTGCTCAATCCTCCCTGACTGCTAAACACTTTGGTACATTTTATGATGAGGAGATTAAAGAAGTCTGCTAGACCTTCACTAATACTCCAGCACTACAATTTCAGACTTTCCCTTGTCTTTTACTGCCATGTTTTTTTAGCGTAGTAACAGAAGAGATTCTGCAAATCAGTACTCCAATCCTACCACCTGCCCAGTGAGTCCAGTCCCTTTGTCAGTCCTCTGTGCCATCTTAAGACCTCCTCCACTTCATTACCATTAACGGTTCCATAATATCTCATAATGTACCTGCTGCATTCAACAGAGCAACGCTCCTCCTGGGGGGGGGACACTCGTCCATGTCTGCTGTACTCAGAATCTCTCCACTTGTGTCCAAGGCTCAGTACTTGTTCCTCTTCTATACTTGATCCCTTGGTGAGGTCAAATCTTCACGTGGGCCCTCATACCAGAGCTATATGGATGACTCTTGACTCATCCTGTCCTTCTCTCCCTCAGACACTAATGTCTCTACTCAGATCTCACCATGTCTGACAAATGGCTCTTCTTGGATGGCAGCTCATCAGCTGAAACTTGATCTTAGCAAAACTAAACTGTTCATGCCAGGAGATTAATCTACATGTCAGACTTTTATGATCTCTCTAGACAACTGAGAGCTCACCTTCGGTCACTTCAAGCAACCTTGGGGTAACCATGGTCAATCCGCTGCTGTTTTTCACTGACCATGCCAAACTGGCACGCTTATGTTGATTTTTATTTTTATTTTTTTGTTAATCCAACTTGCTGATTTCTTAATTATGTTGATCGAACATCAGAAATTTTATAAATTTTTATTCATACAGGACAATCAGGTAGTTTTTTTAGTCTCTAGTCATTTTGAGATTGAACTACTGTAACTTTTTCTTGACAGGTTTGCCTCTGCAAGTCATCTAGAATGTATCTGCACAGCTTGTTTTTAGTCTTTCTAAATGCTCTCCATGTCTTATCCATATCCATTGGCTTTCTTTAGTTACCTGCATTAAATTAAAACACTGATGCTTGCCCGAACTGCCGAAAAGGGACCATCACCCAACTACTTTAAAGCATTTATCACACTCCTCACTGCACAACGTTCCCTTCGATTCTCTGGCATTGCTTGATTGGTCTAACCATCTCTCAGGCTACAAGAAAGGCATCCATCAAAACTCTTCTGTTTTGGTACCAAAGTGGTGGAATAAACTTTCAGTCTACAAACTGGTCTTAAATCAAAGTCGAGGTGCAGACCAATACCTATTGTTAATTGACTTGTATGCACATCGATTTTCATTTTTACTCAACCTCATGTAAACCTGCTGACTGTTTTACACTTCTGGTACTCGATCAATAACGTAGCTAACCAGTACAAGGATGTAATTATTGATGGGGTCTTCAGTGCTTGTCTATAAAACGTCTCCCAAGTGCTGTAAATAGATTGTTTTATCCGTATTCCATCTTTTGAGCTCCTTCTCTTAGTGCTTTTGACATTGATACCAAAATCTTACTCCAAATCTTAAATTCTGGTGTACAAATGTTTACAGCGGCCCTGTCATTTATTTCCTGTTGTTTTCATCCCTCTTTTTCCCCCATCATTGAAATAATTAAATATTCACCAATTATTATAATTCTTGCACTGCAACCTCTACAGCGCCCTCTGCTGCAAAGGAGCTATTACACGTTGCATTTTTTCCTCTCTCTAATGTAAGTCGCTTAGGATAAGAGAATCTGTTAAATGCCTTAAATTTGTTTATTGTCAGATGTTTATCATTATGGACGTTGTGTTAGCAGAAAGACGCCACTGGAGATGTTTAAGTAAGGGCAATTTTGGAACCATTCTAATGACAGCAAGTGTGGAAGAGGTGTTTATATTCAATCATTGTAGCCACAAAATGAAGGCCTATTTAATGTTGTATATACAGGTAATGTGGAAATTGTAAGCAATTCTGTTGTACGCTTTTTTTTTTTGGACAAATGATAATTTCACTTCTGGTTTGCACTCAATCTCCTGTTTCACTATGACCCCCTAAACATGCAGGTTTTTTTTTTCGCGTTTGGCATTTCACATCAAACCCACAGGTTAAGTCATTTCAGTTTGTGCACATGCTAGCTTTGTGTAATTAGAGGAGGTGTGATAAACACAACAGCAGCAGCATTTAGTGTGACGTACAACACCGTTGCTTTCAGATTATCAAGGGTGGGTGAAGTAAGTGAGGTACTTTCCTAGCCATACACATTTACACTACTCCCCAAATGCAGAGCTCTCCTCAGAGGTCGCTTTTTCTCGAGTTCATTGCCGTGTCATATTGATGAGCTGTTTAACTGTGCTTAAACCCCATGTATTTTTAAGTCCCTCCTTCATGCTCTGGGACTGGCTATTCTGCTCTAGCTTCTCATGCCTTAATCAACCATAGATAAAATTGCTGTCTTGTAATCAATCATAATGAAGGCTTATGATTAGACAAAGACTGGATTAGACAAAAAATGCATCTTGCTGCATCTCTTAATTCTACTTTGGAGAACATCAGCAAAAGAACTGTAATGCCCAACAAGGTTTGGCCAGATCATTGTTGTGCATGCTAGCACAGCTCATTGTTTAGACTGATTCTAATCTGACATATAACTAATGGCTCCTTTCAATAACCACCCATGAAGCAGCACTCTTATTTTAGGATGTTTACTGAAGTAAGCAGTGCAAATGAAAAAATGCATTGCTTGGCTGAAAAAAAATCCTCAATTCAGTCCCTCAGCTTTGATTACAGCACAAAATGCATTGTCCAGTTCATGAGTGAAAATTTTCTTATGCTCCCAGAACAATTCTTTCACAATTTGAGTCTTGTAATATGCCTGTGTCATTAGGTAAGAAAAATGCATAGATGTAATGACCTGGTTTTCAGTACATTCAGGTCATCAGTTGACTTCATTTTATTGCCACATAACAGTGCTGAGCCTAGAACTGACCAACTGAAGCAACCCCAGATCATAACGGACTCCAGAGGCTTGTACAGTGCCCACTATGCATGACTATGCATCACCTAATGTTCTCCCTTCTTACTGAGAGACGCACACACACCGCTCTCGGATAGGGTCAGTCTGGCCACATGACCTTTTTCCATTACTTCCAACTACAGGCTTTATGCTCTCTAGCAAAGTGAATTTTTATTAATTTTTTTCTGATTATCACTAACAAATGTTTTTTTTTATTTTATTTTTTTATTTTTTTTTTTTAGAAAACATAGCTCTTTAGTTCTAATTAAGCTTTCCGTTGTTTAAACATATTTCCTCCAGTTTCTTAACCTTTATAATATACAGTAGATGCATTGGTTGATCAGTCTGCTCAGATGGTTTTCAGCGTGCTCCGCCATGACCAAACAGGCTTGGGCATAACTAATTTTGTGCAGAGTGCATGAGCTTTAGGGTGGCTCAACAGAAACACTTTAGTAATTTAGTTATTTATTTAGTTGTGTTACATTATCAAACGTTGCGGGCGTTAAACAGCCTTTGATTGTGCCCTTCCCCCAAAACTCTGTAAGCAAATCAGTTTTTTACAGAATCGCAATAATTGAATCGCACCTAGGTATTGGGTGGTGACTGGTGAGTCCCATCCCTAGCAAGCATCGTTATAATACGATCATTTTCCCCATTGTTTGATGTTGGGCGAACATTTAATGCTTATCTTCAAAACAGAAGGCAGGCATTGATAAAATCAGGCAAAGATCCTATAGTCTATGTTAGGGGTGGGTGATATAACCAAAATCTTCTATCACGGTAGAAGCAATTTTCTACCTCGATAACGATATATATGACAATATAGCAATTTGTATCTGAAAATGCATAAATAAAAATTCAAACACAAAGAAACTGTTTTACATAATGTAATTT
>JAOVVA010000051.1:13644801-13654811 GCA_028565275.1 Leiocassis micropogon
TGATTCATGTTTGTGGCTGTAATGTGATAAAATGTGGAAAAGTTCAAGGGGGCCGAATACTTTTGCAAGCCACTGTAAGTTCTATTTCTAAAGGTTTTAATACCGCAGTTGTGCTCTATTTTTAAAACCTGTTGGTTGAAACGCATCTTTAACAGAAGCACTAGCTCCAACTGAGACTCGCAGGTTTTTATTATTGTAATTCTATATCATTTTTGCAGTTACTGCTTTTTCATCAGGACTTGTATTTAGAACATTCCACGTAATCTAAGACTAATAGATTTAAAATATTTATTTATCAAAGAAAAACCAATAGTTGATATTGGTAAAGTTCTTTTAAAGGACCTGTGGAATAAACACTTAGAAGAAGGCTTCAGTTTCAGCACATTTTCTTCTATGGGAGAGCCTTTAGGATAGCCTTTAGGACATTTTGCGGTTTCTCGATTATATGCCGGCAATGAGTGTCTATAGCTGTTAACATAAAAAATAACAGGAACTAACTTGTTTCAGGTTTCACGACATTAAATGCGACTAAAAACTGTTCAGATGCACTTTGTGGCATTTTTAAATAAATTAATTCAAAATTACTGACAAATTGCAAGCACTTCGGGACATGCTGCTTCATGCCATGTTTTATTCTTTACACTAATTTGTAATCCATGACTCAGCCTTTGATGATTTAACAATTTACTTTTATTTGACTGTTAATTTCATCAGCACAACAGCTCACTCACTCATCATACATCATTACTGTTCATGGGAACCACATGAACAGAAAATGACCACTGCACTAGATTTGTGGTGAATGCAGTATATGTGAATGTTGGGTGAGAATTATTAAGACTGTTGGTGTAAAATGTTTTGAACTCCCTGTTCTTATCTTTTCCTTGTGTAGCTGTTCGATGTTGATTTGTTTAACATCAACATTTTGGATCAAATTGTGTTAATATGCTTGGTTTTCATTGATGATGTCAGTGTTCTGTTATTCTTTGAAAGATAGAAGCTTGATTGATGGTGCAAGAATTGAGAAATGTATTAAAAGGGGATATTGTGGATAAAAATCTTGCTTTTAGTTTTTACCATCATGGACTAGAATATACACTTCGAAATCAACATCTTCCAAAATAAAACGAGTCCCTTTTGTAAGTGGTTTAGAATTAATGTGTAGAAAAAGTGCAGAAAACACATGTGCTGTATTATCTCCTTCAAGCTGCTGTCTGTTTACAGTTTACTGTTTACAATATACATGCAATTTCTATTTGGGAGTAATAAAGTACTTCATCTATCTAAACTAATAGCAAGCAGGAAAATCTCATCAGCGTGGTGAAGGTCAGTCCCAGCTCCCAGCACAGTCACTGCCTCCACACATGCTCTCTTCTAGTCAGTCAGTCGATCACTCCAGTCCTAGCAAGAGGAAAAGGACAACCAGTCCAACCAAGGTACATATGAACGTGATATAGTTTACCACTCTTAAGTACTTTATATATAGTCTTGCATCATGTTTTCACCATTCACCTTATGCACAGAACTCAGCTGATATCTGCACCAACAATCCAGTCCAACAAGTACCAAACTGGTATCTAACTCCCCAGAAGCTTCAGGTTAGTAGAATATTTTTTTAAAATTTGAATTCATTTTTTATTTGTACTGCGAACTGTATGACTTTTTTATATATATAATCGTCTCTTGACTATTGCTTTTTGTTTTCGTTCTCAGCTCCTGGAACAGTTGCGGGCCAACAGAGCTAACCTGAAGCCAGTGCAGCTTCAAATGTTAGACCAGTTGGAAAAGCAACTTATTCTTATGCAGCAGCATCAGCAGGTGCGTATGCTGTTGCATACAAATATGCATTGCATAATACTGTATGACCTGTTTTGTGCAACGCTTACTCCATTCTGGATTGTCGAATGGTAAATTTGTAATGCTTTCATTCATTGTCTTTGGATAGGCGAGATCGAATGCTGTTGAAGTGCGGCCCAATGTATCCAATGGCCCTTCTGCAAAAAGTGACTCATCACTGCCTGATTCAAAATCCCTCCCATCACCGCGCCATACAGCAGTTGCTCTCTCCAACACATCCAACACCACAACTCAGCCCCCATTTCGTACACCCTGCACCCTTCAGCCAATGGCCAATGGACCTGTTCCTGCGAGCCCCTCCCCTTGCAGTACTGCTGGATCCCTGGCTAACACGGAGAAAAACTCTGTGGGCAATAATCACTTACCAGGGCAGGGGAGCAATGGAAATGTGCCTTACCTGCAGCAAAACGCACTACCTCGTAACTGTGCAACCCCTACCAGCAGCAGCAGCAGCACAATGAATGATCAGCTGTGGAAAACCCAACATGTCAACTCCGCTCAGGTAAGAGCACCTCATTACATTCTTCTGTAAGTGGTTTGAGAAGTTTTTTTTTTTTTCCCCATAAATGGCAGAAATATTGTCTTGATAGTTATCACACAAAGTGATGCACTGATGTTTTACTTTCTAACATTTTTCTTCTCCCCCCCACCCCCCTCCCCTTCAGGGGCTTAACAAAAGTCCAGGTTCGCATTTAGCAGGTCCCAACGGTGAACGGCCACTATCTTCCACAGGGACGTCTCCACCTACCTGCGCTAGCGTTCCAAATGAGAGTGGATATTCTGCACAGGAGGCTCTCAATCCCCTTCCCTCGCCCCCTGTCCCTCACTCCTCTACCTCAGGTGGACAGCAAGGCCCTGCTCCTACCAAAGAGAGCATGCCTTCCTCAAATGGGCATTCGGCGGGGATGCCCAACAGCACTGCCACTGCAGGACGGCCTAATCACGTCCATCAGGGCCTGGCAGGTGCTGCTGTGCCCGAACTCTGCTCACCAGCTCAACTCAGTCCAGACAATCTTCCGCTTTCGGCCTTGCTTGTGGGAAAAGCCAGTAGTAACGATGTTAGTAAAGACAGTGGGGTGGCTGCTCTTGGCACAACGGTTAATAGCATTAACCTACAAATGGGCTCTAAGACACAGGAGAACTCTGTGGCTTCATCACCCTGCTCGGCCATGTCCACAGCCACACCTTCACCCAAATCCACGGAGCACAACAGCGCTGGCAGCCTTAACAGCCCCAGGCTTAATGGCAAAGGCCTGGAGGACTCGCAAAGCCCAATGAAGGTGGACTCTCCTTTAGTCTGCTCTAAAGCTCCAACCCCTTCGCTTGCTCCATGGGCGTCCGTTTCCATCTACCCAAGCTCCCGGGAGGTGCTTAAAGCCTGCAGGTGGGCGCTAATAACAGTCCAGAAATTATTGTGAAAATTTTCAAGCTTGTTTGCACCTTTAACCAGAAGCTTGTCATGTTGTGTTAATATGGGTTTCACAGTAGCAGCGAAAGGCATTTTTTTGGTCCATAGAGGATATATGACCTGAAGATGGCGTTAAAAGTGACTGAAGAGCACATAATTTAGGGCTTTAACTAAGGATTATTTTGATGATCGATTTAATTAATTTTTAGTACTTTGGAAAGTTACTAATGGCAAAAAAAATTATTTAAATGTTTCTGTCCAGCATTTTAGTCAACTAATACTACCGAAATCTTAATTAGGCTCAACTAAGTGGATAATGACTAACTTTTAGTCTAATATGCGCAATTGCTGAAGCTGAAAACCTTAAATCGGATGTATTAAAGAATGTATATGCAATGCTGTGCAAAAGTCTAGCCACCTCTGACATTTTTCATGTTTAGTTTCCAAATAGTCAGACCCTTTTTTTTCCCCTTCTTTTTTTGATGAAAAAATAAAAACGGATGTTTTTTGTTTAAGCCAGACAGTCACCTATAAAGCGTTGAACCATTAAAGAAAATCTATCATAATGAATAAACTAGTGAGAAACAGGTGCAGGTAATGACACGTAATTATGCCATGTGTCAGTATAATGATGCTGAATGCAGAGTGTTTGGAGCATATCGGAGGGGAATTAAGGTTACTGCTAAAGTTGTTATATAAACAATCAATTTTTAAATTGGATATCCATAGCCTCCTGCAGTCTTTGCAGTCTGTAAAAAATTTTCCATTTTTTTTTACTTTGTTATATGTAATTGAATTAAATGTGCATTTGTACAGTACTGAATAGACAGTTTATTTATGTTAAGAACATTAGATTCAGTGATGCTCCCGGGTTAAGAAAAGTTTACCGGGGTGCTAATATTTTCTTCTCCTGAGTGTTTTACTGAGGTTCTATTTGAGTTTCATCCTGCTTATTCTTTATTGTTAGACATACTAATGCAATGGTGAGAATTTTTTAAGCTTACTCAAATACACAAAAGATTAACTATCTGTAGTATAACCTGAAAAAAAAAAATTAAGGAATGTTTCATGGTCTGAAGGCAACAGTCTTAGAATACATTGGAACCTCGGATTGCGAGTAACGCGTTTTGCGAGTGTTCCGCAAGACGAGCAAAGATTTTTCATAAATTTTGACATGAATGAGCAAGTCTTGGTTTATGAGTATCATGTATCACGCTTGCGCTTCTTGTTTTGACGCAGAGCGTCACGTGATCACAACTAAGCCAACAGTCTTTCTTGCACTGTGAAATTGTGGGTAATCGCCTCCCCTGCTCGCCCTTAGTGTGCGTCTCTTACTGGTATAATCAACATCCGTGCACGCATGTACTGTTTACTCTAACACTGTGACCACACGTGCACATAAAACATTTTAATTTGTTTGTATGCGTGTGTGTACAGTGCGGGTGTACTGTTTATTATAACACACTTGTGTGCGTGTGTAAAGCAAAAGAAAAGTCTCATTAGAGAGGTTAAAGATACATTTTCTTTCTCTCTCTGTATCTAGCCATCTCTCGCACACACACACTCTCTGCTCTACACAGAAACACTGCTTTGTCACGATTCTTTTCGTTGGTAAAGTGCAGGTTAATTGTAGTCTTTTTTTTTTCTTTTTTTTTTACTTTACAGCAGTGATTCCGTTAGTATGCACTCACGCGAGTTATTAGCGATGTTCCTGCAAATTTGTCAGATAAAACGGTCTTTTCATTAATGTGTGTGACACTCAAATAGGAGAGGAGGAGGAGGGGTTACAGTGTTAGACGAGAAGAGGGAGAGGAGAGGGTCTGATTCCTCCTCGCTTCTTACTTTAGCTTCGCGCGCACACACAGTGGCTGCGCACATAAACGGAAACACATCTGTTGGGATTTATTTTTACTTTTTTTTTAAAGGTAAAGTGCAGGTTATTTTGTTTTATTTTTACTTTATATTTTGTATTAATTATTTTAATGTTTTTATTGTTTTGGGCTGTGGGACAAATAATTTAAGTTTCCATGATTTTTTTTAATGGAGAAATTTGCTTTGACGTACAAGTGTTTTAAAATATGAGCTCGCTTCTGGAACGAATTATGCTTGTAATCCAAGGTTCCACTGTAAATCGTTTTGTAAAGCTTTAAAATACATGGTGTTTAGATAAAGCTGTTTTTATTTATTATATAAAATATTTAAAATGATGATCCTTTTCCCTATGCTTGGAATGTTAATCCACATGAGTGGAATATAATGGTAATTCTTTTGCAAGACTAGCCATGACAAATTATTGCCCTTTTTGTGTGATTCAATGGAATGGAGGTGTTAAATTGGAAAGGTGTTTTTGTCACCTCCTGCAGACATCTTGGGAAAAACGGTGTGTCCACGAGTAGCATCTTGCTGGACAGATGTCCTCCTCCAAGGGTTCCTTCTGCACCCTTTCCTCCACTACCAAAGGACAAACTCAACCCCCCCACCCCTAGTATTTACGTGAGTATATCTTGTTCTTTATTTGCTTCTTTATTGACACACACACATTTATTTGCTTCTTGTATTGGTCCATGTCAGGGAATGTCGGGGAATTCGGAATGTTCTGCGAAAGTTATTTAACCCTTTAACCATCGATCAAATTGCCTTTGAGGGTACATGTGGGTAAATTTACGTGATGCAAGAAGTTTCTCAAGAGGGGAATCTAACCAATCATAGATGAGTGAATTCTTGTAACCAGTTGTAATGTAGAAGGTGAAATTTGTCAGAAAAAATTGAGCATAAGATAACCTCACAGTTGGAGAGAAGTTATAGTTGGAGAGAGGATGTCTTCCTTTTCCTTCTTTTGTTTTCTTCCGCATCAGACCACTTTTGCCATTCCAGATAAAAAGTTGTCTTCTGATTTAATGCTTTGTGCACGTCAACGCATATGATCGGATCAGTGTCACTGTGGATAGTTAAGTTAGTATTTCTAATCAGAATTTCAGTTGTATTGAAGAAATATTGTGCAGCTAATAAGTGCAGCTGTCGAGTAAGCATACTTTGAGGCAGTTAAGTTCCAACTCAAAAACTCTATATGCTCAAAGCTCTATATGCTGCCACTGGCTCTGGTGTTGTAAGATGATTTAGAATTCATAATGAATTTTAAATGGAAATATGGTGATGCATATCAGAAAATCAGAAAAATATCCATGTTTAATTTTACAATACAAAAGACATTTTAACGTTTAAATACGAAATATAATGGTGATGACAAATGTAATTAGAAACATAATGTGGTAATCATTATTATTAAAAAATTTTATGTGGGTCATTTATACTATCCTTTGGGTCTACATAATTTATTTGCCTGCTTCTGTCCACTGTAAACAGGTTAACTGTTTGTAGAGGTTTGATAGAGTATAAGCACTTTATTAAGATTCAGTGGAGGCAGTGTTCAACAAAAGTTATGTTGCATAATTTTTTTAATTCTGTTCAACATCGGGGTTAAAATCACTTTTTGGTACTAAGTTAAGAAACACTGGACTACAGGGTTGTGGAACTGCTTGACTGAATTTCAACAAGATTAACCTGACAAATATCATATGGTTCATTGGTTTCATATGTTAAGAAGATCTGGGGTAGAGTATTGGGTTATGCATGTTTTTATGTGTCATATGTTCTTTTAAAAAATGGGTCTTTCACTGCATGTGACCTATTAGAAATGTCCCAAATTAAAGGGGAACATCTCAAAGCCTGGTTCCCTTTTTGTTTTTTTGTTTTTTTTTGTTCTAACGCTTTAAACATTTTACAGTTGGAGAGCAAGAGGGATGCGTTCTTCCCCCCACTTCACCAGTTCTGCACTAATGCGACCAACCCTGTTACAGTTATCCGAGGCCTTGCTGGAGCACTTAAGCTGGGTATGTGTGTCTGACTGATGTTTTTCTCTGTAGTTTTAAGCACATACCACTCATGATTTGATGTTCTAAAGAGTAGATATTCTGGGAAGCAGCTGAGTGTGTGTCTTAACTGCTATGGTTTAATTACAAGTCAGAGACCTTGGAAAATATTTAGTTGTCTGAACAAGCCCCCAGGGAAAGTGGACATCTTGCTGTGTGTTTTGTCCATTATCAGATGATACAAGGCAACAGCACCACCTGTAAGCTAAAACTGTCATTACAGGTAGCATCAAAAGCACAGGTGAAAGGACAGACCGCAGCACTGCCTTAAGTTCTCTGTACTGGTGACCATGCGCTGTAATGTTTGCCACTGGATGAATTTGTTTTACTTTAAAATATTATAATGGTATATTTATAAGGTGTGCAAATATACCATTATATACACAAACCCATATGTTGCATAATTAGTATCCTTAGTGTTTTGATGAGGACCTGCCATCTCCAATGTCTGCTGGTATATCATTATACTCATCGCAATAATTGCCTGGCTTTTCTCCAGATGTGCAGTCACTTGCTCATATTCACTTGCATTCAGTCTTGTACAATGCTGCCAACTAGTCATGCTGTCAGTGCTTTATTATTCTGTACAACTCCGATTTCTTATTTTTTCAGCTTCTGATTGTTTACTGGTTTTGAATAACTTTTTTTCAAAGGTTTAAAAATTCGAATGAAGTTCTCACATAACCTGGATATGTCTTATTTGACTAGATGTCAGCTAATTATAACGCTTTCTTTCCATTTTCTTCATACTTCTCTCCTTTATCTTGTGTCTTAGATCTTGGTCTGTTCTCCACCAAGACCTTAGTGGAGGCAAACCCAGATCACCTGGTGGAAGTGAGGACACAGTTTTCTCAGCCCACTGACGAGAACTGGGACATAACTGGCACCAGGAAGACATGGCGCTGTGAGAGTAGCCGATCCCATACCACTATCTCAAAGTATGCACAGTACCAGGCCTCCTCTTTTCAGGAGTCGCTGCGTGTAAGTAGAACCTGCTTTTCTTACCCATGATTTGAAGTGGCATTTAGGCAATTACATCTTTCAAATCTTTCAGTAAACTGTTGTCATAGTTTTTGGTCAAGTTCATGTACACTAGCATGCACTCAGCTTTATAAAAATGATCATCCAACATCTATTATAAAAAAAAAAAAAATAGTCGAAATTAGGTGATGGATGCCGATTCAAATAGTTACTGTATGCTTGAAACGTGATACTGTTGAAGGGTAGCATGTTAAAGGATAAGTTGCCATATGGCAACCGCATGATACCACCTCATTAGCATTTGTAAGCCCCGTTGTCTTAATATTGAGCTTAGCAAATTAGAAAAAAGAACTTTCAAACACAGGGAATTTAGCTGTTTTGTAAAAAGGCAACACGGAATACGTCAGTAAGAGCTACCCAGCAACATTGGTCCGACGGCGATGTTGTGTTCCTGGCCAAAAACAGTTGCGTTAGAGTGGCATTAATTAGTAAAAATATGTGAAACAGCACATGTCTTAAAAATGCAATCAGATACGTTTGTACACGTCTACAGTTGTCTGGTGTTGCATGTGTAGCTGTTACTTTGACTTTTAGCCAAGTGTTCAATATATACCCTCAGTTTGACAGCTGTTGTGAATCAGATAACGTGAAACACGTCCGTTCGACTTTTATTTTGGAACTTTGGAATTTTTCAACCATGACGAGACATGCTGGAGGGACGTCATTTCAATGGTCATCAGACGTCCAAATGTTTGCTGGGTAGTAAAAGGAAGGCCACGATGACCAGTTTTCCTGTGAAAGTTTTCTTAATGTCTGGATTGTGTTTAAGACGAAGGGACTGGCAAAAATATTGGACTGATTAACACTGAGGAATATAAATTGGTTTTGACTTTTTCTGATGTTTTACGATTGTGTTCACAGTGAATAATTGATTATTGTTTTTGGCTTTCTGCTTGGCCTCAGTCTTCTTTGCCAACCAAACAGCCATTAATGGCAATCACTGTTGCATGTGTTTTACCATTTCAAAACGTAGACCGGCCAACCACTAGTGCTGACAAGCTTAAACTCTGTAAATTTACACTAAACCTAGTTATAACTACTAGGGTTGGGAATTACCAGGGACCACCCGATACAATATCACAATACCTAGTCGCCGATTCTGTTAGTATCACCATTTTATAAATATTCCAACTCCATATTAGAATTTTTTTTTAATTTTGTTACAATTCTAAAAAAAACTTGGCAAATAATTTGCTTATACCTTACTGTGCTTGTGCTGCCTGGCAGTGTGTGACCAGTTAAGAGCACACCACCTGTGGGATTATAGAAGAACTGCAACATTTCACCACCTAAAATGCACTTATAGATTTAAAAAAAATAGTCAATGTCACGAGCCATGAGTTGCCACTCAAAAGAATCATGATGCATTACTGATTTTTTATTTTTTTTTTATACATTTTTTGATACTCATTGATGATGACCATAATGTTTGCCAACACATTGTGTGTAGGTTAGACAAATCTCTTTTGACAAATCTTACATTGTGTGTAAGGACATCATTATGCTGGAACAGGTTTAGGTCCAGTGAAATAAAATTATGCTACAGTTATTAGAAGACATTCTAGGCAATTGTGCCTCCAGCTTTTCAGCAACAATTTTGGGAAGGTCCACATGTGCAGGTTGCGGTCAGGCGTCCACATAGTTTTGGCCATCTAGTGTATATGGCAAAGTTCTGATATTTAGGCCCAATCCCAATTCTACCCCTACACTTAGCCCTACCCCTCCGTTTGGCGCGTTCACGTGAAGGGGTAGGGGTGTCTCATTTCTCTTTTGGT
>JAOVVA010000051.1:13663357-13718776 GCA_028565275.1 Leiocassis micropogon
CATATATACACACATATATACACACACACATGCATATATATATATAAATAAAAATATAGTAAGGGAAAAACAGCCAAGTCACAAAGAAACATGGGTTGCACATGGCTAATGAGTAAACTTTAATTTGTACTTTTTGTTATGTTTCTAATCTTGTAAATTTACACTATTTATAAATGTGTATTTATTGCTTGAAAATATTTGTTGATGGAATGCTGTTATTTTTTGAGAGTACACGCCATTAAATTTTATGGAGCAGCGTTGTTTTACCATTTCTCTTATGTTTTCTATACATGGATTAAACTGTTTCGTAAGAAATGTACGGAAAACACTGTCAAATTGTTTGACAGGTGTTTGAGTTATTAAACAGTTTGAATGGAAATGTTCCTGTTGTGTGATGTGTGAACTGTATAATCTAGTCGGTGAGTATAGTTCTCACAATATCAGGATTTATTGTTCCAACCGATGCTCTAGAACTTGTCACTGTACCTACATTCAGGGTACCTGTATCCATAATCGACACTGCATGGCCTGAAGGGCTTTGCGATGGCTTTACTGGGCAGTCCAGACGATTGCATGTTTTTAGATGTGAGCAGTTTGGGCAGGACAGGTCTCTACAGAGCAAGGCGAAGCTCTGAGCGAAACGAATGCTCTCACAGGGAGGAGTTTTTATGCAGGAACCGCTCAGACATGAGAATACATCTGTGTGATTCTTCTGTGGGTCTGCCTCAGTATGGAATCCTATAGAAGGTATGTGGTTGTTCCTAGCGTTATTGCCTAACTGCATATCGATCATTTAAAGCGCAGTCTCGTGAACATAGAAGAATGATTAAGATCTTTGTGTACATTTGTTCAACTGTTGGTCCTAAGGTGACCAAAAAAGAGAGCAGAGTTTGAAAAGTAGTCGTCTTACCAAGTAAAAAGATAAAAATCATACTCCATTACCCCCTACAGTCTTTAATGTAGATTTATTTTATATATTTTCTGGTCTATAGTATGTCACAAACTATAGGATTGAAGCATTTCTAATTTAATTAGAATGCATTTAATGCACTTGTTCCCTTCAGCAGATTTTCCCCATCTACCTCCAGCCTTCACAAGTATCAGTTTCCAACTTAAAAATACTAACAGTATCAACTCATTCAGCTGGCAAATACACAGGCAAATACTTTTTCATGGCACCTTACTTTCTTAAATCCCTTGACCAAGTTTACATGCTGTAACCAAATGAGTATTGCTAATTGTAAAATCCTAATACAATAGCAGAACTGTTTAAGTTCCTCACCCTACTGGAGGTCGATGATCCTGATTGTGCTGGCATCCATGATGAAGAGCCTTCCATTATCCGCTATGCCAAATGTGTCCTCTGAAACGCTTGTGTAGTAAAGATGGAAATGGATGCTATTTGAGGCCAAGCTTTGTGTGAAGTGCAGAATCTGATGGGCAGCATCAGATCTGTGTGCCAGTGGTCAAGGGTAGAGGCTCCTCAGGGGTCTGTAGCCTGCCCACACCATCACCCTGCGACAGGAACCATGATGGCGTGGAAAGGGCCAGCCCTTAGTGCCTGGAAACATCTATGGCAAGACAGCAGCGGTGGGGAGAAGGTAGCAGCTTACATACTATTCACAAAAGATGTTTCAGAATAGCCTGTCAGATAGAACTACCCCCCCCCCCCTCCCCCGCCATAGTATAATGGTGACTATACGGGTATAGATATGTGGATTATATGCAGTTCTTTTGAGAATCCAATAAGAATTATTTTTGTCTATTGGAATACTTAATGTTTGTGTTCTGTAAACAGCTGCCTTTTTAATTTGCATGAGAAAAAAAAAAAAAAACAGTTTTCTACCTGCAGTATAAGCGGCTGTTGGTTGACAGCCAGTGTGTAGAGCAGTCTGAGCTTCTCCTTATTGGTAAAGTCCTCCATCCGTATGCTGCCCATATCGGATACCTCCATGTAGTGGTGCACAATTCGATTCAGCAGCCTCTGCGATGGACAACGCAGTATCGGAGTGACCAGACTCTGAGGACAGAAATTGCAGGAACTTTGTTCATGTACACTGCCTGGCTTAAAAAAAAAAAGCTGCACACAAGATTTTCATTTGGCCACATTTAGCTTTGATTATGGTGCTCGATTGATGTAAGAGATGCTTCACATGCTCACAGCTGCGCACTCTTTTAAAAGGTTGGGTCCAGGAACATGTGTGTGAGTGCAGGAAAGAAAAATGCATTGGTGGTACCATAACCTGGTCATTCAGTACACTCTGGTATCATCACTTAATTAAGTTCAACCTAGACCATAACACTGCCTCCGGAGGCTTCTTCAATAACTACTATGCATGATGGGTACATCGCTTTATGTGCACCTAGAAATGGGGTCAATCTCATCCCATTGTAAATGTAGAAATTCTCTTACCATTAAACACAGCAGTCCATTTTTATGATGTAACTTTTACCAAGAATTTAAATAATTTAAAGAATTTTTTTTTTTAATTACTAATTTAAGCTAGGCAGTGCAGTTCACTTCATAAGCTACCACTCCAAGAAGCTTTCTAGAGCTTTCTAGAGCAAAGTTAAAAGCTCATTAGAGAAATACAGCAGTAAAGCCTTTTAATGAGTTCAAAGTAGGTAACTTTTAACTGTATGGTAATGACAATTATGTAAAGCTCAGAACTGTGCAGACAGACCTGAACCATACTAGCTAACAGGATATTGGAGTTGGCCATGTTCTGGAAGCGTGTTGTTGATCTCAGAACTACCTCAATGCTGCAGGATTTCCTTTTGCCTGCCGAGATACAAATGGTTTCGTCAGCCAGCTGGTGCAGGTTGGGTGGAACCAGCCATGACAGCACCACGGGCCGCCAGTTTTCCGAATCATCTGTGTAATTCCCCTCGTAAGATGTCCTGTTATCTGAGGGTAAATGCAGTTGAGGAAACATCCACCTTTCAAACCTGGTGTGAAGCCAAGTGAATTTTCCATTAGATTCCACATCCTTTACTTGATTGCTGTTTTTAACCAAAACAGTTGGATTTTTGGTTTAATTTTTGACTAATTTATTTGTAGAAATACATGGATTCACACATACAAACATGGATGCAAAAGGAGCTCAATATATTTAATCTAGTACAGTACTTGCCCTTCATTGTTATAGACATGATGCTAATACATGTTTTGAACAGTAGTGTCCATGTTTGGGGGGTGGGGGGAAACGAGAGCTTTTTAAACTTACCTTATTTGTTCCTTATAAAGCTTCTTGCATATTGAGGTGCCCACTCAGACATTGCACTTATCCAGACCCAGGAAGCCTCTTGTAAAACTGTTGGTTCCCTGTGGTGGTGCACGTTAAGGACTTGAGACCACTAGAGGCAGCCCCAAGCACAAAAACCAAGCATACTTCTACCATCTCTTCTGCAGCGGCCATAGATGAGAGACTTTTCAGTTCCAGCCTTACATGGTGTACAGACCTTCAGCAGCTCAGGACAGAAACAGCACACTACAGAGTTTAAGGTCTTAGATCTATGCCCACTTCACACAGAGAACAATATCAGTTTGACTGCTGCCACACAATGCCACACCTCCACAGGAAACACATGGAGGATACTGATAACCATTGTCGTCATGGAGACTCTTCCTCCCTGCTGATGAATGGACCCTGGGCTATATATGACCCAGTCCTCATGTGGTTTTGTGCAATTTCTTTCCATGTAACAGAAAAATGAAACTGGACAAAGTATTGAGATAAGTTGTCTTATAGTTATATTACATTTTTCTTATGTGTAGTTTAAACTCTTTTCATTCATACCGACCATTAGTTCAGAGATGCATGCTGTCACCCAGCTCATATGTCCTTAGTGATAGTCTTGGTGTGCTCCCTGTCCACAGAAAATTCACATAACCTTCACATGTGTGATCATGTAGCGTAGTGTAGCCTTTTATTCACATGTAATGGAGTTTTCACATTAATGTTTTTATTTTCACAAGCTAAAATGTTTTTTTCTTTCACATTTATTTTTAATTCATAACTTATTCTTACATTTTAATATTTCCCTTTTTTAATCTTGACAGCAGCTTACACTTTTTGTGTAAAGACTCTTTTCACCATGTGTGTACATAGGTTTCCTCCCGCCTCCCAAAAACACTGCGGTACATCCATTGGTTACACAATCCCATTCAGGGTGTATTATAACACAAAGTGTTGGTCTCCAACTCTGTTCTAATAAAGTGGTTACCAAAGATGACTTTCAATATATACACACTTGCTATATGTTTACATCCTTTAATCTTTTTTTTTCCCCCCTCAAGATTCAGTTCCGTCAAGTTTTTTTTTTCTTTACAGAATTAGTTAATTTTCACATAGGATTTTTGAACACAGTTAATTCATTTGCAAATGTCATCACATACACTACATCGCCGAAAGATTAACCATCAAACTCGCATTTGGGTTTTGAACAAACCCCTTTCCGGATTTGCTCTCCCTTTGCAAACCTCCACTCATCTATGAGGGCATCCAGTAGCCTTTGGAGGATTTGTGCTTCTTCCTATGAGGTCAGGTACTGATGTAGGGTAATAACCCTACAACTGTCTGGGACTGCATGTATGGCTGTTACTCTGACTTTTAGTTAAGTGTTGTTCAATACATACCCTCCAAGCCAAAATTAGGACGATTGATGACCGCTTATGACAGCTGTGAATCAGATAATGTCAAACACGTCCATTCAACTAACTATTTTTCAACCTTGATGGGATGTGTCGGAGGGACGTAATTTCAACGGTCATCAGACGTCCAAATGTTTACTGGGGAGGCCTGGGCAGCAGTTGCTATTCCAGTTTATTCTAGGCTGTGCGGGCCACTCAAGATCTTCTACACCAAGAAATTTTTCATGGAGCTCTCTATTTTGTTTATTGTTATCCTGTTTAAAGTATTGCTATGCTGGAACTTGTTGAGGATCAAACCCCTAAGTTCAAATGAAGGGAAATTGCAATGCTACAGCATACGATGTCATCCTATACAATGGTGTACTTCCAAATTTGTGGAAAGGTTTGTACATGGGTGTGACATCCAGGTTTATACATGGATGTCACACATGGATGGTTATTTAACATGGATGGTTATTTAATGAATTGTTCACGATTTCATGTGTTTCATTGAGGTCGTATGTAAAAAAAAAAAATAAAATTCAGGACAAAGCATGCTGAAATGATTACATAGGCAGACTTGGTACAGGTGCACCTAACCAAACAGACTGGTATCTAAGTGTAGCTACAGAAAGCTTGAACGTTTAAGAGCTTGAATACATGAAATTATGCACCAGGCAAAATGAAAATGTCAAGTATGTTAATATGTGACTCGAATGCTGACAGATACTAAAGGCTTGTTTTTGAGGGAGGAAAACAGAGTGCACTTTGAGCTGGTGTGATTCATCAAGACAACTCGTATGCACATGTTTCTCTCGTGATTAAGCGATGAGTGTACTGAAGGCGGCTTTGTGTAATTACACTGTGTGCCCACTAGGGGGCAATCTGGATGGGTGCGTTCAAACAGCAAATTACATATTCCAAGCCTGTTAGTCATACGAGTGAATCACAGAGCAATGAAAAAAGCAGTTTTTTTTTTCAAGCTGCGCTGATTCACATATATGCTGGTGTTGTATAAACACACTGAGTTATTTAAAGGTAGGAAATAAATATACAGGAGGTAATTATGTGCGGAAGTTTGCCGGCACAAGTCATCAAACCACCATAGAGGAAATGCATTCATTTTCGGAAGTCTGCTTCAGACGTCTTACACATTAATTCCAAGCTAAGACTCATAGAGTAGGAAGAGCACTGTGGATTCACCAGCGTCGTGTTTGTGAAGCGCACAAAAAGACAGGCTGGAGGATCCAGTGGGAGTAGGGTAAATAAAGGTAATCGAGGTAATCGTCAACTTTTTATTGAAGTATTTTTAATAATTAAAAGTCGTTTTAATATGCACAGATTACATTCACAAGCCAGATCTAAAATATTTACTTACCACTTAAGATAAAAAAATAATCTAAGTAGCATATTTTGATAATTAGATTCATTTATAATAAAAAAAAAACGAACTGTATGTACTAGATCTACATCATCTAAATTTGCTTATCTAATATCTCTATTAAATATAGCGTGGATGTTGAAAAAGTGGGACACAAATTTTCATGTGATACTGTCAAATGTATTATTATTATTATAATTATTATTATTAAATCAATCTGGTAACTGTTATTTAAAAAAATGAAAATATAAACATTAAATACATCTATGTATAAAACTTGAGAATTGATTCTTATTTTCCACCAATTATTTTTTAATTCGATAAATAACATAAAAATACAATTGACTTATTGAAAAAAAAAGTTGTATTTTGGTTATTGTTTCAAAGTCGACACAAACCTTCCTTTGTACTCGGTTTCTATCCAGATACCTCAAAAGAAAAAGAGAGAAAAGTTTAGCAGAAAATCAGAATCAGAGTGGTGGAATCTTTTATGTTTTTCCCCCAGAATTTGTTGGATTAAAAGGCTAGACAGACAGAAGCTACAGGTATGAAATGGTACTTAATTTCTATATGTATAGAAATCATTGCCTCTGAGCTAGGGAACTAATTTCTCTAGACAAACATAGTAAAAGAATCCTAAATATTTTGATCTAAAAAGACAAGAAACTTCTTGGACCCTAATGACTTTCCTAAATGTATGCTTCCTCCTTTCCATATGTCCCAAAAAGCATGTAGACCTATCTTCAGTGGAAAAAAAGAATCTGAAATAAAATTTCACCAATTTATTACATTTTTTAAATTTATGTATTAATAATAAATTAACAATTTATCACAAGCACAATCCACTAATAATGTTTTAATACTTTTAATAATCTATCTTTAACTATTTTTTAACAGTATAAGTTTTTCTTTGGTGCCCCCTGTTTATTTATTAACCCACTTTGGAATTCATGTGAATTTAATTGCTTAACAACTTTAGAATTTATTAGCAATCTTGATGGCAAGGTTAGGTTAAAAGAACAATTTAAAACACCAGTGATTTGGTGCTTGATTATACCCAGCTGAGTCTGACCAACTGCCAAAACATGGTCAAACTGTGTTTTTTGTCAAATCAGGATTTTCGATTGTGCAGAATAACAGTTATGAAAATAAAAAGTACCTTTACTTCTTTATATAATCCCCTGCCACACTAATACATTTATTCCAGAGGTTCAGAAAAGTACAAATCAAGGTGGAGCCATGATCAGACTGCCTGCTTCACATCTAAAACCCTGGCCCCCAGGAACTCCTTTAACATGTGGAACATTGGAGCAAGGACATTAAAGGATGTGGCAATAGCTCCAAGCCAAGTTTTTGTAATGTGCAAGTGGTGTTAATGAATGATTGTACAGTTGTGTACAGTTCCCACAGACAGATGTATAATTTGTCCATCCATTTCCATGTTCACTAGAATGATTGCTGTGGGCTCCAAGCCACCTTGGATTGGCTCATCATTCTTAGAAGTCTGGATTTCTTTAAAAATGTTTGCAACATTCAAATGTTTTACTGCAGTTATACAATTCTGATCCATTGAAGCATGGACTCCACTAAACCTCTGAAGGTGTGCTGTGGGCCACCTCTTCTGTGATATCACACCACTTTTGGTAGGTACTAAGTGCTGCATACTGGGAACATCTAAAATGAGCTCTTAGGAGGGTGCTCTGACCCAGTCATCTAACCACAATTTGGCCCTTGACAAAGTCGTTTTAATCCTTATGATTACCCATTATTCGTGTTCCTTCCAACACATCAAATTCAAAAACCGACTGTTCACTTGCTGTGTAAAATATTCCACCCCTTAACAGGTGCTACCATAATTAGATTATCAGTGTTTATTCACTTCATATTACATTCTATCTCTCTCTCTCTCTCTCGCTCTCTCTCTCTCTAATGCTTGTATAGTCATCTCAAAACATTAGACTATCATGCAAAAGTTATTTTAAATAATTTACTTCAAAAAGTTAAACTCATATTCTAAATTCATTTCACATGAACTATTTTAAGACTTTTTTAAAGTTTGTTTTAATGTTGAAAATTATGGCTTACGGCTCACGAAAAAAAAAATCTCAAATTGTTACAATATTTAGTTTAAATTTTGAGGCTGGAGTCAGTGCACCAAGAGCCCATAGAAATGGGCTGTAACTGTTGCATTCCTAGTATCAAGCCACTCCTAAATCGGAGACAACATGAAAAAGCATCTTACCTGAGCTAAGAAGCTGCCCAGTGGTCCAATTTTTTTTTTCAGAAGAAAAAAAGTTTTTGCATTTCATTTGGAAATCAAAATCCCAGAGTCTGGAGGAAGAGTGGAGAGAATCCAAGTTGCTTGAATTCCTGTGTGAAGTCTCTACAGTCTGTGATGTTTTTAGATTTCAGAGCACTTCATGCTTCCATCTTTCGACAAGCTTTATACCTGTTCCAACAGAACTTACTGTAACACCTGTCCACAGTGCCAAAACTAACACTAAATGGTTCGCTGATCATGATATTAAGGAAGATCACCCCAACCCAAGAATACAGACAAGTAGAGGTTTGCTATCAAAGCAACCTGGTCATAATTCATGATAAATAAACCTTGACAAAGTAGTGAGTGCATAAATAAACATAGTTTTCAGAAATTGGACATTTTTATATTGTAAACAATTTTTTGATTTATCTTAGGAATTTTTCTGATATTTTGAGACACTGAATTTTCATAAGTAATATTTCTTGTAGTATTTCACTTGTGTAATGAATCAAAAGTATACTTTCACTTTTTGAATTCAATTAAGAAAAAAAGGTTTCCATGATGCTATCTATCTATCTATCTATCTATCTATCTATCTATCTATCTATCTATCTATCTATCTATCTATCTATCAATCAAGGGCAGAACAGTGTTGCACATTTGCAGAGAAGTAGAGTTTACCAGCCTCTAGAATCACCATATCACATTAGAGTCCTTCTGAAGCCTTTACAAAGTAGCAGACAATATCAACTGTTCAGAGGAGATTATTACATATTTTGGATGCCTTCAGCGTTGTTTTACAACGTACAAAAAGACAATGACAAGATGTGTCCAAATTGACAAAATATATTTAATTTGTAAAATTTAAAATTGCACAAATGTTAATATTACAAAAGATAAACCGAGTGAGTACAAAATACAGTTTTTACGATTTTTTTTTGACGATCTCAGCACCTAGACGACTTGATTTGACTATAATTGATGGAAACACTTTTTCATAGATAGATAGATAGAAATAATAGTGAGTATTAGAAGTGAGTCAGGTCGTTGGGTTGGAGGTATCGGCCCTGGAGTCTGGAGGAAGAAGGCTTTATTGACTGAGTGACTCAAGGAAATCTCATTGAGGGAAGCGACCGCTGGGCTAATGGGCTAACTGACACCCACAGGTTAAATAACACTCCAGTGTAAACAAAGATGTGTGTGTGGATGCCGCAGGGCGCTTGGCTGTGTGTTTTGGCCGTTTAATATCGGATACGGGGAATAACTGGCATCTGGCAGCTTTGTAAACAGTGTTAAGGCCCTAGCCGTTAGAGAGGACAGAATTCCCCCGAATACCAGTCCGGGTGAGTGTCCGCGCTGCTGAGCTGACTCACAGGAAACACTGGATTATACCGTGCTTTCAGCCAAAGCGAGCGCGCGCATACTCACACACTCACACACACGCGCGCTCTCTGAGTGAAACAAGGTGAAAACTAGAATGTTGTTGCTTATTAGAGCGTATAGGTCAGTGAGTAATGCCTTAAGGATCTCAGCACATCTGCCGTCAAAGCGTCGTAAAACAGAAATCACTTGTGAGGTTCAGATATCTAACAGTGATAAACACCACGCGATGGCACTGTTGGAAAACCACAACGCCGTAATGCACAAACCAACACACCCAGCTTTTTCACAGCTCTTTCCGTGCTTTTCGAAGCGATTGATACACATAACGATTTTGCTCCATGATAAGGGAAATTCACATATTTATAGGTCACGTGCGATTTATCCGATTCGTTTATGTAATTGTTTGTTTTTCACCAACATTTAGCAACACTCATGTTTTTCTGTTTACTGTGCGTCATAGTAAGCTACAATTTGTTAGCCTAATCGGTTTAAACCATAGGCTGGTGAATAAACCACTGATATATTTTTCAGAATGTGGAAATGATTTGTGTAATTATCAGTAACACCAATACATGTTTAATAAATATTAATATACAGCCTTATTCAATTCAATTTAATTTACTGTGATTAATAATAGCCTATTAAATAAACTGAATAACTATTCAGCATTGACTCTTCCTTATTTGCACAAAATTATTGCTGTAAAAGCTAACTAGGTGAAAGGTCATGCAATTCCCAAAGTCTAAGACCAGTACATAAAATATGTCAGAACAGTCTGTAAATCAATCTCTAAAACTACAATGTACAAAATATGATAGGTAATACCATCTTTTTATGTTTAGCAATCTTGAATGTCCATAACTGAGAAAACAGCACATTGTGTATAAGCTGTATGGAACATCAATATAAAAGCTAGGGGTTGACCCCATGTGTTAAAAATGGGATCTATGGAAGGTTTAGGGCAGAGGTGTGATGAATCAGAGCGGCAACGTTGGCATGATGACAGAACGTCTTTAGGATGTCTTTAACTCGCGGCAGGCTCTTACCCACTTTAGATCCACCCTGAAACCCATAGTGCTGCTCTGCTCCTTGTGGAGATGTCTGTTGCTGGAGGGCTTTCTGTGGAAAGGAGAAAGTAAAAACCAGATTGTAGCTTCCCCACTTCATCTCTGCCCATGATTCATCTCTCATTCACTCCCTCCATGTTGTTTTTAAGGGTTCAATTATAGGCTTTTTGTATTTTTTAAATCAGCTCTGTTATATAAAACACTTAATTTTCATGTGAAGTAGTAGTAGTAGCACAACAATGTGAGAGAGATGTACAATAAGAAAGAGTAGTGTGTGTGTGTGTGTGTGTGTGTGTGAAAGAGTTAACTGTCTGAGAGAAACAGTTCCTACTGTACTTGTTTCGATGTGTCTTTTTTAAATACAATTAACCTGTGCTTGTGACGTGTTTTTTCATTAGATGTTAGTTCAGTAATGTCTGAATTGACATCAATACGGTGATCCCATGAAGGCTTGTCCCCTGTACCAGCGTCACTCTGTGGACACATGCTATTGCTTTAATGGTTTGTGTTTGCATGTCAACAAAACCAAGATTGAAAAATATGGCAGTTAACAAGTGACACATGTCAAACATTACCTTACATTTAACAAAGGTGTGTGTGTGTCCAACGCAAAACTATCTTTGTTTATCTATCACATACCACGAGTAGAACTTTCCACTCTGTGCTGCTTTTCAGTTAAATTATTACTCAAATGATTACTCTATGACTTATGAGGCAGCCATATTTCTTATTGCTGCAGTTCAGAAAAATAACACTTAGATTACTTTTATTCACCCGAAAAGCCAGCTTGATGTTGCATGGAATCAAGTAGCATAGTCTACCTTAACTAGATATCTGATTCAGGCCTAGTTTGACTCACACTGGAGTGACTTGCTGTCCTCCTGTCTGCCATATAGTTTTGCCAGCAATAGTTTTGCTATGCGTCTAAGTGCTCTTGTTGCTCACTTCTTCCATGCTCCGTCCCTTTAACATTTTAAAGTAGAGGGAGGGGAGGGCAGTTCAGCTTTGTAGAGGAAGCATTGTCATATCCACTAGGAAGTATGACTCAGCCATGTTACATTTTTTAAGGCTTATTCAGCGCTGCCAAGGAAGTGGTGCCTTAAGAGTATTCAGACAGCACTAAGAAGGTGGCCCACTGGTGTTCACATTTAGGTGGCTGGTATATAGAAGCTGTCTGACCAGCATTGATAAATATGTCAGACACAGAATTGTTACTTAAGCAGGGTCAGGGAGAGTGAGAGATAGAAGATATCACACTTCAACCCACTGAAATCCCCATCTCTTTTCCTCTTCCTCATCAAGTCTTGGGTTTCAAAAATTTGGCTTAAACTCTTATCAAGCAGGAACTTGTAGTTACATGACAACTGTAAAATGTCACAGTAATACAAATAAAATATCACAGTAGTCCACACTGGCTTTTAAAATCAACTTTACAGTAAATGCTTGAAGCTCTAGCTTTTATGTTGTTTATTTAAGGTTTTTGTTAACAGTGAAACAATCTGGGTCAGGGTATCCCACTGACCCGATAAGAATCTTGAAAGTTTCAAATGTACAAGAAATAACACTATCCATTACAAAACATTCTAAACATCCTAATTAGTGGCTTAAATTGTGTTGACATGCAAACGTTATTTATATACATTTTACTAATGATACTAAATACCAATAATAGTTATAATTTTTATGTTAAGTATTTAAACATTATGCTCCCATGGGGAACATACTGTACTGTATGTGGTATAACATAAATCAACCAATCTCATGTGGCAGCTTGTGGTATACAGTTTTAGAAAAAGCAAAAAGAACCTGTTTACATAAGCAGAATGTTAGAATGTTGAATCATTTATCAGCTGTGTTCCCATTATCGACCCTTGACAATGAGAATTTCTAGGTAATCTTGTGGAGATAAACCCTCAAAGCCTTGTACTTCACAATGGATGAACCTTGTAAATAAACCATCGTATCAATATGTCACACTACCAAGGACCCCCAGAGCAACTTGTGGTTAAATGCATTGTTCATGAGCATAATGGCAGTTGTCCGAGGAAAGGCAAGAATGTTAAAAGGTTGAAGTCGATTGGTACTAAGTCAACATCCCTGGTAGCTTTACAGGATTCAGACCAGGTGCCTCCTGTTCAAAGTGTGTAACAGTTAACCACTGAGATTTTGCAAGGTGTGCTTTAGCTGTAAAAAAAAAAAAAAAAAAATCTAATTCTTCAAAATATGATTTGTCAAAATCTCTGAATCTGAGTATTTCCACGCAGTGTGCAATGTTTTAAAAATAGGATTAAGATCCTCCCCAACCATGATCAAGACAAAAGGATTACTGAATATGAATGAGTAAATCAATGAATGAATCAAATAATAAAATATATGTTACTGCTATTACTTGTGTTTTTGAAACCATGATTTAAGTTTTGTGTGTCCATCAATCAAAATGAATAACTAATGTATCTTAATATAGATAAGATTTACAAATGGCAAAATTATGATCAATTGATTATGACAATAAAAGGTTAGGATACAAGTGAGACTATTTAATGTTCAAATCGTATTGTAAATAACAGCGAAGAAATGGATTTTACATGTGATTTCGAGAGCTATAAAATCCCTGTATATGGTACACGCCTAATAATTGCTGTTTGTTTGTCATATTCTGTTTAATGGGCTCCGTCTGAGTGATGTGCTTGTGTTGTCCCGTGATCTCCACCTCAGTATGGGGTGAGTGTGACTGCACTGAGAAAAGATGAGCCCCCAAAACTTCCGGCATGCTGGATAAAGTGCACTCAGTTGATTAACACCCCAGCTCATACTCGCATTCTCACATACACACAAACCCAAGAGCACACTTCATCCAGAAGGCCAATGTAATGTAGGGCAGTCGCTAGGCAACTGTCTTACTCTAAAGCTACTCGAAACAAAAGGACTCACTCTAAAATCACTCTGTGCTGTGGAGTAGAAGATCCTTGGTGGAGAAGGGCAGCAAGCGTGGGCAGCATTAACTTTCTCTTCCAGCCAGTGTTATTCTGCCTGGAGATGCCACTGGAACAGCCATTAGGCTGCCAAATGAACCAGCTCATTAGACTACATTTTTTTACATCAGGTGCTCGGTAATATAATTCAATAAACAAAGGCACTAGATTGTCTGAAAAGCAGTGGGAGGAAGGGGTGGGGCAGAGAAAAACTGAAAGCGCTGTACAGGGTCCTTGTGTCATGTGCTGTTCATTGCTGTCATGCTCTCTTCCTCTTTTTCTCCCTCCATCATTGATGGCTTCTTTCCCCTCCTCCTCATTATTGCACAAGTGTTTCCTTTCTGTCCAGTGTCAGCTATGAATGGGAGGCTAACCCATGTCACATGGCACATGGCCAGGGTCAGATGCTCCCTGACAGTCGAGCTGTTCCGCTTCGTCAGGACTTTGGCGGTGCTTAGCTATGTCAGCTGCCTGGCCAGGGTTTGGGCACCCGTGGGTATCAGAGAGAGTGCTGGCACGAGACAAGCGTTCAGACCCACTGCCAAGCAGGGTGCAGTGCTCCAATGGCTGCCAGGCCGTTAGCCTCACACTCACCGTCTCCCTCTCAGCCCTCTGGTGTGAAGCTGTGCCATCTGGCTTGTGTGGAATCACTAAACTTTATGTAATATTATGTGGGTGTAGATATCAATGTGAAGATATGTGAATTTCAATGCGAAGTGTATCACTAATACATTAGTCTCCACTTTATGATTCCACACAGAGTTGTGATGGTTGGATTGAAGACAAACCATAGTTACAGGATCCTAGTAACATAAGTAAAACAGCATAGCTTATAAGCCACTATTATTAGTTTCTGGGACTGTCCATCCATTTACTCACTACTAGATAATTGCCTGACTTGTCCCTAAAGCTCTGCTTACATGAGTCTAGCCACACTTATTCATTTTCTGTCCTCCCACAATGTATGTAGTCATGTCTGAGACACTAAACATAATAAAAACTTTTACTATGAAATTGTACACTGTAGTCAGAACCATGGCAACATGATCATGGCATAATATGGCATTACAATGCATCACAATTTAAAGATCTGGTAAACTTTGACCCAAATTCTCACTACAGTCTGTGGAGGATTAGTAATTTATGATCACACAATCCACCAGTGTCCTTATTTTGCAGTGTCACTAAGTAATGCCAGTGAACATTTCCATTCAGGAGGTAGGGATATGAAGTCAGCTATAGGCAGCAACAAGACCATTGTCTAGTTTTAATGTTGTTATTGTTGTGTCATTGTTAAGCATGATAAGCTGTCATATTATCCATGTTAGTATGTTTCCCTTCTTTCATGCCAATGGCAGGATGCAATATGGGAAGGCTTACACCTTGATTCACGACATCGAGAGCGTACAAAGGAAGGGAGGGAATGAGGAAGCATGGAGCATCCGCCGTGTGTGCATGTGTCTACACCTACACAGCCGATCTTCCTTGGTCACTCCTATGGAGAGGGAGAGATGAACAACAAGCAATCTTATGTGTAATCTATAAATGATATTACTTTGATATTAAGTTTAACTATGAAAAAAGAAAGCTGATAAAACCTGACAGTCATTATGACCAAATATTAATTTGTTAAAATGCAGTATATTTCCCAAAATTTATGGACATTTGACCATCACACTCATGTATGAATTCTGTTCATCACATTCCAGATTGAGTTCCACTTTTCTCTTAAGGCTCGCAAATATATTTTGGAACATGGCTGTGGGGATTTGCTCATTCAGTCAGAGAGATCAGGTACTGATGTCAGGCACAGATGTCAGGCGAGGAAGCCTGAGGTGCAGTCTGTGTTCGAAATTAATCCTGAAGGTGTTCAGTGATTTTGAAGTCTGGCCACTTGGGTACTTCCACTCTTACCTTACCAAACCTTGTTCATGGTTCTCGCTTTCTGCACAGGGGGATTGTCATGCAACTGGTTTGGCCCTCTTAGTTCCATTGAAGGGAATTGTATAGTATTTTCTGTATGCAACATTGTGTCTACCTTTTTGGGGAAGAACCACATATCATTCATTCATTCATTCATTTGTTTATTTATTTATTACTTCTTTTATGGTTTAAAGTGTTAGGGCAGTTGAAATAGCTGATATACTTATGGTAAACATCAGGACTGGTATCCCATGGGCAGCAAAAGTACACTGTTTAGGGCACTGTTTGCAATTGTCATGGCGTGTGAAGGATTCAGATTCAGTTATGAAGTTTACCTGACAAAAAAAAAAATAAAATCAGCACACATTAATTTACATGGGAGCGTATTGGCTGCATTACCATGCTCATGTAACATTAACTGTCTGTATTCACTTGTTTTCAGTATTCACAGTATCTACCTATCTAGTTTTTGATTATTTTAATCATTATAGATATATAGTAGAATAGATTTAGGTGAATACAATCAATCAGGTTATTATTAAGTATTGTGCGCGTGTACAGTATGTGTGTGTAAATATTAATAATTCTCAAGAGAGTGTTGCAAGAGTGGGTAAGAATTCCTTAAGGATCAGACAGGAGTGCGATCAAAAAACAGTCCTGCACACTGACCTCAGTAATACCCGATCACAAATATTCTCCAACCCACTGTTGTGAAAGGACAAACCCATGCCTATTGTGTTGTACACTCAGTGGGAGGTAGCCTGTGATGCCTACAGGATAATACCATCAATTCTACAGCAGGACAAGACTTGCAGTTTGTTTATGGGGTGTATCACCTGTTGAGGCCCCACAGGTAGTTTGAGAACTGAGTAATTTTTTGAGAATGTGCTCCCACCCACACAAGGGGCTGCCAGAGGTACCAAAGTGCCTCACCAAAGCCTAGATCTCTGTTGACAGTTAAAGCCACTGAGTGTGACTCATGTCAGGGTTTGGTAACTGGGTATAACAGGCATGATCATGTCGGTCTGTTTGTGCTAGTACAGCTTTATAGAAGACTTCCGATTTCTGATCTTATATCATTAGGACTGTGCTTCTTATGAATCAGTTATACTTGCCTTAGGCATACACTAAACTATATTAAAGGTTGGGTGAAGATTATGGTAGTGTGTGAACTGAGTTACATAACCTTTTTATAACTATTTTTTATGGTTTGGTTTGAATCAGTCTAATGTGATATGCAACTGAGATTCTTAATTATAGACAAGACATTTTAAACAGAAACGGCTAAAATCTGTCTATAACTGTGATTGGCTCGCCTTGTGGAACAGTTGGAAGGTGGTATTTTTTTAAACACCAAATGTCTCTCCAGCCAGACTGGTTCTCTCTTCGCCATACTGGTGGAGCCCAGTCTCCATGGCACCCAGTGGAGCAGATGGAATTGACTCTGGGCAATTGAATTGAAATGTAGAAACTTTAGTTGTCAGTTTGTAATCTGCCCCTGGCACCAGGGTTTATATTGGTTCTCTGCTTCACTATGAGTCACTCAGGTATTGAAGGAGAATACAACACACAAGCAAGTGCTCATTAGGGAGAGAAATTATTCCTACTACTGTATTCTTGTGTGCCATGGAAAATTGAAAGTTAAAATGGAACTGCCTGGTGCTTCAATCTGTATCTCTCCTTGGTCACACATTTTGGGAGCGCATGAGCATGTTTAAAAAGAATAGAGTCTATTTCATATACCAGTCTATCATTCAGAGAAGGTCAGGGTTGACTGATATTTCCCAATGCATTTTTATTGTTTTGTGGTATATCTGGGTGTTGGCTTGTGAGGTGTGCCTTTGTCTATGTATCTCTTGGTACTTACTGTTTCCAATGGACGTTTTGGTGGTATTGATTGGTTGTGCGTATGTTTGTGCATAATAGAAGAAGTAACAATACTTGCCACAGGCAAACTGTATCCTGTGCACATGATATCAGTGATGTAAATGAGTTGGAAATCTGCCCGGCACTCTCCACCTTCACCTTTGGCCTAAAATGTGTAATGCTGGTTCTAAGGAGGGGCTGAGGATAAAAGCCAGGCCTTGGCTCTGAGCCTCATTATCAGTCCCTGCCGTTGCCTCATGGAGACCCTGGCAGAGTGTCAATTAGCATTCCACCCATGTCCCAGTGTGCCCTGGAGGACACCCGCTGATGTCATCTCAGACCACTTGCCTCATAAGTTATCAAAGGAGTAATTTAGTCCCATTACATGGCATTCAGAAGTTTACATTGCTGAAATGCTTTCACTGGACAGACACTCCCTTTGGAAATCCTTGTTTTCAGTGGACAGAGAAGCTAAACTTGTGGTCATAAACGTTTTGCAAGTTACAGTGTCTGTTCTAAATTATATCTACAATGGTTCTATTAAGTCATAATAACAAGTAGGCAGTTTTATTATCTGTGGATATTTATGAAAAGATAAATAATGTCTTCATAGTGGCATGAGCTTCTAGAAACATACTGAATTTAGTTAGTAATAATAATCCCATACCTTTAGTCATGTGTGTCTTATGGGTGAGGCAGCAGGGAGGGGAAACAGACTATCCATGGATCAAACCCGACTGTATCTTTCTTTCGTTCCTGCTTTTTATTGAAGTGATTCCAGTTTTCACTGGCTAAGTTGTAGGCCCTGTATGGAGCACATACGGCCCCCATGACCACCTGCACTGCATCCACATTCCTGCTGTCCAAACAGTAAGGTAAGGGAAAGCGGCATGATTGGAAACACCTGGGCCTGATCATTAGCTCATGCCCTGCTGTCCTGCCTTTGCGCTGGCTGCCACTTGGCATAGGCCTATCCAGGCACAAATGAATGAATGACATACAGGCCAGACTTGCAACTATGGAGCTACCACTGGGAACCACCTTGTATGCTAAATTACTGGTGTTCATTTAGGTTCTAATGGGAAGCATTGAGCACCAGTGTTCATTGAGGCTATGTTCCGTCAACTGTTTATTATTATTATTTTTATTTATTGAATAGTATTGCTTAGTGATGTAACAAATATTCAATCACAAAATGTAGGTTAAATGTGAAAAGTACATTTTATTCAGATGTAACTGCACTGAAAGATGGAAAATGAAATGTAACCAATGCTGCTGAGAACAGATCTGTGCTCCTAGCAAGCATTAATAACTGTGACTGTCTCTGACAGATGAAGTTCTCTACAGCGACAAGAATTCTTCATTAGTCTGTGTTTGACTCTAAGCCTTAATATTATTTAGACAATACTCCTGACTCCTGGTGAGGTGGAAAGGGAGGGCAAATTATTATTTTGTGTCACCTTTTAGATTAATGATATATTTTTTTTCTAAAGTCACTTATTTTCATTCAGTTTCTGTGTGAGAGAGACGGAGACAGCGCCTCAGTGTGTGTTCTGGGAAAAGGACCTTCCAGATTAATAATGGTGTTAAGGATAGAGCACACCGTTGTCATATGCAGGATTCTATTTTTGTCCTCAGCAAAATTGTGACAGTCTGTCAGGAGTGTGCTGCCCTACAAATTTCATCACTGAAACTATGTGTGTTCAAATAGAATTCTCTTTCCTGTACAGGATCCTTCAAGAAATAATGAAAAACACTCCAGTGCATGTTTCATTTCTTTTATTTATTGCGTTCTCAACATTTACTTTTAAACATTTAATAATAGTTAGTTACTTACCTATTAACATAATGAACAGATGAGCATTTTCAGCAAGCCTGAAACCCAGCAGACAATGTAGCTGTAGATTGTACCACACAGAAATCTACATTGTATGCCAGGTTCAGGACAGCACAAAAGAATTCATCATTCGCCCTCGCAAAGTGATGGGATTCTGCATGTGCAAAAGATTCACATTCTTTATTTCTCAGCCGTCAGCAACTGAAAGCATTCACAAGCCCAGTTACTATGACAGCCTAATCACACAAAGAATTTGACATCTTGCCTTGTCCTTTGTCATCAAATCACTCAAACTGCATCTTCAACAGTCAGCCGAGAGACAATGGATGGATCCATTCATCAGACAATACCACCATGTCAAAACAGAAGTCTGCAATAATTTCTAGTTGCTTCAACAACACTGCTGCATGCAGCGTGAGTGTCAAATTATTTAGAGAAACAATAAACCAGAAACACAATAAACTAATGGAGATGTATGAAGAGGTCAAACTTTGACACACTTATGGACAGCTAAATTAAAAAACGAGAGCAGGGGAAGCTTTTAGCCCTTCTAATACAGAGGCAGCACTATTTTGTGAATGACAGGACGAAGTCCGCATACCACACAATCTGAATGGAATGTGCCAACAGGAAGCAGAGAATGCCATCAGAGACCCAGTAGCCAGATGTAGCTGCTGACTGCAACACAGGATCTACACTGACTACTGAGCAGCTCATGAGCAAACCAATATGGCATAGAAACAGCCTTTGCTGTAAAATGAAGCCTTGGCATCCTCGCTCACTGAAAGAAGAGAGAGAGAAGGGTTGGTGGTTAGAAATTTTGAACAGAGCCATTCTTTCTTTATGCAAACATGCACAGAGGGACAACAGTAGGTGGAGGATAATTTCATGATGAGCATTTTTAAGCACACTGTTAAGGCTTCAAATAGCTCTCATTCATCCCAATTAGCCCGTAGTCAGAAAAGTATTCAAACAGAAGCTGGGATTCTCCTGCACATGAAGCACCACTGTTAAACAGTTAGACAGGGCATTTTGTTTCAACAAGTTTTTTTCCCCCCTTAATATATTAGAGAGTGAGTGGAAGTAAGTAGAAGCTATGTTTCCAAACACTAAACCAGGTGTTTGACCCCTTAAACTCCCAGGCCTATACAGTGGATATAGACTGATTCCACTAATTATCTCGTTTACTTAAATACATACACAGTAAAATCCTCAGTGATAATTTAACATTTTTAGAGCTCGTTTGAGTCCAAATGGACCTAAATAAACAGTGTAGGATGTAAGGTGTTAATCCTACACTGCGAATTTTGCTGCGTACCTTCCCTAGTACCTTATTAAAGGTTGTGGTAGATCTAAAGCCTATCCTGGGTCGTTGAAACTGGTATAGAAATCTCATTTAAAAATATGCTGACAAAATGCTGATCAATGGCACTGCACATTTATTTGAGACCTCTTCTTGGTTTTGTTGTGTGTGACAATGGGAAATATGCACATGATAATATAAATAACAATTGAGGACAATCCCTGAACACAGAAGTGATCCCTGAAGTGAGACAGCAAGAGCACAGACACACTACGTCCTCAGTAAAGTTTCCAGCTCAGCATACCTGAAACCTTGTGATTCTTGGACCAACAGTTGGTCAGATTAATCTATTTTTTTCTGTTATGGAAGCTGTTTCCACCTGTGTGTCCCTATGTAAGGATAAGTATAATAAGGATAAGCATCTATGCATTGCCTGCATTGCAAAGACACTGTCAGTACGAAATGAATTATGCCAGTTTTTGATAAAATTTTGTTTCCACTGTCATTTAAGAGCGAACGTGTTGTTTTGAGTGCACAGAAATGGGAAATTCAGTTTTGTATCTTTGAAAAGGCTGATGTAAAAATTGCAATATGTTGACTGAGTAGATTGTGTTTTTGTGGTTTGATTTCTAAGTTGTGCTGACAAAGCTTTGGGGCATTTTAAAATACTGTCCGCCACAACATGTACACTACAAATTACTAAATGGAACCGTGATTGGGCCATAATCATAAGGAAACACTAAATGGGATTTACTGAAGTTCAAGCAGTTTGTATTGACTGAAAAGTAACCTATTTTAGTACTGCAATCTGACTATCAAAGCATATCACAGGAAAATATTAATAATTAATATTGACAGATCTCAGTCTAACTAGTTATTTTTTTGTCGATTTTGCTGAATGGCCAATAAACCTATACTAATATTACTATAAAATCCCAATAAGCAGATCATTGGGAAAACCAGTTTTTAAATCTGATACTGTGACTAAAATCTGATGTGTGAAAATTAATTTTATGGTAAGATTTGAGATAATATACATGCATCAAAACAAACCCATGAAATGTGCTCTCTTTCATGATTGGACCACATTAAAGGAATTTAAATTGATGAATTACGGTATTTGACCAATGTGGTGAAATACATTCTAATTGTCAAAAAACAAATGTGGGCATTACTTATGTATGTGTGTATGTCTGTATTGGGGGTGGTGCTGGGGGTTGGGGCATAAAATAGCCTGACATTCCCTAGGGGAGGTATTTACTTCCGGCTCCTACTTTGTTCTGTGCCCTATGGGTGAGCCATAGTCTCAGTAATGATCTGTAACCATCAGGAGAATTTCTGAACATTCCATTCATAACCTTCGGGGTCCAGTGATGGGTTCAGAGGGGGGTGCAGACAATACAAGGAGTAAGAAAGAGCTAAGGGGCATCAGAGTTCTATCCCATATAAATCGATTTTAAAGTGTCTTCCCAGCTTGGACAGTAAGTGGTGATTGAGTGGAACTCAGCAAATCAATAGTGTTAAAATTACTTCAGACTTGTGGTTTATTTCAAAATTTAGTGTTTATAACTTCCCCAAAATTACAAACATTTTACAACACTCGCTTTTATTTCCACAAGACTAGTCTGTAATTGAGAAGCACAAAGTAGACAGCAACATTTTTTTTATCTTTTTGATAGATTCAATCATGTCATTTCTAGTAACTTGCAACAATCAAATAAAAAATAATAATTATAAAAAAGGCTTCACTGCCCTTACCCAAGAGCTAGAAGATTTCATTGCCACATGGGAAACGGAACTGGTATGTAAACCCCCTGAAGCTGTAAAAAAGGAAAAGAACATAGATGTAAAATCTATTTTTACAATCCAATTTCTAAAAACAATTCAATACTACTGGCACATATTTATAAATCTTGATGTCCTTTCAATTCTTCATAGCCAGGATTATAAAACAACAAGAAAATGACCATCTGGGAAACTGTGAAGCAAGCCAGCTCTCATGTTGAGTAGATGATGCACAAGCTAATCCACCAATCTTCCTGAGTGAGGCTCTCTGTGCCAGAAAACACGCTACTTTTTAACTCTGAATGATTAGTGCTCTGAGAGCTTCTCCATTATTCACTTACAAAGAGGTAAAGTGATAAGCTTATAATATCAAGAGCCTGTAATCTTTCAGATTTTTGCACTTCCCCCCCAAACATCTCATTCCAAATTCATGATCAATGGGACAAACAGAAATAAAAATAAGCTAGATTTGTATATGAAGGAGCTCTTGTGGTACATTTCATAGTGTTCAACAAGGCTAAAACGACCAGGGTATGTAAATATATGCCATTATATGCTATTTAATTATTTTTAGCAAATTTCTTTTAGTTTTAATAATTATTTTTCCAGTCCTTATAAACGCATACTGGGCACTATTTGGAAAGATCAATTTATACACTATTATTAATACTACTGACTGTAATGGCTACTTTGCTGGCAGTGGATCTGTTGATGGTGGAGCAGATATTTGGCAAACCCACAGCTTGCTTTCTGGGTGCTGCTCCTCACTATTTTTACTATCATGGCTCTAGGGCTAAAAATGGGAGGGGATGGTTCAGAGTGGGGGGGGGTGGGGGGTAGTAGCCTTGCTGGCAAGGCTATTCCTGGAGCCCAGCATGTTTCAGTTGATGTGGGTTTCCTCTAAGATGCCTAAGAGATGACTGGGCCTGACCACATCCACATTCTGAGAGGAGCAACAGCCGAGCCCCTGACCAGAGTTCTGCCACCGAACAGGAACTGAATCATTGCCCTCACCCACCAGAGGAGGCGGGGCAGCAAGGGGAGCGGGACAGAGTAAGTGTGAGTGTAGGGGTTTGTGTGAACGTGTTCCTGTTTGGGTGCAAATCTGGGGTTACATGATGCAACTTTTATGCAACTTTTGTTATTTGCAATACAATTGCATTTAAATTACAGTTCTACCTTATGCAACTCACATTAGGCAATTTCCAATCAGTGAGCTCAATAAAGCCAGGATATGTCATCATGTAAACAAGCAAATAAACAAATTCATGAAAAAAGAATTGTATCTAATAGTATCTGCTTAACATCTCAACAACACATCAAAAAATGTCATTTTGACATAACAGCAAATGGTGCCACACAACAATAAGTTTTTCGTTAATGGTTTCTATTTTGGTATATATACCTGTATGTACCACAAACAAAACTCGAGAGAAAGCTAATACTCCACCTATGGTTCTCTTTAGTCCAAATGGCTACATGAGAATAAATGACAGCAAACTGCAAAAATAAATAACTCCCAATGGCCTGACAACATTCATTCTATATTTTTCACATTCAGTATTGCTTACATTAGCTAAAGAGACGTGAACACTGTCCAAAGTGATATTTCCTTCACACTCTTATCAGCAGTTCTAGGGACACGATCACAACCAACACCATTACAAAAACCTCCTATACACTCCTATATCTATGCCGGCCAGTGCTCACACCATGATTAAAATAGATTTTTTTTCCTGAGGCCCCATTGTCTTCTACCAGTTTCTTGTCATCATGTTGAAAGTAGCCTGAAAACGTTAGTTACCTTTGTGACTTCCTCTGAAGTTGTGCCCTTGTTTGCTTGAACATGGCTAAAATCCCAGAGCCATCGCACGAAAGTGGGTAGAGAATTTGGGAACTTCAGATAAGGCTGTCCTCTTACATTCTGGAGGCTGGTGAGTTGCTTTTAAGGTCTAATTGAATTTGTGGAAGAGCCTTCAGCTGCAAAAAGTCTGAGAAGCTTGATCTGGACCTCATCAGAGGTTGGGAAGAGATTCATTTCACTCCCCTTGTGCTCACTCACCACACACAGAGTGCTAGGGGGTGCCACTGACTCTGCAACATTATATCATATAATTCCATTAGCTGATTGCTCAAAAATTGGGAAGGTAAGCATAATTAGTTCTGACCAATATAAAAACTGTTGCTAACCTCTAAGGGGCCAAGCAAGACGCACAGTCTCCTTTTACCTTCAGAAGTCATGGAATACAAGAAATCCTTGCCACTGGAGACAGCGGTGCTCTGTGTGTAGTTGACCGAAGGACTGTGAAGCTCATTTGCTTTATGGCTCTTTACTGCAGGACGTACAAGGGCAAAAAGTCTGTGGGTAGGCCATGTTCAAGGTAAAAAGAAATCTTTCACTGCTGTATGGAGTGAAGTGACATGTGAGCCATAGAAGTGTACACACACATGCATACTGTAAATACACATCCTCTACCATTCAGGCTAAGACATTCACAGCCATGGTCAGCTTCATTACCACAGTAGTGTTGAGGCAATGCCTCTTTTCAGTATGCTGGAAAGACACATACACACATATGCTGGACTGAAGTGCAAAGGATTTATGTTCTTCAGTGTGAATAACTCTCTGAGTTGCCCTAGGTCCGGTCATGCTCTTGAACCATGCTCAAGTGTATAGCATTACATCTAAATGAAGACCGATAAATTCCGTTCCATTAGAGCAACACAACACTCCTTAAAATAGCCATAATACTCACTCTGTTTAGGAGCACACTGACCCTGCTGCTGATGTCTGAACCACTTTCACCTTTGAGTGCACAGCATGGAGGCAGTAAAGAGTTTGGGAAAGAGTTTGGCCTGCCAGAACTCCAATTGGCTCCAACAGGAGCATCAATAATGATAATTTTAGAACAGTGCACACAGTAGATGCTTTTACAAAACATGCATTCTGTATGAACAACCATCCTTTGAGATGTGAAACTTAATGGAGAATACTGTTTTTCAGCCCTGTCGGCTTCTATATATTGGATATTGAGCAAATAAGATTTATGGTCATTGGATTCATATTTCTTATGCAAAGTCATTTTGGCCATTAAGAGCTTTAAATTAGACCTTAAATCTTAAAAAAAGTTGCAAACCTGTTATAACCATTGGATAGTATTTTCTGTAGTGATGCTCTCCTGAAATATTTACTTGCTGGAAGTTCCTGATTTTTATTTTGGTGGTTGGCTTTTACTTTTTGTCTTTGAAGTGCATTTTCAGGGTGGCTCATGCCAGGAATGTTCCAATCATTGTCCATGCTACTTTTTTGGGTGAGTATGCTGGTGAAAGTTAAAGCAAAGAGGGATTTGCAGAATTGAATTGTTTTTGTATGATTCTGATAAGTTCAATAATGCTATACAGTTGCATCATGAACAGAGACAAGCTTCTTTGGTCAGCCACTACTGCCCTCTCCTGTATCAGTTCAACTGGCAGCCATACTGTATATGGTCACTTGCACCAGATATTTTTTACCTATTCCATCACTGAGACTATCTTTTTTTTCCTTCTTTTTTTTCTATAAGCCCTAAAAAGAGGTTTTACGTACCTGGTAGCAAATTATACTCTCAGTTCTGAATGGTTATCACAGGCTTTTTGCTTGTGTATCTTTGCTAATGCTGAATGTTTACATTTTGAGCCTAAAAAAATTATTTACTGTACTACAATGCTCTTCTGTAGGCTACTGCGTCATTTGCTATTGCTAAGCTCACCAGGGTGTTCTTCCTTTGAAGCAATGTAAAACATTTGTGATATTTGTAAGGGTTGCTTAACATTAAATTAGTCTACACATTCACATACTTCTCAAAATGATGTGCTTCAATTATGGATTCACTTTCTGACCAACCTAGGTTTACTGGAGTTCAATGAATGTGTTGCCATGCCGGGGAAACACTGCCCAAATATGGGCACGGTGACACACACAATAAAGGGTGTGTGTGAGTGCATGCCCTGCCATTACCTGAGTATGTACGTCATACACACACCCTCATGTTCACATAGTGACATCTGCTATCATATCTTAACTGTCATTGCCAATAGCAGTGAGGTAAGAAGATAGAGTAGGTAAGGAATGCAAGCCTCTCACAGGATGCTGGTCTTAACTCCTTAACTTAAGCTTGAGACTTCTGTTGTTGTGTAAACAGACTAGTGTAAGCCCAGCAAAAGGAGCATAATCTGATTTTGGATCTCTTCTGGAATCACTCAAGTTATACAAGCCTGCCCTGTGGGACATGTATGGTAGTCATGGCACAATAACCTACTTAGTGACATCACTGTAATGGTTCACACCCCTTGGTACAGATATGTGTTACCTTACTCTTTCTCCCCGGGTATATGCCCGGCACCTTTCCACCAGCCACTCCTCCTTCAGTGAGAGTAGGTGTAACGTCTGACAGATCAAGTGAAAAATGAGTACTCTATTCTCTCCCTTACAAAAAAAAACATGATGATTCACTAGTAGCGTCGAAACTACAACTCCTGCAAATGTGAACTTAAAAATGGTGACGCCCAAATTAACATATAAATATTTAATACTGCTTATACAGTTTAGGTACACTATTTGAAGCAATTTAAGGAATTTAGTTATACCAAATTAATCCAAGATCTTGAATAAGAATGTTATCTGAAAATTAATCATAATGCCAGCCTTCTGTGAAGTTGTTATTAGAGACAAGCAAAGCAGTGTATTGAGCCTGTACTAATTCTCAAAGTGAAAGAAACCTGCCATTTTGTGAGTACAACACACAAACGCGCCTTCCTTTTCATATTGCAATCTACCGAGAGAACATCCTGAGCACGCCTCGCACACGGTGAGAGTGTGAATAGACCTTGGCACAGTTAGAGGGAGGGGTCTGGGAGTGGTTAGTATTATATGGTGCTAAAGCACAAAGGGTGTGTGCCGGTATGTAAGGCTGATGGCGGGAGGGGGCCAGGGAGCTGCACCTTCCCGTGAGAGCGTGCTGCACGCACAGAGGTCAATGTATGACCGCCGCATTCCTTTCTAGAGGGACAAAGCATCAGTCCAACAGAAACCCACACACACCCTCCCCACACCCACATTCTCAATCTTCCACTTCCGCTCGGAGCCTCCAATGGTGGCCGCTAGCCTTGAGGTCTAATTTTAGGGTGGCTATTGTGTGAGCTAGTTTCCGGAAGGAAAATAATTAGGTTAGTGTGTAAGGCAGCAGTTTAGTGGCCTTTGCACCTTTATAGGCTGGTCTGAGTCTGTGTTCTCTCAATATTGCTTGGTTGCCAAAGGATACTTTAGTTATTGGTGTACCTACTACAAGAATTTGCTAAAAAATTTCTATATTATTCTAGATTATTTAAAAAGAATATCATGGTTTAAAAAAGTAATATAAAGTACTTTTCCCACCCATTTAAAAAAATTATAGTTTTTCAAACATATTTTTTGTCTATATAACATTTCTTTATCATTTAGACCATTTGAATTAAAAATATATATGTTACTGACAATATGTTTAGCAATTTCTGTAATTTGAAGTATTAGCTATTACTATTGAGTTGTGCTATAATTTAATCAAATCAGGTGTTCTGATATTCCTGGACTCTGTGCTTTGGTGGCAATTAAATGCTGTGTGTGTCCACTGACTACACACAAATAGCTTTTGTTCAATAGATTTCAGGAGAGCGTCATTGTAACAGCTGCTTGGTAAGAGGCAGAAGGTACTGTAAGACTAAAGACCGGTAACTCCACCCACTGACTGACCGCTCATGGGCTAACCAGAAAGCTTGTCGAGAGCTTGTCTGATTAGCCGAGAGCAACTGACCAATCAGCGCTGGATTTTCTCCAGCCCATTCATTCATAAGAAACAGCACTGTGCTGTGTACAGGACAGTGTGTACATAGTTCCTCATTCAGAATTCACTAGAAGCAGCCGCAACCTACTCAAAAAAAGGGGGGGGGATCTCATGATTGCCACCAAGGGGAATTCCCCTCTAATTTTTTTTATAGATTAGCCTGTGGAGGGAGCAGCTCAAATTATACATACAAAAGCAAAAAGACAGCCGTCATACCACAAAAAATACAGGCCTGTCTCCTATGGTGGTTTTAAAAATCAGTTTCAGTTACCGTAAGAGCTGTTTCCCCCAATAAGGTTCCTCATGTGACACATTGAGAAAGTAAGAACACTTAATAAATGGCACTCCTAGTCACACAAAGCATGTATAGCCACATAAGCACTAGCAAAAAAACAACTCATGCACACATATAAGACAATCAATATACATTAATAAAAAAAAAGCTGTTTTTCTAATGATTGGTTTGCAATTCCAACCCTTTCTCAGACGAGTTATCACAAATCTGCAAACAATTTCTCAAATTTTAACATGTGCCATATGATATCCATTAGTAGTCAGAGCTTTTTGTCCCCCCTCCCCCCCCCTTGTTCACTTACTCAGTCTGGGTAAAAGGAGTATTTCCTGATGGCTGAATGTTGCTTGCATGTGCTGGGTCTCAGTCTTCTCCCTGTCCAGCCTCTTCAGAAGCCACAATCACAGAGAGACAGAAAGAAACACAGAGAGAAAAAGATCAGATTCACAGCATGTCAGTGCGCCGGAACTACTGCTGGAAAATAAAACAGAGCTCCGGTCAGCTCAAACATATTACTGGTGTTCTCCATATGATTCCCAGCTTGAGACTCACTCTTTCTCTCTTCCTTTCTGTCTCTCTTTTGTGATCTGTCGGGTTTTTTTTCTTTCCACTCACATTCTTCGGCAGCTAATCAGTAACAGTCTTAAAGTGACAGCAACACTGGTGATAAAAGCTGTAGATGTCAAACCAGAGGTGGCTTCCTGATTCAGCTGAGACCCTTCCGCCGCTTGAGCCTAAGCTGACTATCACTGTTATCACTGTCATCGGATTTAAAATCCTCTCCCTCCCTCGCTCTCAGTCTGAGTTACTCCCTCTTTTCCTCTAGAGCGTCCCCTCCCTCCCTCTCTCTCTCTCTCTCTCTCTCTCTCTCTTCAAGTGGTTATACACAGCAGACTGACTCCCAGAGGTCCTATAGCTGGCTTTGAGGGGCTGAGCATTTCTCTGGCAACCTATCACTGTTCAGCACAGTGTCCTGTTTCAGCGCTCTGAATTGAGAGGTTAGACAGAGGACACCCATTCAGAAAAAAAATAAGTATATTGGGAGGAGGGGAGAAAAGCAAGCAAGGCCGGCTGAGAACGCCTAGACTATGCCGCGGATCCTCAACGGCAGGAAACTCCCCTGCTTGCGTGTCTGTAAAATGGTCAGTGTCTCTAAATAAGGGAAATGTCTGGCACTCTTTAGTTGCTTCCAGCATATTCAATGAACCTAATGAGGCTTTATAAACTACAGCCCTGCTTTCTCAAAGGGAGCCCCCAGAGCCTCACATGCTGTCTACGACAATGTGCAGCTGAAGAAATAACCTTCTGCAGTGTGTTAGTGCTCCACAGAATGCTATTCTCAGAAAAATAAAAACCATAAGATTTGTCATTATTTAGTAAGTGATTCCAAAATGAACCTATATGGTGGGTTAAGAAAACATGCTTAAGTGAACCGCTGGGTAATTAATAATTATAATATAAAAGTAAAAATTTTGATAATGGTTTAGATTTTTCCTCAACCTATATCCAAATTTCATTTTTAATCTTTATTAAAAATGTTATGTACAAAATAACTCTATACCAAGAGGATCTTTATGGTTTATGGAAATCCAATAAAGGCGAGGCCACAGAGCAAGTTTGCTTTTTAGACAGGTACTACTATTCTCAGAAGTGGTATAATCTAGCTCGTTCCCTTTAATCTCTAGCCCATTCTGCTAGCTTCTACTACAACAGCCACCTCTGCATCCAGAAGAAAGTACCAAATTTCAAATGGATTCTGGGACACCCTACATTGTACAAGGGCTCAATTACTTTTTCTTTTATGAGCTCGCCTTTCACCTGGACTTGATCATAAACAGACAGAGACAGTACAAGAAAAATGATCAATCCACCTGCTTGACATTCTCTCAATGGCCGTGTGGAACCACAGCAGCACTGAAACTACTTTTAAACTCCCATATTTGTGTTGTTAGTCACCAGCAGAGTGACTGAGTCACCCCCACACACTGCTGGCTGGATCAGACATAGATCGCACAAGCCCTGATTTACCCCCTCAATTCCTGGGCAAAATAACCCAGTTCAAAATCCCAGCTAAAGTACACAAACCTTAGGCCACAAACCAGCACTGGGACATCTCACACACTTTAACAAGTCCTCGCATATTCTGATTCATTGTTCACCATCGGAAATAAAGGGCAAAGATCCATCAGACTATCAAAAAGCTAGATCCATCAGACAAAACACAGTTTTCCTTTTCAACAATAAGTTAGAAATGTATTGCTGAAATTTTAATGACTATAAAAACCTTTCTTAAAGTGTTATATCCCTATAAACACATCTGTTTAGCTAATACAATCATATATTTTGTGTTTTCTCATGAGCAAAATGAGCTTATATACTATGAGTATAGATCTTTCTCTTTATTGCCCATTTCTCCCTGGCAGGCTGTTCATGGCAGACGGTGTGTGTGTATGTATGTGTGTGTGTGTGTGAGAGAGAGAGAGCGAGATTGTGTGTACTGTGTGCATGTGTGTGTTTGTTATGTCCCGCTGTGTCAGTCTGGATGGTCCAACTGAGCTCACCGCAGCATAGACAGCTTGTATTGAAATAGAGGAGAGGAGGTGGCGATGAATCACACATCGTAACGTGTCAGTGCGTCATTTTCTGCTTTTCAAATTGGTGCGCTTGTTCTTGCTCATTTTCTTGTCAGTGGGCTGAAGTTTAGTGACTCAGGAGCTTTGAAATATAAGTACAGAGCGAGCTGGAGCACTTATTGTTGTTAAAATCATGTGCTTCCTACTTGTTTCATTTAGGGTTTGAATTACTTCCAGAGGAAGAAACACATTGCTCCCACTTTCAGAATTATCTAAACTACCTTAGATATTAGATAATGACTTCTACTAACATACACATGTTGCATTGTGGCTTGTGAGATCAGTGACTTAATGGACTATTACAAACGTTCTTCTCTTTTAGCAGGGGAACACCACACAATGTGTAAGTGACTGATTTTAGAATTACAGGGCTTTTCTAGCCCTGTAATTCGAAGCTAGAAAAAAAAATCTACAAACCATTTTAAATTAATTGGGTGATTTAAAATGATCTATATGTATTTAACATGATTGAAATTGTGATTATGTTTTATAAAATATTTTTCTTGTTTTAATGAATTGGACCTTTGTTATTTACTTTGTTTAAAAAACATTATTTTCTCTTTACCTGCCTGTTATATTACCTTAGTTTAAATCAGACATAATTTTGTATTTTTATTATCAAAAGGGAATGAGTCGGCACTAAAATTACATTTTGTGAGTAAAATAAAATTTTTAGTTATATTCTCAATTAGTTATGAAAAACTTAAATATGTAAATGTAAATTTGAAAAACATTTTTGGGTTAATCATCAATACATCTGGAAGCATTTACAGTGTTCTTTTCCTTTTTTGTAAATGTAAAACTTGGGAATTACTCTACCGTATGTATTTAGACATTTAGCCCCCACATGATGATTTTCTAGAGAAAGAATTCAACTACAACAGTAAAACAGGTCAAGTTAAAAGCTGTTTAACTTTACGCACATCCTGATTATAGCTTTAATCTGGGTAGGGTAATATTTATACCACACTGAAAGACTGGAATGCTGCTATCTTTAAGCAAATAATAAAGATAAGAAGCTCTCATTGGAATACAGATGCATTCTTGGCATTCTTCAGTTGTAGAAGGTGTAAGCCATGGCTGCCAATAGCTCCATAAAGGTAGAGATTAAAGAGAGCCTGAGACCCCTCTGCCTGACCTCTCACCCTACTAAGACCTGATGGAAAGGGTGAACAGTGGGAAAATGGGACACAATTTTGTCTCACTTCACAAGAATTTGTGAAAAAATGTTCTGTCACTTCATAAGAGACCTTAATAAAAAGATTAAAATCTCCTTTATAGTGTTCATATGGAAAAAGTAATGAAATCTCTGATGACTCTACAGGTGATTAAAGACAGGATCATATGCCCCACATGAACAATATTCACTATAATATAATATAATATAATATAATATAATATAATATAATATAATATAATATAATATAATATAATATAATACTTTTCATTTTTAAGTTGAATTTAAATTTCAGTTATAATAATGCATTTATGAAAAATATTAGAAAATATTAGTTAAATATTTTTAACATCATTCATAATATAGGGACCATTCTTTAAATTTAATAAGAACTGCAAAATGTACCTGAAGATCAACCACTCATGTTTTTCTCAGCACAAAACATTTTAAAAGTAATAATCATTGATCAATGCCCCAGTAGTCACATTCTTTGTTAGTAAAAAGAAATCCTAACCCATGCTCTTTACATAGTGTAGCAGCCAGAACCAAAAGCAGGTCAACACATCAAACGCAAAGGAAAAGTGCCTGGCATAGTGACCGTGCATTTAGAAAGAGTATACTTCCACACATGACTTGGCCTGGCCAGATTGAGCAATGCAGGAATTTGGGCAATCAGCTGGTGAGGCACGTCAGGACGGTGAGGCACTCCCCCCTTACTCCTAATCGAGCTAGCCTGCTTGGCTCACCCCTGGCACTGCATGGCTATATTAGGTGGCCGCAGAGCTGCTGGTCAGACAGAAACAACGACATGACGACAACGTCATGGTCATACAGGCAAGAAATGACTTCACACGCCTTATCAGCCACAGATATGGCATGCTTGTATTACATTTCATCTTACACACACACAGACACACACAGGCTTGTCTTATAAAGGCACAAGACCTGCCACAGAGATGCCTGGTAGCCATGCCAACCATGTGTTTGAAAGAGCTGTCAATGAACAATTTGCCCAGCGAATGGAAGAAAGTGTGACCTGGCTAGGAGAACGTGAAACACTCATACTGAGGAAATGGACACTTTATTAAAATTATATTATTGTTACAAATTTATTGCTGTGATGATTATCATATGTATTAGGACTCACACTGATACGGTTATTCTTAGTTTCAGCAATGCTGCTTATGGATACTAAATATAAAAAGTATTATTTCAAATTATCTATTTTTATGTAAAGTCTGAGCACTGATGAAGAAGCTACATTTTTAAAAGCCAGGTCTAATCACCCCCAAATACAACATACCTTTAATGATTCATCTCTCAGGCCTCTCTGATATTAAATAACCACCAGCCTGAATAATAACTGGCAATTAGCATATGTGTTGTTCTGAAAGCCTATAATCCTTCAGTGATAAATCAGACAGGTAATAGGCAGAGAGTTATGGCCCCTCTTTACTGTCCCTTGTCACTAGCGATGGCTGGGTTTTGGGTAGGAGTTGGATGGTGGGTGGGAAAGAGTGTGAGAGCATTTAATGGAGCCTGCCCGTCTGCTCCTCCACCCCTTGGCTGGCCCTTTAAAAGGTGTCAGATGAAAAGCAGCTGAGATTGCTGCTCGCGCTCATTCTATCTCGCCCCCTCTTTCTAAGCTGCACTCACTTGCTAGCATCCTGCTTTCGCTCGCCCCTCAACAACCACGTTTTTTCCTCCTTCTTTGCTTCCCACACACTCCTCACACGCACTCACACATTCTCACCCACATACACACACAAACACACCCAGGCTGCCGTCCCCCAGCCTGCCGCCTCTGGCTGTCCTGGTGAAATCAGGATGCAGGACCCCCGCCTTGATTCTTACTGACCCCAGCACTCTCTACACACTTACATCCTGGAAGTGGGTTGTCCCCACTGCGACATCAGTTAGCATGGTGCCAGAGTGACACAGCCAAGTCACAGCTTCCCTGTCCTCCACCTCAGCTGAGCCGGCGATTGGAAAGAGGGAGCAAGAACGGCAGCAGTTCACACCCTCATCCTGGAAGTTCCGAGCGTGTTCTTTACAAACATTCCATTCTCCCCCAACATGCTGAGCAGGGTTTCCTGCTCTCAGAGCCCAGCCCCCAGCTGGCGTGCTCCCACCCCACCCAGCCTAGACAAGGGGACTCTTTCAGGCACTTCCTGAAGAACCACCTTCAATTATCTTAGCTGCTGGGCTGGGGAGAAAGTGCTGATGTTATACAATGCCGATAAAGCTCCCTTCGATTCATTCCCTACCAAGCCAAAGTGGCGTAATCACAGAGGGAGAGCGATTACTCTGTTTGGCTTGGCTAGCAAGCCCAAGGCCATTCTGAACAACATAAAAGGTGACAGAGGAAGGGAGAGACGAAGAGAGAGAAAAGCGAAAGGGCAGGCTAGGAAAAGAAAAGCAAGGTAAGACAAAAGAGATCGAGTAGTGAAACCCAAATGAAAAAGAGAGTGATGGACAAGTAAGGGAGATTGAGTAAAGAATAGGGGACATGGTACTTCTTCCTAGCTGCTTTGAGCGCTTTATCTGACTGGAGTCCATTTTCTCCAGAATCATCTTGCTAGTGGCATCTGTCCCACTCTCTGAGACTCTTAGTCTTTTTCTTTTTATTAAAGAGAGTTGCCTAGCTCATATCCACAGCAATCTTCATGTGCTACTACTACATTGTCTGTATTTGCCCGCATATGGGATTGTACATGAAAGCCAGACCTCTGTAGTCTGGTCAGTGTCTCTATCAACATGGTACAATGCTTCTTCAGACATGTCATCAATCCACTGAGATTTTCAATTAATTTTGCTTAACAAATGTCATCCAACGATCTATAATGTAGATGCTTGTTTTCCTCCCTACGAGCACAACTTACTCTGAGCTATAATTAGTGATAATTCAGTACAGACTCAAAGTTCGGAACAAAATAAAGATATGAACTGCAGAATCATATAAAGAAAACAAAGTCTTCAGCTGAAAGACAAATGTGTTGCCAAGTAACTGAAATAAAAAATTTAATTATGTGATGCCTGAATCATGGCAATTCCCCTAACATTTCTAATGCTACTATCTTGAATCAACACAAACAGATACTAGTCACAGGATGAGCATAGTGGACATGACGGCATTTGTGATGAGGAAAATAAAGAAGATTAAAACAAAGATAAGCCAGAGAGGAGAAGGTAGAAGACGAAAGAAGGAAAGGAGAAGAAGAGCAAGTAGAGAGGCGTGGAAAGTATAGAATGGGAAAGAAAAATGTCCACAAAAAAGAGAGAAGATGACAAGGAAGAGTGATAAACAAAAACAGGGGAGGGAGAGAAAGAAATGGATTATGGGAAAGAGTAGGAGATGTGGGGAGAAGACAAAGGATGAAAGAATAGGATAGGAAATCAAAAATTTGCTTTAAAGAGAGGAGTAAATGAAGAGAAGAAGGAAAGTAAGTAAATGGCTGGAAAGCAGAGGAGGTGGAAGCAGAGGCTCTGAGATGATGGGTGGCAAGGAGCTGCCCTGTGTAGGACTGAAGGAGGATGAGTCACAGGCTTTCTGCCCACTTATCCACCCACACACACCCAAATGTGGGTGTGAAAACACCGGGCTCAGAGCCTGTGGGCCTTAAACTCAGTACGCGTCTGTCTCTCTCTTCCACTGCCAGTACATGCACAGTTTCTACCCACAAGCTGAGCCTGAGCCTACATTTATGATGTCATTGAAGGAGAAAATAAAAAACAAAATGGACACATGGGATAGTGTGTGGGATAATACTTTTTTTCCTTTGCTTTTGTTTTGCTATGTGTGTGTGTGTGTGTGTGTGTAAGAGAGAGAGAGAGAGAGAGAGAGAGAGAGAGACTACCTTTGGGAAAGAGTCTGGAATCATCTTGAAATTCCCTGACCTTATCTCAGTTCCTGAACTATTTTATGGGTTTAGGGCCAGTGGAAGTCCTAAACATCTCATGGATATAAGACAATGTGTCTCTAATTTCTTTCTGTGTGTATGCGCACATATGTAGACATACACACATGCACGAAAATGTGGTGCTACACTGGACATCACAGTAAAAGACAACAGCCCATTCATTAACCCAAATAACTTCCTACCATTTATTTTTTAGCAACCTACTTTTTTACTTCTAGCATGGCTGCATTAATTGTATTGGTCTTACCAGTGTATGATGATCCACATTCACCATGAAATGACAGCACCTAGAAGAGGCATGAAAGGAACTGCAATTAGTGATGTATTACAAAGTTATCATTTCTCTAGAACCCTAATGCAGTGTTGGATGGTAATTTATTATAGAGCAATTTGCAAAAACTCTAAGTGACTGAATTCTCTTACTGACATGACTATGAGGGATAATTTTGTAGAAATGGATTGGCTTGATAATATTCAAAATGAGACAGATTGCTCATTAAAATATTTCACATTTGTGCGTGTGGGCGATTACTAACAGCTATTCTTCTTCAGGAGCTCACATGGTCTCTGAGGATGAGCGATTCAATCATAAAAAAATAAAAATCTCAAATCACTACCATAACTGCATTACATTTTTTTCAGCTGAATTACAAGTATATCATAATTACACACTTTATATGAGAAAAAAAGATACAGTGCACCTGAATTCAAATTCAAATTCATGCAAAGAATGAGACTACACAACAGCTTCCATTGTGATTTTAGTCTCAGCACCATTCTGAACATAATTGAACAGGAAAATGTAGCAATTTTCAGCCTTGTTTCATAATAGGAAGGCTTTTGGTGTGAAAGCAGGAATGAGGTACTTAAGTGAGATATTCTATATTATAAATCACTGGTATTCTTATCCTTACGTCAATTGAGGCACTGGATCCATTAGCAGCTCTCTCAGGGGAAATGTGACATGTCTGACAGCACTCATAGACTTTGTAATTGCAGTGCGATCAGATATGGTATTAGCAATTGTTTCATAACTGACTTGCTTTTTGTGTAAGATTAACTGCTAGGCAGGAGCTATCATGAACATTTCCCTGCAATGGAACACTCTTAACAAAAAGGGTTCTTTGGTAAAAGCAATTATAGAACCATCACAATTCAGCTTTTTGCAGATCAGAATATATTTCATGATGTGTGCTACTTAAATTATTTAACAACCTTCATAAGGTTTATCACTGTTAAAAGCAATCACTAAACTTATAAAAGAGAATTTGTTTAATTTTGCCAGGTTTGTTTACTTACATAAACATAGTTTGCTACATTTTGGTGAGGACAGTAATGAAACTTCTCAGCTTAAATAAACTTTGCTTAAAGTTTATTTGAAAAAGTAAAAAAAAAAATGTACAAGGAGAGATGGAGGAAGAAAAGGTGAAACGGTGAGTACAGACAATCTGGGAATTTTTTTTTTAATGTATGTAGCATTTAAAGCTCTTACATAAGAGCAACATGTTTCACTTTAGAGATGGTTATTCCGTTATATGAACGTATTTTATTGAATAAATAAACATCCCCAATTTGTACATTTTGGTTTAGCTAACCTGAAATTTTTAATTTCCCAATATGCTAATTCCTAAACTGCTCTACATGATGGTACGCAGTACATTCATAATGTATAATCATATCAGGAATGCAATTTAAAAATGAAAAAGACAAATAATTCATTTTTACCAAACCCAAATAAATAATACATGTTTTATACCACATTTAATGGTATAAAAAGAAATCTGGCCGAATAGGCCTTTATATTTTTTAATGTTTCCGTATGTCACCCTAAAATTTGTACCAGTGCAGTAGCTGATTTGATATACAGCAAATGTTACAGTAAAAAAAAGATACATATGTGTGTACTAAACTTTATCAACAAATTAACCCTGTACACGTCCTAATAGCATATTTTTGAAATTTTCTTTGTGATCAAATAAGTATCTATCTATCTATCTATCTATCTATCTATCTATCTATCTATCTATCTATCTATCTGTCTATTAAGATTCACTGTGATTACTTAATAAATTATAACAGTTGCTATATGTTCAATATATGAGTTGCTATATTTTCAATAAATAAACAATAAGCCAGGTATTTAAGGCATTGGGGCTCTTCAGATGAAATGAAAGTATCACGCTGGTCCTTCTCCTGCCCCACTGACTGAAACAATGCACAAATAACATGTCTCGTGTGTGCCCCCTGATGGAAGCTATTTGAACTAAAACGGCCCCAATAAAACAGGTATGTCGCTTTAGAAAGATCGATAAATGTATAAACGATATCGTTTTACATGCATTTAGTTTCAAAGCAAAACAAACAAACAAAAACAAACACACGATACTGCTGTGGTAAATCTTTTACAAGTTTTATACATATGTTTAAATGTTTCATTTTTAAAACAGAAAACATCAATACTAATAATACTAATAATACTATTAGGTTAATTGGTGTTAAAAATATTGTCTAGCAAATGTTTTCATTCATTAATCTGTGAGGTTTGAAGGCTGAATTCATTTACTCCGGTGTGTGTGTGCGTGTGTGTGGTTCTCGCTGTAGAGAGGAAACAGAGGAAGGGGAAACGCGCCCCCTGCTTTTTTCCCCTCTCTCTAAACTCACCCCTCTATTTTATTCTCTAACTCATTTTTTGTCACGAGGTCTCCCTCGGGGCAATCGCATTCCAAAACACACACAAGAATTTCCTTCTCTTCGGTTCACATAGCAGCCTTTCTCCCTCCTCCTCCTCATGTCGCACTCACAGCACAGCGCTTCTGCGCTGCAAGAACCAAGCGCTTCTACTAGTGTGTGTGTGTGTGTGTGTGTGTGAGAGAGAGAGAGATCACTGAGGCCACTTACAGCAAAAGTTTTCTTCATTGCACTTTTCTTTCCCAGCCCTCGCCTGAAATGGTATTTGTCAGTGCACGCAGAGACCACACACACACACACACACACATACACCGTCGGCTTGGTCTGTGTGTCGGTTCCAGCAGCAGTCGCGCAGAAACGGCGCACATGTTCACCAGGAGCCGCACGCGCAAACTAGCCCGTTCTCTTTATGTCTAATTCGGAGACGAGCAGTTTGCGCCACCGTCGCTTGTTTGAGCGCATGCGGTGCAGATAGGAAAAAAAACCCATCTAAATTAATAGGTTGTTTCGGAGAAACTGTCAAAATGATGTCCAGCCCCCCCCCCTCCCCGCACAAAGCTCGTACCTCCAGTTTAGCCTCCCCGCGCGCGCAGCACGGCTAAGAGACACTACCGAGCGCAGGCGCATTAAACCGAACAGAGATGTGTAAAACAATACGGAGAGACAGAAAAGGAGAGAAAACGTGCAGCGAAAGCACAAAACGACTAAGCACCAGACACACACTTAACGTTAATGGCTCTGTCACTCACTCACTCACCCGCTTGTCACTCATTCGCTTCCATCTGCGGCGGCGGCGACCTCGTGCAATTACCGGCTCAGTGTGGGAAACAGCGCGCGCTCTCTCTCTCTCTCTTTCTCTGACTCTCCTTTATCTGCGTCTCTCTCTCTCTCTCTTTGTATCTTCTCGTTCTCTCTCTCACACACACACACCCGGCCCCCGCTCACTTCACTACTAACCATACAGCAGGCTAAAGCGCTACAGAAATCCCCCCGCTCAGCCGGGGCCGGCCCTTCTACAGACCCGGGGACTCAGAACTCTCTCTCTCTCTCTCTCTCTCTCTCTCTCTTGCACACACACACACACACACATACACAAACACACACACAGAATACATCTCCATTTTCGAGCAAACATCTCAGGAACGTCTATAGAAACCTGACTTTGCGCAATGTTGTAAACGCTCTCTTAATTCCTAAGAAGTCCCCTATACAGCATTTGGACTATAGCCTACATAAAGTGAAATATCATCATCATCATCATCATCATCATCATCATCGTTATTATGATGCAACAACAACATGAACAACAACAACAGCGATAATAATAATAATAATAATAATAATAATAATATATTACTAATTAATATAGGAATAGGGTCCGCACAGTTAAAAAATTGCAAAAGTGTTAATTTTATTTTTAAATGATCTAGATCTAAACAGTAGGGTGTAACTACCTCAACACCGGTCCCTTATGAATAACAATGAAAGTCTTTCGGGTTTTTACTGAGACTAAATATGAATTGCGGCAGATTACTCTCTTCTGCTTTTGCAGGCTAATAAAACGAAAAGTAGTTGTTAGCAGACAGTTATGTTGAGGGAAAGCCCTAAGCAACAACATGCCTCTCCTCCCGTCCCCCTCCCTTGCAGTTACAGTAGATACCCGGGGTTTCACCAGAGAAAATGACGGCAGGAAGCGATTATGATGGGAGTTCACCTAACCGACGCATTGTTTCATTCACCTCATATTCTGTACTCTTATCTCTAGCATGGTCTCAGCCATGTCCCGAATGCAGAAAGGATGTACAGGGGAAATACAACAACTGTGGGAGGTGCCCAACGATTTACATAAAATTTCCCAGTGCCAGACTGGCATATGAAGAACATGTTCTTTCCACTGTCCCTTTCACTTTTTCAGAAATAATAATAATAAAAAATACGTCTCAGAGCTGTTTAGAGAGTGATGACGTGAGAATCAAACTGGGGGAAATTTGAAACATCAGAATCAGGATTATTAACACTTAAAAACATCCATATATTATAATAAAACAAGACAAGTACGTTTTCACAAAATGATACTAATTTACTGTTAAACGATTGTTGGACAACACTGCTGGCATATGCCAAAATTAAAATTAAACATATTTACAATGCTAAACTTTATTATTATTATTATTATTATTATTATTATTAAAAAATATAATAATAAAAAACTATTCAGCATCTGCTGATTAAAAATATCACCCAATCAATCCAAGAATCATTAATATTATTCTCAGGAATAATTTAACAGATCAATGGACTCTTGTAGGCATATGGTTGTTACAATGTAATAGCATTGTAATCACATAAATGATGATAGAATGGCACAGCAGTAGAATCATGTTTATGATATTTATATTATTATATTGTAGATATAGATTCTAGTAAATATTATATTCTGTCCTGTACAGAGTACTGTCCGCAGTTATTATTTTAGATTCACAATCTACAAATTTAGGTCCATTCAGATGTTACCGGGAGACTGAAGAGGATACGGGGAGAGAAAAGACCCTAATGATTAATGCTTATTCAGTTATGGAAATCAAACTTAATAAATTATCAAACATTAATTTAAAATGAAAATCTAAATCTTTGAACAAAATACAAATACAAGCAAAACTTGCTGTATAAACTAGGACATACATAAGAGTTAAGATATTTAAAAGCATACTCATAAAATCTATAACTTGTATTTTTAAGCAACAATGGTTATAACTTGTTCGAAATTCTAAAATCTATAACTTGGGTAATTTTAACTTTACAGATAACACATTTGTATGTCTTGTTTTTAATTTGCTGACTATTACTATTAAATTATTTTTAATGTAATTATACCAGTCCACTCATAAACACCACACTATAGCTGCAATAACTGGCAATAATTTTTATTCCTTTTTCAGAGAATTGCACTGTCTTTGGTTAATGTTAACAGAGCGATATTACAAAAGAGCATCATCAAACTTTATAATACTTATAAAGCCAATAGCAAGAAATGTCATCTGTTTAGCATATCTTCATATGCTGTTTTTGAGTGCATATCTAAAAACTCTATAGCACTTTAAAAAAATATATGCAATAGCAAAATTTTATTTGCATCTTATGTACAGAGATACTTGCACATAAAGACATCTCTTCAGGGTTGACACAGCACACAAGCACATCACAGCAATTCAGCTACAAGCAACTTTGGCTAGAATTTGTTTAACCGTGAACTAAAGGACACATTGCATTTGTTTAGTTAAACTGGAAAATTTGTAATGAATAACCAGGTTCTATAGAAGTTTTTTTTTCTTTTCTTTCTTCTCTTCAAAGTTTACTTCATGTCATGTTGACCAAACGTCCAAGCAATAAAACTTGTGAACATATATTGAAAAATAAATATTGAGGCTGCATTATTTTCTTGTTTAATTTAAATCCCTGTAATTTTATTTGTTTGAATAAAGTCTGAGCATTCTAGTAAATAGATACATCTTTTCTACAGACGTCCAAAAAAATAAAAAAGTGCTAAGATAAAAAAAAAAAGCTAAGAGTGAAACAATATCATTGTAAAATTGATAAGCTAAATGCTTTCAGTCTAGGCTCAGGTAAAAAGGTCAGCTTATTTTCTTTCATGGGTGGTTTGGATTATTTCCCCCCTGAAACCTCTCCCAAATGAGTGAATAAAACACATACGGTCATCATTACGTAGATCACCAGTGACCTCAAATACCAAAATATCAAAAGAGTGGGTCAAAGGGCTTCTGAAGAACTTCCACTTAACTCACCACCCTACATTTATATATTTACAATGTTACTTAGCAAATGAGAGAAGCGTTGTATATAAACCATTGAATAACATCTTCCAAGCTTCAAAACCATAAAATACATAAATAGACCTATGGCTTTTTTTTTAATGTCATTCTTCTTTCACCACCCTCACCATATTTTTGAGACTAACTTATCATTACAATAGGTTTTTTCATTTTTTCCATTTTTTTCAATGATCAGTGGCATGTGAACTAATAAATTACATGAGCTGTACGATTATCAGCTATTTGGCTTGAAATTCTTGAAAGCAGACATGTCTTTTTTTCCACATTTTTCAATTTCTTGCAACAACCACACACCTCTCTTTGCTGCATTTTGAAGTGTCAGCAACTGCCCTCCAGCACATGAACCAGGCTCCCACTTTTTTTTTTTTTTAACTGCATTTCCAGTCATTGTGCACAATACATACACATCTAAACAGGCTGATTTATACTGCAAAGGGAATTTCCTATATCTGTAAAAACAGCACATGCGACAACTGGGATTCAAATATTTCTGCTGATTTCTGCACCACACTAATACAGATTAGCTCCTCAATTGCTCAGTTTACTAAATCTGATGCAAGGCAGATATGTTATTCTTGGAGGGGAATTCATCTAACATCTGATGCAATGTATCAGTAAGTCCACATAACTGATACTTGTCCAAAATTGCTATTTGTTGATGTAGAAAGGACTGTCAGATTCAGACATGGAGAAACCCAATTAGGATATTTTTACTTATTTTATTATAGCTTTACCTTAAAATGCATTAAATATTCTAGAAACCTTTCCAGTCTGAGGCATGTGTTCATCTGAATTCAACTGGATTTTATTAAGTTATACAAAGGAAGTAACAACAATCTCTACTAACCCCACCCATAACCCTAACGTGAATGTTAACTGTGACTAAAAGAACTTGCCTTGTACATATTGTTTCAAATATTATCTGTTTTTACAAAAATGTTCACAAAATTTGAGCCCATACTGAAGATGTTTTTGTCATTTTGTCAAGTTAGTCTGATGCTGTTATTATTTGTTTCAATGTATTGTTGTGACAACATGCTGATACCAAACCATTAACAGCATGTGTGTAAATTGCTCTCATTTCCTAGTTAATGGGATGAAAAAATGGAGTTCACCAATTTGAGAAAGGGTTGAGCTACTTACCCACAACAGATTTTAGGCAACTGATGGACTATACAGTACATGCAAATGTGATATCTAAAAACATTGACTGTGAATTAAATAAATAAGTACATGAAATGAAAGTCCTCAGTAATATTGTGCGCAAATAAATCTGATGACAGATTTGCAGAGCAACTTGTGTTGGTTTTTAATTATTATCTCTTCTCCATAATCATGTTAATATTATTGCTAGGATGATTAGATTCCTGCAATTTTGCAATATCATATTGAATAGTTTAAAAATGTAAAATGTAAAATTCTTATTTACATAAAAAGCCTCTATTTGTGTGTGTTTGTGTGTGTGTGTGTGTGTGTTGACATGCTTATTTAACATTAATCCATGCTCAAGAACCCCATGAAGAGACATAATGAGACAGCCTTCCCCATCCTTTATATTCAGCCTGTAAAAAGCTAGACTACATTTCAGACCACACACCATTCAAATCCATCACTGAATTAATCAGCCAACTGGAAATGAAAAATATCAGCAGCCTTGCAGAGCTACAGCAGAAAGACATTTCCCACTGTGAGCAGACACCACAGTCCTCAGAGCACCACAGGTTGGTCTCTTTGTATCCCCTTACGATGGTGCCCCATTTTGGGAAAGCCCCTCAGCAGTAGGCTGCAACTGTCTCTAACTGAAACCTGAAATACAGGCCTGAGCTCGAGATTTTCCCACTGCACCCGGGGGATTGATTCCCAGGGATCTGAGCTAAACCCTCTTAAATGTCCCCCTGGCTATTGTCTTTCTGTTTCAGCTGAAATTCTCAGCATTCAGTATGGGGTCAGGGTGTGCAGGAATGCTTACGGTTTGACAGGCATCCCAGCATTTCTGTTACTGTCAGTTGTAGTAGGAGTGTTCAATACACACATACACAGAGGCAAGAACAAGCACACTTACACTCACACATGCACTTAGTCACCCACACATGTACAGCTACACTCCACCTACACAAATACCTATATCCAAACGCCCACACACTCACACAGGCACACTCACTCTTCTGGGCAAACTCAAGCAAATACACGTTTAGACACATTTGCACTAAAACACACATCCACCCACTCATACCCATGTGGAAGCACAATAAGTTTTGCAGGCAAGTGGAGCTTCTCTCTGATCTGGTTTCCTCTGGTTGGGAACAGACAATAAAACAAACAACCATCCCCAATGAATGTATCCTGTGTGTTGGAGCAGCTGCTGTTGAGTTTTAGTGGAATAGGGCAAGAACAGAAAGGTGTGTGTGTGTGTGCGTATTTGTGTGCGTGTTTTATATACCTACTCTGTAACTGCCATGCAACTGTAGAGAACAAAGACAGTGCCAGGTTTTTGTCCCTCCTTCCCATGCTGCAGGCATGCACTCTCACTGACAACAATTAGAGCTCTCTCTCTCTCTCTCTCTCTCTCTCTCTCTCTCTCTCTCACACACACACACACACACACACTCACACACCCTGCCACACCCCCCATGCCTACAGCACACAAGACTCATCACACATACTACACATTGTACTGAAAAAACTCCACACACTCACAAGTTCCAACAGTGCCATCCTGTCTTTAACTTATTCTGATTCACAGAAAATTACCCTGATTTGCCTAAAATGTAATTATACACAAACCAATTTTTATGCTGAAGAGAGGACTTTGCTATGATAAAGTGTGCTAAACTACAAATGGAGAACTCTAGATTGTATCAACAGAAAACCCAATATGTCCTAAAGTGCATGACAAGTCTCTTTTTTATTTTATTTTCCTCAACACAAAGTCTTTGAAAGAGTTTCTGAAGTTGTTCTTACCTGTGCACATGGCTGAGCTTTTCCACATGCAGACTGCTTTGTCTCTGCTTCTCTTCTCTTCTTCCTTCAACTCTCTGTTCTTTTGTGTAACTGCTAGTGACAACCTGCAAAATCCTGTTGAAGTACTGCTATCCTCTGTGTGTGTGTATGTATTTTTGTCTGTAAGTGTGAATATATTTCTCAGGCCGAGCCCTTGCTGCTTGCTGTGCTTATCTGCATGTCACTGTGAGTGGCTTATCCACTGGCAGTGGGTTTAACTACATAGCATCTCTCCACCCCCGGGGCCGCATAGTAAGCATGCGTGAGCGTCGAGGCTTCCTGCCTACATACAGCTCTCCATGTCAGTTCCCCCTACATACATTCATTCTCACACGCACACATACACTCCCTCACCTCCTACCTCAAAAACCCATCATGTGACCAACCTACCTCAACAAACCCCACACATAGACTAGCTTGTTTTCTCCTTTTTTTGTAATACCTTCTAACATTCCCTTTTTAAAATACAGATTTCCACTTCTTTTTCGTATGTAGATTTCTGTTTATAGATTTGTGCTTATTTAAAACGATTTATGCTCTCAGTTAAATTCACAGTTAAGCTTATACTATGTATATTAATGTACATCATAACAAGCAGTAATGCAAATAATAGTGGACTTTTGCTGAAATTTCTTTTGCTCATAACATAAAATGCCATGCATGACAGCATAGTGGTATAAGATTATATGATGATGAAACACTTAGAGGAAGTACCATGTTAATATCATATTATTAGAATAGATTTCCTGTCATTTCTACAATGCGCCATAAAATCATTTATTTTTGTCATTTATTTTGTTTTGTTTGTTTGATGGTTTGTTTGCTTGTTTTTATATGATAGCCTCCACATTAATGGTGAAGATAAAAGAATAAAAAGCACTACTCTGAAGTCCATTAAAATAAGAACAATTTAGGTAATAGAATAACAGCATTCATACACGGAATGTAATGCAATCCCCTTTAAAATGTGAAGACAAAGTGAAGTATTTGGTTGTACAAACATTAAAAACATTAAACTACCTGACAATCTCCTGTAGAATAAAAAGGAGGATTAAATTAGAAATATAAATATATGTTCACATTAAAATGCCCCATAATGCTGCCTTTTGATCACTCACAGCCTGAAATGAAAATAGGACACTTTTTTTCTTAACACTTGTTGTGTGTAGTGTCCGTTTGTCCACAAGCATCTCATGGTAGTCATGTAATCAGTTTTCATTTGTTTTCCATTTCATTCCGAAATCTCCCCAAATATAAGCTCTCTAAAGATTTACAGGATACAAAGAAACACAAGTAAGAAGTACAAGATGTTCAAGTCAAACTGGGACATGTGATTTAATGTGAATGATGGCATAAAATCGACATTTACAGAAGTCGTTTGCTATCCATTATCACCCAAATAACGATGGGTTCCCTGTTGAGTCTGGTTCCTCTTAAGGTTTCTTCTTATTGTGATCTCAAGGAGTTTTTCCTTGCCACCGTTTCCTTGCTCATCAGAGACAATCTGATCACTTTGATTCATACATATTTTCTCACACATTTCATATCCATTTCCATAATTTTCTTTTGAGTCTGTAAAGCTGCTTTGCAACACTGGCCATTGTTATCAGCGCTATTCAAATAAAATTGAATTGAATTGAATTGAACTGAACTTCAAGCACAGTATGGTGATGAGACTCTTAGTTGCAATAAAACATCTGAATGGTGCAAACTTTTTAAATAGGTTTAAACGTCTGTGAATGATGATCCGAGGTGGCTCAGAACCCACTGCAGTTGTTCCTGTGGACATTCAGAGAGTGGAATGCCTGATTCTTGAAAATCAATGAAGTTGTTGCTAACTTGTGAAAGAGATACATCTGTCTGTGGGAACTGTACACATAGTCATTCATGAACCTCACTTGCACATTACAGGAACCCAGTTGGGAGTTATTGCCATGTCTCCTAGACAGTTCTGACCTTGGTTCAAATGATTTCTACATTCAAGTTTGAGCCATAAAAGCAGTTCCTGGAAGGCCAGTGTTTCAGACATGAAGACGGCAGTCCGATCATGGCTCTGGCACAATGAAATTAAATGCTGGGATAAGTACATTAGTTTGGCAGGGGATTATATGGAGAGATAAAAGTGGTTTTTACCTTTATAACTGTGTTCTGCTATTCTGCTTAAAAGTCCCAGTTTGACTTAAAGAATTTTTCTGTATGTGCTAAGCAAAGTGTGTGGGGGTATATTTATTTATATTTATAGATTTCGGTTTCCAAGAAACTGTTCAAAGTTACAGGTCAATGTGCATATTCCTTCTAAATTATTTTTCATAAGAAGGTCAGAAATGTAAATTGCTGCTATTTGAGAGACACATCATTAAATGAATAGATAAAACTACATAAGTTTGCAGGTCGGTCATTACTTCCAAACTTTTTAGTGACACCTGAGAATGCAGGTCTTTTGAGAGGATCTACAGATCTATGTCATGTCAAAGAAATGATATGAAATGTCAGTTTGTATACAGTGGGGTCTAAAAGTCTGAGGCGACTAGTGATATTTATTCTATTTTGTATTTTTTCTTATTAATAGCACAATTTCATTACAAATTAAATAATTTATAGCAGCTTCAATAGTCATTAGTAGAATTATTTCAATGAACCTACTGGTCACCTTAATAGGAAGACCTATACAGATGTTTACATATGATAAAGTACTGTAATCTCAAACAAAAACGTTTTCTTCTCATTAACTGCTTGTAAGTTGGTTTAAATTGCCTCTGAACTGTCCATGTTGTGTTTTGACATTTCATTACTCCTAGTTAATCTGAGTGCAAAGTTCCACCGACGCTCTGACAGGTTCATGACTCACCTCACTGCTTTGTTCATGACTAATGCACGCTACAAAAGCAGTTTGGCTTCAAACACAAGGGCAGTACTTGGTGTGTGGACCAAGGGATTCTACACCCTGCATAGAACACTAGCTTTCCATTTTAAGCTATTTGGGATTCAACCCAGGAATAAGTGGAAATATAAAGAGAAACATGCAAGTTGTATGGGACTGTCCACTATGCTTTATTCTTATTGCCTTTTGACTACATGGTATTAACAAGAACTTTCACCCAGCGTGCTCTTCTGCTGTTGTAGCCCATCCGCCTCAAATTTCCATGTTTTGTGCATGCTGAGATGACTTTCTTCTCACCCCAGTCGTAAAGTGAGATTATATGAGTTACTATGTTCTTCCTGGCAGCTCTTACAAATCTTCCTCTAACCTCTCTTATCAATAGTGTTTCCATATACACAGAAGTGATAATCAATACATTTTTGTCCTGCATTCTGTATAAACTCTAGAGAATGCTGTATGTGAAAATCCCAAGAGTTCACCAGTTTCTGAAATACTCAAACCAGCCCCTCTGGTAACAATATCTATACCACAGTCAAATTCAGGGAAAGTTTTTTTCTTATTTATTTCTTGATTTCTTCATTTTGATGATTGATGTGAACATTGACTAATGCTCTTGACCTGTAACTGCATGATAGGCACATTGCGCTGCTGCCACATGCTTGGCTGATTAGATAACTGTTTAAATGTGCAGATGTACAGGTGTTCCTCATAAAGTGGACAGTGAGTGTATTTACATGAGTTTTTTTGCAGTATTTGGTATGTATCCGTTTTACATTTAATGACTGTGTGAACAAAAATGGTATTGTTTGTGCAAAATCTAATGATCCATTTTAGATCGCATTCTTTAGATCATTTAGCTAGATTAATAGCACTTAATTTAAACTGCTCTGTTGTCAAGGAGACTAGGATTAGAATAGAGGTTTGTACTTTTCGGATCCTAAATCCATCCACATCAAACTGGTAGAGTTTTATAAGATCAGAAGAAGCACAAAGATGACTGTGGTATCTACATTTACAGATTACAAATTATGCATACAGATATAAATTAATACAGATATAATAAATAATAGTTCTATATTACGTACAGTTTTTCATATAATATGTAAGTGTAGTTTAATTCATGCTTAGATAAAGTATAAATGCAGTAAAATAATAACCAATAAAATTTATAATAGAACTGAACTACAAATATTGGATTGTTTTCCACCTCTGTTTGTTATTTGATGGACACTTAGTTCTGTAACATGTATTGCAGTCAAGGCTTTAAACAACTAGATGTTTGGATTAAACTAAACCTCCCTTGTAAGTCACTTTAGATAAAAGCCTCTGCAAAACGAATAAATTTAATGTATTAGACAAAGCAATCCCATAGATACTTTTATCCATTAGCTTTAGTTGTGCATTAACAATATGTGGGTGCATGAATGACTTTGGGATTACTTAGCAATGTTGGTAATTAGGCTGTTTTAAAAAGCACTGACAAAAGACATTTATTCATTTACATTCAAGAAATGTGCATGTGGGTTAAAATTATATGTGGGCAGATGATGGGAGGAAGTATTCATTTTTTGACAATGTTCATAAAAAAATAAAAAATTGCACAGGGAATTATTAACGTTATTCAATGGTATAGTCCTATTCTTCTACAAACGCACATCACAGCACCTACAATCCAACAAAAACAAAAATATTTTTCAATTTTTCAATTCTTAACAGTTCTTTATAGCCAAGGTGAGGAGAACAAGCCATCAAGGAGGTGGACAGTCCTGTAAATCTCATAAGTTTTACTTTTCTTCTACTTTAGAATATCAGCTCTGTTAACTTTCAGGTTCTGGGATTAAATACTGTTAGATAAAAAATCTAGTGTAATAAGGTGTACAATCACTTGCTCCATACACCAAGTAGAGCCCTTGATTAGAGTTTAGAGATGGATTTGGGATTTAGCCTTGTTTTAGAAGCTAGATAGCTTTGTAGCTCGCTTTAGGCATACGTAAAACAAAATTGAGGCAATTAAGAAGGACAATTATTAAAAGCAATTATTAAGGAGACAAAGTGTTGTTTAAGACGAAATACCATTATCCGATGTTGTTGAAAGTGCTTCAGTGACTAGCTTTGACTGTGCGTTTTAGCAGATAGCTCTCCTCAGTATGGCGGACCATACGGACCTACTTTCACCTACGAAGTGAAGTGTGTTCTAACATTCACTACGAATTAGTAATGACTGTTAGAGCACACCTGTGACACATACTGCATATAGAGTGATACATCTAGTTAAATGTCCTAGTGCTGTTACCGTCTATTATCACCACTCGTGGAATGCTTCTTGTCCAACCAGATTACTCTGTTGGACCAAACTGTTGTATAATTTTTGACTCAATCACTTAACATGTTAGTAAGAATAAGCTTATATTTTGGTTTATAACAGCCTCTTAATGGTTTGTAAAGTAGCTACACTGAAGTCTCCAAATCATTCATTACTATTGCATATGAACTGATAGATGTCTAGGTGTTGAATCTGAAAGAAAAGAGTTTAGACAGATTGCAGAGGAACTATAACAATTTCACTGGCTTTCCAGTAATTTAGGCCATAAAGAAAGCTGTGATTGCTAACCATGCACCTCTTTCTAACTAAACCTTCCATACCAGGTTAATAGCAGGTGCAAAAATGCAACATGAGATGTACATTTTAACAGTTTCTAAAAATTTTAACTTGAATAGCATTGCTATTAATCATATATGCACAAAAACGCAAGGACTTAATATGTTTTATAATTAAATTTTATATGAACATTATTAAAGTACACAATTAATATATGTACAGTAGACGTACCTAAAGCTGCCATTCAGTATAAAGCCCCTGTTAATTACAGCAAACCTCTGTCTTCTGTCTGAATGTGAATATAATTGATGCCACTGTACCATCAATTATTTGAAGGGTTATTTTATCCGGTAACTTACTGATCTGTGTTTGGCTGCTTAATATATGGTAAGTTATGTGGAGGAGGGCATGCTGGTAAGATACTCCTCTCGTTTTGACGGTATAGGGAATTTCCCTTGTAATTTCACTGCAGTTGAAACAAAGAGAGATATCAGTAAACCAAAACACAGGGCCTATTATCAGAACTATGGAAATTATTCAAATTTTAGCTGAAAAAACAAGAGATGGTGATCTTGAAATCATGAGATTATCTTGTATACAAAAAGAGTGTAACTTCCTTTCCATCTGTTTTCCTTCTATTTACATATTGTATTTTAAAGAATATGGAATAACTTAATAATTACATGAAATAGCAATTATTTACGGAGGCATTACATACACTGCAGCATATTCAATTGTCTGCCATATTATTATTATTATTATTATTATTATTATTATTATTATTATTATTATTATCAACCATAATAATAACAACAACAACAACAATAATAACAACAACAACAACAACAACAATAATAATAATAATAATAATAATAATTTATTGTTAGCATATGATAACTTGTCATGTTATGTTTGTATCCAAAAGCATTTTGTCTTTTTAACAGTTATAATATGACCTGTAATATCAACAAATTCAGCATCAGATTCCATTTCCTAGAGTGCACCACTGCCTACTAACATGGCCACCACCGACTCCCAACCGACTCTCACTTTTCACTTGCTGCACACACCTGGACTCAGTTATCAGCACACACTACATAAGCACACTCAAAGCACAAAGACTTTGTATAGTATCTGTTTGCCTCAGTTTGCTTCTTCTGGTTTTCCCCCCAATTTTGTTCTATCATTTGTTTTTTCTTGCCTACTTATTTGATAATCTGTTTGTACATCACCTGATCATGTGCCAGTTTCTTGACTTAGACCTTTGTTTTATGATTTGTACTGTATTTGTTTGTACCTGGCAGTGCTTTTTAACAGAAGCATTCCCTGCAAACGTCGTCTTCTCTGCCGCCTCTCAAAATCAATCGTACAAATATTATTTATAATAAAACAAGTTATCTTAAAGCAATGTTGCTCTTTACTGTATTTTATTTTACATACAGACAGGTTTTTGTCAGGTTTGATTTTCAAGGGACATCAAAGTCTAACTAACCAAAAGGACATTTCTGCTTCACATGACCAACATTGGTGACTACAGTCAACTGCAATGTAAAAACCTACAAGATCTAAGCCTTTAAAATGTATTTGATTGCATATTGTATAATATGCTGGAAGTTAGCTTTGATCATGTCTTTTAAGTATGCCTTGTCTAATTGTTCAGCCAGTACTGCAATTTTATTTTTAAATATTGAAGTTTAATTGCACTTGTCAACTTGTTACAGTGATGCAATTATGGTAAATAGACAGATACCTAGAACTGTTTCATATATATAACATTCTAGCAGTCTGGTGCACAGAATGCATGCCAAGCAAATACATGCATCTTGGTTTCATGTGAATAATTATTTTTTAAATGAATGGAGTGTCAAACTTGCTCCACTTGTTTGCTTTTGTTATTGTTTTTAACCTCTGGGAGGTGGTAGGATTTTCCTGGTGGGACTTAGCCCACTTCCTGAAATGTTTAACGACTGCTACACCAAAGTGAGGTTAATGACAGTGAAGCTCATAGATAAGGAAAAAATACTTGTATGGGCCTCAACTGTTTGAGCAAGGAGAGCAAGGTGTTCAGGATGGCCTTTGTCATTAAAGACACTCCCTGAAATCTGTTTTCCTGCCACCAAAAATTTTAGTTCCTCTTGTCAAACAGACTTCCACCCACAATGGAATTCACCTCACAATGTGGCTAACAAAAGCTTGGGATTTGCTGTTTAGGCTTTACCCCAGAAGTGTACTAGTCCTATTGAAAGGCCCACTGGACATGAAGACAGGTAATTAAGATCAAATGGGTAAAGAATCTGAGTGGGAGTTGCCCTTGAGCAAATATTCTTATGCTGACTATTATGTGCATACCTAAAAGGTGAAATCTCCTATTCAGCAAGACGCAGTACTTCTGCCTCACTTGCCATGACAAGTGAGAGTATAGTTATCATGTTCTAGAAATACCTCCTAAGGAATGGGTGACTCACACATAGACGGTAGCTCTTATCAAACATACCAATCATTACAAATAGCAAAGATCATTTAATTGTGATGCCAAAGATACTTCAGTTATAACTGATAAGTGTTATAAGTGTTTTGTGATGTGTGATATGATGTGACATCTGTGGTATGATTTCCAGTCTATTTTTCCATCCATAGCACCAAGTACCAAGAACCTCTTTTTTTGAAGAGCAGGAGTTCAATCGTGACTAAGGCCTTGGAGAGTTAAAAAAAATCGATCTATCTCCCTACTTGGAGACTCGTGTCATGTAGGAAACTTTTAGTTTGTCGTTACTATTTTCCCTTCATTCAGTACAGAGGGCTTTCTTTCATTATAAGAACGCATGAGGTGTGCACTCCACCTTTCCTCCTGTGAGTGACATAGGTGGGATTCCGTGGCAGGAGTGGTACTCGTTCGAGCCCACTCCCTGCCTAAGTGACTCCTCTCATTGCCTCCTCTTGAGGCTGAGTCAAAGGCACTGACTCATGGAGGCTGCTTCCACACCTCCATATCCTCAAAGTAGCACCACGGACAGCCCAAACATGTCGGATAAACAAACTTTTGTATCCTGCAGATAAATGGAGGTGAAAAATGTTTCTGAAGCAATGATTTTATTTTCTTTTATTATCATTTTTTATTATCATTTATTTTTTTTAACAAATGCTAGAAACAAAAATATAAATCAAACCATTGCACATATCACTACAACCACAGAGGCTCTTTGATGTAGATTTTCTTTGTTGCTTTTAGGAAGGTTCCAATGAAGGCCGATCCTGAGGGAGAGAGTCGGATGTAATTAAGATGTGATTTCACACATCAACACACATTCTGGCAGTTAAAATGAGAGCGAATACTCTGGGCTTACCTATGCTCTTCTTCAGTTTGTCTGCTTAAATGATAATTTAATGTCCAACAACTGCTTGATAAAGTCTTGTTGTGGGCAGACATGATTATTATATGTTACAACAATATTTTGAAAGTATTATGAAGCCTTCTGACATTTTTCTCGACTCATAGATTATTTGATACTTTGATATTCACTCTGCTGTAAACACAAAGCTTTCCTTCCATAGCACAACTGGAAGCATGATTGTGAACATGTGCCCCTGATACTATAGAGAGCCTGAACTGAGGATGACCTGTCCTGTGGAAAAGAGAGTGTGTGTTTGTGTGTGGGTGTGCAGGGCTGAAGCAAGGTCTGGCAGCCACTGAGGGGAAGAGTAGGGTGGAGGAGGACGTGGGTGGGTGGGTTGGTGTGGGCAAGTGCGCGAAGGCGGATAAGTGTTTGAGTATGCATGCATAGTTTCTTTTCTGGGGTGTGGGTGGGTGGAGGGAGTAAAAGAAATCTGTACTGTTTGTGGATAGGAACCTCTTAATGTTTTCTGCCCATCCTTTTTGAGTTGAATCACAGCTGGGAGTGGTCAAAGTCAGCTGTAACCATAAAAAAAATACTTTACTGATGCATCAGATATACTTCACATAATATCATGGTTCTTTCAAACCTCCATGTTTCATTAATTAGTTAATGAATTGACTGGACAATCATGGACATGACCATTGCACATGACACTTTCTTACAGTCACTTTCTTAAAGTCACTTTTCATGCATATTTGCACAGCCATTGCCA
>JAOVVA010000051.1:13725550-13748037 GCA_028565275.1 Leiocassis micropogon
GGTCCCAATGAGCACAGTGGCCTCCATCATCCGTAAGTGGAAGAAGTTCGAAACCACCAGGACTCTTCCTAGAGCTGCCCGGCCATTTAAACTGAGAGAAACTTGGAAATAACTTACCAATAACTTTAACTTTTGGCAGCTGTCAGCTGATCGGACCATGCTCATACATGTTTCATGCAAATAGCTTCATATTAAATTTTATAGTCACCTCATTATGGTTACTGTTTTACAAACAGGTGCACTCAAAAGACAAACTTGCTTGTCCAGCAAGCCAGATTACAGTGTGAATACATGCTGCTCAGATCTATTTGACTATTAGACAATTTGACAAAATTGTTGTATAGGTCATAGTTAAATAAATATAAGGATGGACAAAGGTAATGTTGGAATGGTGGGATCTGGAACCTGGTACCCATCTTTTAGTCTTTTATTGTTTTTCCTTTCTGTAGTATCTTCTTTTTTTTTTTTTTAGCACACCTTGCTTAGCACACCTTGCTGGTTTATGTCTATAGGTTAAGATTTATATATATACTGTATATATATATATATATTATAACAATATGTTCCATTGCCAAGTCCTTTAAACAAAAACACATATAATGAAAAGTGCTTTACTGCCATTAACCATGATTTTTGTGTTAAGACTCCACCTTATTAATTGCACCTAGAATCCAAGTCTGTCATAAAACACCATCTGCAAGCTCTTTGTAATACTTGACAGAAGAAAGCAGTTTAATTAAACACAAGTAAAATACTGACTGGATAATATTGCTATATGTCACTAAAATAAAGCTAAAAATATTACCAGAAGAAATAACCTAATCCCCATGTATTGTGGTGGACAAATAACATTGCAAAACAGTTTTATTTTCAAAATTGCCATGGAAATTCTTGTGTTGAGCTTTACTTAGGACTTTATTACACTAAGGTCTTGGTTTACCATAGGTTTAGTGTTATTCTTGAAGAATCACCCAAAAACTTAATACCTGCAAAAATACCCAAGCTAATATGTTCTCAGGAGGAGCAAAATAGGAGCAGATTTTTTTTTTTTTCTGTCATATGTATTAATGAAAATTTTATTTTAGTGGATTGCAGATAGGATCATTTTGATAGGATCATCAACTAACACAGTGTTAGTTACTAAGCCTGAAAATTATATTTAAACAGTGAAATTGATACAATTTAAGGGTGGTGTTATAGAAGTCAATGCTGCCATTTGAAGAGAAACTTTTATTTTATTTTATTATATTCTCAAAATAATGTTTAATGTATCAAAGTAATAGGAAGACAAAACAAGTGGATTAATGTTAGATACTTACCAGCAATTTGCAAATCTCATGCTGAGCAAATAAAAAATGTGAAATTCAACCATTCAACATAATACCTAATTCTACATGGTTTATTTTTATGTTCTCAACATGTTTTAAGCAGTAATTATGCACTTAATTGGTGTTAGTGAAAAGTGAAATTGAATTCGGTCATGTGTCAGTTGCACTTTTCTTTGTGATACTTGTCACAGCTTCTGGAAACAATTAAAATATTCAAAACTGTTACTGAAATATATTTTTTTTAATCTTAATTTTTATGTCATGTAATTTTAGAAAATATTTTGGATTAATCACTCACAAGATACTCACTAAATCCATGCACACTTTATCATATTACACATGCAATTAGGGATCCTATTATTAAAATATAGAGATTTTACCTTTGACCTTTAATCAGTAGAACAATGGCACTGATTAAAGCATCCCATCTTCACTGCTTCATTACTCTGAAGCTATTTCCTTGAAAGGGTCAGCAGTATGAAACTAGTCTGAAAGAATCTCTAGTATTTTATGCTTTGGTTAAGGTGATCGCTCACATGAGGTGCTTTTCTCAAATATTTGTGGGTTAAACTGACAAAATGTTGTTCCCCTTAAGACAGTCAGATGCATCATTCAGTCTATTCCAAGCATATTACATGCACTTCAACGATGCTTCTTAGCCAGAAGTTTGTAAAGTTGTTGTGGCAAACTTCATGGAGGATGACATGTGTGAGCTGGTACTCTTACAGACTGCCAGTGCTGGCATGTGAAGTGGACACACATACAGCATTGGGAACTGGCTATGATTAATGTTTCTTCTCTTTCAGAAATGTTTGTTTTATTACTTAAATATTACTGGTGAAACTTGCAGAGAAAATAAATAATTTGAGAAGTAAAAATACATTCTGGTCCTATGGTGAACTTCTGTGTTATCTAACACAAAAATTTGAATTTAAAATATGCAAAATTTAACCAGCTTTTGGCCATTTTGTTCATTTTCCTCAAGTGCATGCATGCACTCTCTCTCTCTCTCTCTCTCTCTGTCTCCCTGTCTCTCTCTCTCACACACACACACACACATACACACACACAGCGGGGGTGTTAAATTCACTGAGTGCCAAATTCAAATGCACTCAGTGGATTAGCTTTCAGAGAGAAGAGTGCCTGTGAGAGGCTGAATATGCCTGAGGAAAACTGACCTGTGTCCATCATGATTACAGCCTCCCGGTTTGTTACGCAACTGTGCTACAAGTGCAGTCAGACAACTCCTACAGCTGTTTCATGCCGGAGTCACGACTCAGAAGTGTAGGCTCTACATTAGCTTTTGTTCACTACCTGCACCGTGTTTTCTCTTCTCTGTATGATGGTCTACTGCAGGCCTCCTCCACCCCCACTAGCTGGGTGGTGAGCCCCTCCTTTCAAAGCGAGGGGGTTTTCAAATGGAGATGGAGGTGGTGGGGTGACCCCTTTGCTGAGTGTGGGCTGCTCGTTTGGGGTACAAGGGCCGATTGAGCATTCCCCATCCCCTGTTGTGCTGCACTGTTATATAACACCTTGCTTCAGATGGCTGCAGTGTACTAAAAGCACACAAAGGCTGATAGCAATAATAGCAACCGAGTTCATGCATTATATACAACAGGCGATTGTTGGAGGTAAGAAAACTAGTCTAATGAATAAATATTAGGTGAACCGCTTTCCCATTTTTCATTTCCAGCTAGCAACAGAGCATAAATTTCTGAAACCTTAATACATAGCTTTCTTTTCTCTCGATGGTGTATGAGTGTGTGTGGGCGAGTGTGTGGGTGTTTGCGTGGGTTGTGGGTGCTATATAATTTGCAGTTCTGCTGTTTCTTCTTGTGAACCATGCATACACAGTAGCTTATTCAGGTTTTCTGATGCCTTTGATTCCTTTAAAAAAAATGTCTCAAGGGCAATGCTCAAGTCACAAGGACCAATCAGTGTAACGGCTTTTATATGCTCAAGCCTAGTCTTTTCATTTCAGTGTGCATCAGGATAGATAGTGCAGCACAGATGTAAAAAAAAAAAAAATGCTGCTATGAAAAAAAACAAAATCGCCTAGCTGGTAAGATGGTATTTTTTTGGAAAATTTATAAAAACAGGAACCTAATTTGTGTTTGGCAATATTTTTGATAATTTGTACAAGGGAAATTTGATATGTTACCCAGCATTTACCCAATATGACTAAAATTAGTTTTTCCCTTTTTCTCCTCACCATTTATCATCTATTCAGGCCAGAAGATGTTAAAAGAATATATAGAGATCAATTAATGCTTAATTTGCAAAAGTATGATACATTTACCTATACTGCATATTTCTAAACAGTCCTGTCTAAAAGTATTGGAATGACAATATATTTGTCATTGGTACAAAGTGAAGACAGTTAAGTTTGCAATTCAAAGAGGAAAAAGAGATGATAGGTCAGAATTTCAGCTTAATCAGTGGTTTTCATCCCTGGTCTTAGACAGCTCCCTGCCCTGCACATTTTCCCAGTTTCCAGCATAACTGATTTAACTATGCAGCTAATAAAGTGCCAGTAAAATGTGCAGGGCAGTGGGTCATCCAAGACCAGTGTTGAGAACCACTGTGTTAAACAGCTTTAAACCTGGTAACTTTTGTTTGAACCTACCCATTTTTCAAAAGATCAAACTTATTGAAACATGTGATTAACAGGTGTTTCTTGTTGCCATGTGTGACCGGTTAGATAGATTGTTTACAGTTAGTTGCTCTGAATACTTACCCTTGTTGTGAGCCTTGGATTTCACCTGTGAAGACTCAATTTGTTGTTTAAAAGGATACACCAACATGAAGACCAAAGATTTGTAGATGGATAAATCTTCAATAATCAGAGCCATTGCACAAGCATTGCACATAGCCAAACATCAATTAAGAATGTTGTAGAAAGAGAGAAAGAAAGATGTTGTACCAAGAATCAAGCACTGATCAGATTGACCATGGTAAACAGCAACAGTTAATTGCAGAATCATTGTGAGTGCTGCAATAAAAAAATCCCCAAAAAACAGTCACTACCAAGAAACTCCACAAAAGGAAAGGCAAGGCAAGGCAAGTTTATTTGTATAGCACATTTCATACACAATGGTAATTCAAGGTGCTTTACTGTACATAAAAGAGAAGAAAATAATTATAAAAAAGAAATGAAAATAGTGGCACTAAAACTTTTACAATTTTTAAAATTTGATTTAAAAGAAAAATAAAAACAGTTTGTAATGACACTTTTAAAACTACTTAAAATTTGATTTAGAACAAGGTTGAAGGTATTACAATCCACAGTTTAAATGAGACTCTGAAAGTATCAAAGACCAGATTATTAATTTGCAAAGAAATTCATAAATGAGTAATAAATTATCCGGAACAAAGCTTAACCTCTACCAAAGTGATGGAATGGCCAAAGTGTGGAGAATGATCTGCTCATGATCCAAAACATACAAGCTCATTGGTCAACCACAGTGGAAGTAATATCATAGCTTGGGCTTGATTTACTGCTACTCACTAATTACTGCTACTTTATTGATGATATTAGTTATGATGGTTGCTACAAATGAATTCAGAAGATTACAGAAACATTCTTTCTACTATGCTACCAAGAAATGCATCTATCTAATTGGGAGAAAATTCATCATGCAGCTTGACAATAACCAACACACTTTACATTTGCGCACAACAAAGGACTTTTGTTCTGGAACACAAAAGTGTGAGTCAATCACCAGACCTTAACATAACTGAGCATTTCACCTCATGAAAAGGAGACTAAGAGCCCCCATAATGCACTAAAGCAAATAGCATCTGTAGGATGCTGTAATACAAGCCCAGAAGAGTGTCCCAAAAGAAGTTCATAAGAATGTGTCAGTTTGGTGTTCAGTCTGTCACTGACTTTATATTAAGATGATCTGTTTCAGTACCTTTTGTTCACCTAAAAAACTGGGTGGTCTAGTGGTTTAACACAACTGGGTGTGAATATCAAGTAACTAAAGCTAGAATTCTGAGCTATCATTTCACATTCATATTTTTACCTCAAACCCAAATGTCTTCAGTGTATTAAAAGAAATTAGCCTAGGACGGTATATGCTGCAGGTAATACTATGCCACTTTTTGGCTGAATGTATATTTGTTCCATTTTCACAGGCTAAATGATAGGATGGTTTGATTTTTTTGTTTTGCTTTTATCCCACACTATCTGAGAGGTGATGTACCTTTATTAGAGAGCCTTTGATTACATAATGTTAGCATATCCATTAGGTTAATTACATACTAACATGGACATGTGACCTAACTGTCTGATACCTGGTCTGGTATCTGCTCATTCTGGTAGATAGCTCACTTCATTTTATTGCCACATAGCGTTGCTGAGCCTAGACCTGACCAACAGAAGCAACCCCAGATCACAACCCTGCTCCCAGAGGCTTCTACAGTTGGCAACTATACCTGTTAAGTGCATCGCTGACATCCCCATCACTCTGGTATAAATTCAATCTGAACTCATCTGACCTGTCCAATCTTAATGATCCCTATCAAATAAAAATAAAAAAAAACATTCCCCTAGTAACAATTGGTTTTCTTATGGTGACATTGCTGTTTAGTCCAAATCCTGTGAGTATGTATCATACTGTATGTGCATGTAAAAACTTTTTTGTAAAAACATGTAAAAACACTTTCACTATTAAACATAGCTGTGATTTATACTGTAAGCATTTCTTTGCCATTTATTTATATAAATATATATAAATTATTGGAGGACCCAAAAGCAGGTTAATGCACCTACAAGCCACCAAAATCCTCAAGAAACAGAAATGAAAGCGTGGCATAGCATGGTGTACTGCAAAAAAAGGAAATTAGACCATGAAAACTGTACCTTCAAAGATAATTGGACAGATCAATGTATGTTTATTCTTCCTGGAAGTTTAAAAACAGTTTGTCTCATATGTTCTGTAATCGTGGGGCAAATAAAAAGCATGTGTAATATCCAATATGAGAGTCCACTGTTATATGCTAAATTGCACCTCGGCATGGATTACCCCCTACATAATTGCTATATACAGTAAATAAATATTTTAACTTTATTTTATCACGCAAAACTGGTGGGATAGAATTTTAAGAAACTTTTGCAGTACTTAGATATATGCATGAAGTACAACCTGCACTGCAAGTGAAATCAAAATGTTGAGTAAAAAACGAGGATATAAACAGATGTGCAAAATTTAATAATCTACTTTAAAATAAACTACTGATAAGTTACTTGGTCAATGTAAACAGACACCTGCACCAATAGATATTAATTAGAAAATTTTCACTGCTGAAATAACAGTGCTGAAGTGGTATAAGTGAATTTTATAAGACAAAATTTCTTTATCCAATCTACTTTTTCAATTTTTCATTTGTGATTCATTCCGCGATTACGGAACAGGGAATGTATTTGGCTGATGATGAAAGAAGTACAACTTAGTGTGAAAAAGGCATAAAATACTCTATCTTACAAAATTTTATTTCTTTGTATTAATAAGTTAGGCACAAAGTTTTGCCATACAGAATGACAGGCAGACATATACGTATGGTTTAACCTGAAATTATAATATCACTTAAAGATCAGCCTATTATTAGCTTTTACTTGTTAACTATTTCAACTTTTTTTCTTGTCAGTGATGGGTACTTTTGCTAGTCTTTACTAAGTGTTTAAGTGATCTCCATTAATGACATTTTTTTCTGACCACATTTCTTCCACAAAGTAGGATTTTCAGCACAGACTTTACAGGTTTTTATAATGTGTTGGACATTATAACTTAATTCCAGTACACTTTTTAATTCAATGGTCTTTCCTGATTATTTATTTCTACAATGTAAAATAATACTGAAGGCACACAAAATATGCAATAATCTTCTTTGACCAGTTGATATTGAGGTGTGTCTGCCAGTTTCATCATAGTGCTTAATGGTTTTTGCAAATGCACTTGACAATTCTGTTCTTGCAAGAACTGTTCCAGAACTGCTGGTGTTCATGTCTTAAAATAAAAACTGACTGTTGTTGTTGCTGTTATTGTTACTTTATACTTTATATGCACACTATTCTGCTAATAGTATTTGCTCACCTGCCGTCACATGCATATGAACCATAAGCTTTGCAGCTATAACACTTCTGGGAAGGCTTTCCATAAAGTTTAAGAGGTGTGTTTATGGAAATTTTTAACCATTCTTTCAGAAGCGCATTTGTGAGGTCAGACACTGATGTTCGATGAGAAGGCCTGGCTCGCAGTCTCTGTTCTAATACATCCCAAAGATGATTTCTGGTTCAGTCTATTGGGTTGAGGTCAGGACACTGTGCAGCCCAGTCAAGTGCTTCCACAGCGAATGTCAGTCCATGTGTTTATGGACCTTGCTTTGTGCGAAATCATGTTAGAACAGATGTGGGGTTGTTTTTCATGAGTTGGGCTCAGCCCCTTAGTTTCAGTGAAAAGAACTCTTAATGCTTCAGCATACCAAGATATTTTAGACAATTTCATGCTCCCAACTTTGTGGGAACAGTTTGGGGATGGGCCCTTCCGTTTCCAACATGACTGTGCATCTGTGCACAAAGCAAGGTCCATAAAAACATGCATAGTGTTTAAAGTAGATTATTACATCTACATGAGTGTTCATAACATCACTTTTATTCAACATTTTGATATGATCTGCTACCACTCTCAGTTTGGGGTTTTACATGTCCTTACCTCGGATTGCTGCTAATATGTTTGTTCTAACAACCCGTGTTTTATCTCAGAGTGATGTTCCACATCATTGCATTAATTAGCACCACAGTTTCGGAACATATGAGACAAACTGGTTTTAAACTTCCTTCAGAAAGAATAAACATACAATGATCTGTCCATACATCTTGTACAAGCCATGTTGTGTCATGCGTTCGTTTGTTTGTATTGTGAGGATTTGAGTGATTTGTATCGGGCATTATGGTCATTTCTGTGTGTTCCACATACTATGTGTATTTACGTTAAACTACTGTGTTGATTGTCTCTGTTCATTGACATTTTGAGGGTAAAAGCGCTGTATTCGTCTCAAAAAGCGATGGCTGCTGCGAGGTAATCTGGCACAAAACTGCTCATAACGTCCCTTCTACTCAACATTTTTGTAAAAAAATAGAGACATAAAGATATACAGACATACAGACAGAAATCCTTCTGAGACTGGTTTCTCGACCCCCAAATGTAAGTAACATAAAATGTGTTTACAAGTAAGTAACAAGAAAAAGTGAATCCTGACCATTTTACAGACAAAACCTTTATTTTACATGTATACACTACATAGATGATACATACATTTAAGTATTCAGCAGATGCCCTTATCCAGAGTGACTTAAATTTTTAGCTTATTATACATCTAAGCAGTTGAGGATTAAGGGCCTTGCTCAAGGGCCCAACAGTGGCAACTTGGTGGTGCTGGGGTTTGAACCTGGGACCTTCTAATCAGTAGTTTAATGATTTAACCACTGAGCTACCCCTGCTTAGACAGACAGACAGGCAGACAGACAGATAGATTTGATTTGTGCAAATGCAACATTTCATATGTATAGTAATGTGTAAAAACATTAAAAAAGTAATAATAAGAGCCAAGCTATAGTATGTTGGTGTCCTCTATTCATCTTTTAAAAAAATCTTAGCCAGATACAGCTCTGGCTCTAGTGCATCTAAGCTATAGGTTTATAACAAGAAGGGCCACGTCTTTTCCAGGGAGACTACCTCCAGATCAGGTAGCTCACCACTCATTCAAGGAGAGTCAAGCAAAACCATAAACAAAGGCATTCTGGAGAAGAATGTATACATCTCAGCCCTACTGAGCATTTCACACACATCACTTCCCACATAAATTACACTGAGGCATGATTACCCTCTCACATCCTCTGTTTACTCTGCCCTTGGTGATAAATGACCATTAAGGCACTTCCCTTACTTGGCCCTGAAGAAAGATCAGCAGATCAGAGATGGAGGAGGCTTCAACAGTTCACAGAATAATCACTTCTATGTGTTTTTAAGCAAGGGAAGCTGTTATAATCTAGTGTCCCTTTGTGTTACCATATTATAATGCAGTGACAGGATGTAAAGTGCACTTGAATAGAATCCAATCATATTTGTCAGTCTCACATGCAGATGAATGTGTTTAATTAGTGTCTGCATTCGCAATTCAAATATTGGTTGCAATTGCCAGTCAAGAAAATCTTGTTGCCTGGAGTGCAGATAGTTGGATAGGACTTGGCAGAGAAAGAGAGAGGATGAGAGCGAGGAGGAGAGAGGCGTCATCTCACTGCCTCTTCACCAGCTGCTCAGCAGAGCTTGGCTCTCTCCTCTGCAGGAGCGAGAAGAGTGGGCTGCTTTGGCACAGGCACTAGTAAGAAGGGTCAGGGGTATCCTCTTCAGGGACAGCCGTGAGGGGGAGTGTGTGAGGGGGCTGTGGAGTGGGCTAAGCTAAAGCGCTCTGAACAAGGTGTGGAGTTCAACCTAACAAAAAAAAAAAAGAAGAAGAGAAAGGTACAGGAAGCAGAGTGCAAAACATTTGTGTGTATAAGCTTGTTTGTTTTTGTCTTAGCTTCTTACTGCATGTGCTCCATTCTCAGCCATGCTAATCACAGTGGGCCTCTCAGTTTCACAACAGGATTTACCCCATTCAGCTGTTCCTTTTAGAGCTGCTGGAGGAGCTAGAATTTTAGATTCAATCAAGTTTTAAATCACTGTCACATTATTTTTAGTGGTCACAACACATCATAAATCATGTTGCTTAAAAAAGCCATAGATCAAAGCTGAGAGATGTATGAGTGATCTGCAATGAGGGATGTTTGACTGGCCTTGTTGGAAACTCAGACTGTGAACTACGTAACCCCAACAGGCCTTGATCCAGGAGCCTACTGGGGAGGCATGCATTAGGTCATAAATTAGCATCTCTCCTGTTAGTTCAAACTGTAGCCCCTTGCTTCCTCTCTGCTATGTGATTAGCTAAGATGACACTTTCATTAGGGTGGGTTTGTATAAGAATGGTAATTTTAATGCATATTATATTGTGAACCAGCTTGGTCTGGGTACTGTGCACATATACATTAGAATGTAAAAATATGTTGTCTGTATGTTTTTCTAATTGTATTGCCCATAAAAACACACATTTTATTAATTCTAAAAAATATGCTTAGTCTGTGACCAGATGAACGACTATCAGGATGTATTTATTAATAGAGCCTTTTAGGCACCTCTGTAAGGCACTCTGGATAAGAGCATCTGTAAAATGCCAATTAAGTAAATATAAAATATAAACCAGTTTAATCATGAATAAGAACGTTGTATTGTAGTATGTAAGCAAATCTACTGTGCAAGACATTTTTCTAAGAATGAATGTAGGAACAAAGATTTGATACCAAACGATGAATCTCAACTTATAAAAGAAGACACGCATAATTTGACTTCTTAATCATTTGAGGAGATGGAGTGCACAGTGTGTAAAATTAACTTTGCTTCTCCCTGGTTTGACTTCGAGAATTGTAACCACATGACAACTAACAAGCAGACATTTTTGTTAGCATCTAAGGCATATTAATTCACATATTTATATATTGTCCATATTTGCAGTGTTATCAAGGAGAGATCTGAAAGTGGTGGTGGCAAGTGTGGGTTTACATGCTGTGGAAATATACTCTCCGAATACAGTCTGTCATTTAATAATGTTAAATCCACAAAACAGGTTCACCTGCAAACCTTAGACAAAAATCCCTTTACAAAAGGGGAGCTAGTCAAAAGAAATCCGCAGCTTGGCCACACACCGCCTTATTGCATTCCAGTGGGGATGGGGAGCTTTGTCTGGTTGTGGGGGACACTCTGATTTATGACCCAGTATAGGGGCATGGGTGTTGACTGCAGGATGAGTAGATAAAATGCCCATGTATGCATCAAAGACAGTGCTTGCTTCATTACATGGGATCGAGCTTACAACATCTCATTCTTCAAAAATGTGGTGCTGGCAGGAATAGATGCAGCAGGATCAGATCAGTGAGGCCATGAGAGAGGAAGTTCCTTTCCAAGCATGTCAAATACTGCAGCTTCGTTGACAGAGTGTTCATTTCTGGTTTAGGGGTTATGAGTTGCAGCAGAAAACACCTGGCTGAGAGGTGACTCATAGAGTGTAATTGCTATGACATTTATAAATGACTTATGATGAGCTCCCTACTTTTGCTAAGAGAAGACATTTTGCATATATTAGTAATCATGTCAGAAACATACTTTTGCTTCCACTTAGTCAGACTCAGGTACTGTCAGGCTCTTTTAATAATGCCACAAGTTGATGACCATGATTATAGCCCTCTGTTTGTAGGTGGCAGACAAATCTCCATGTGTCTTAACTTGCTTTGCTATAGCAACATTTGAAGCACTGACAACAGAGCCGGTGAGCCTAAAGATGTTTAAAGGAAAAACTAAGCTAGAAGTAGAAACAGTATTATTACAGTATTATTATTATTATTATTATTATTATTATTATTATTATTATTATTAACAAGAACAAGAAAAACAACGATAATAATAATAATAATACAACTCATTTGTAAGACTTAAAATTCCTTCTCTACTGATTCAGTTTTATTGTGGTGTTTTGAAAGAGTTCACTGTCTTTCATAAATGTTCTCACTTAAAAACAAATATTCTCATATTCAGACCTTTTTGTAATCCATGTCCAAATGGATAAAGACACAATACAGCAAAGCTCTGATCTGATAAACTATTAAAAATGAAGCTCTATAAAAGTTTTCTTTTTTCAAGTTACCAGTTAAAATGTTTTTATCTTATAACACAACTGTTTTCTATGCTGTTTTCATTCTATGATCAAACACATTTTTTTAAATAAAGAAGGATTGTTATCCAAGATATACATTTAACTGGCATAGAAGAGCAATATTAGGAAATTAAAAAAAAATAAATAAAAGGGATTTAAGATTAAATTTCTTTTAAGATTACAATGAATATTTTAAAAATGTTCATTCTTCTTCAAAATTCATTCTTTTTGGTTTATCATCACTTACATACAGTCAAATGTAGTAAAAGCCTGAAAACCATGGCTGTTGCTAAGGAAACTGAAGAGAGGCAGGAGATCTGGCAGTGGTGATCATCTGTCCCTAAGAGGACTCCAAAAACACATGATGCCTACAAGATGGGATACTATTAGTCTTTCCAGCTCTATGATATAATATAATATGAGGGAAAAAAGGGGTACACATTGCTTGAAATCATTGTAACAACATATGGCACTGTAGCCACCTCTTTTACTGGATATGAACACACAAGAAATCTCATGTAGCACCCATGTGAACTTTAAACAGGATTGACTAGACACTAAATAGTGGACAGACACCATGCTTGTAAAGCTTTGAAAAAGCAGAGATCTAAGGTGGTAAGAGAAAATTCTGTGTTGGTGTGCCTAAGTGTGTCACTCTTTAATGGCAGCTGAGTGGGCTGCTGTACATTCTTTTTGCCTTATTCACAGCGCTGGTGTAGGCGGTTAATTCATGTTTGTATTCAAAAGGTTTACCTAAGAGGGAAACATTTTATTATACACTCTCTTTGAAATCAATGACTAATTGTCTTCTCCCTCTCTCTGAAACATGGTCCACTTCTTGATTGCAGACTTCCTCATGCAGGGGCAGGGAAGGTGGGAGCATTGAAGGCGAGTAAAGGGGTGGCAAGAAGCAAAAGAAGTGAACACCTCCAGGCTGCTGGCCTTGATGTTTTCACTCTGAGGATTCTTCCTATTCTTCATCTTAGAGAGAAGGTGGGCAAAAGGCCAGCCCCTGAGTGATTGGCACATGCGCAAGCTGTGAGTCACTGAGAGAGAAAGTTCTGTCATTACAGACACACACTGAGCTTTTGCTTAGGAAAAAACCCTTCAAGGGTCTAAACATTCTTTGCTAAATTACAAAAATGACATTTTGCATATCTGTCCCTTAAAAACTAGATGAAATTTACAGTACTGTTCAAAGACAATTTTTTTTACACCAAGTTTGTAGGCTTTTTTTTGTTTTACAATTTGTAAGATGCCTACATCTGAGTTCAGAATGTGAAATCTTCAAGTTTAGGTTTAAAAATAGCTATGACATTCTGCGAAGGGTTGAGAAAATTTGTTGTGGCAAACAACCAAGACTGAGGTAAAATTGGATTTTGCCACTTTTTTTGCTGCTTATAACATACTTTCATGATTCTATTTTACAAACATGCGCATGCACACACACACACACACACACACACACACACACACACACACACACACACACACAGAATACTGTAATGTCATACAACTAAGAAATAGGCAAATAAGCATCTAATAGCAGCTGTTTAACATTTTGCAAATATCCTAAAGTCAATGGAGATGATTAAAACAGAATGGATAATAGTCATGATAATCGTGCTAATCAAGTTTCACACACATGTATTGGTTTTCAACTTGATACAGCACCTCCTATTAACCTCCTACAAATGTTTATTTTCTTATTCAACATCAAATTTACAATTTATTTGTTTAAATATATTTGTTATTCTATAAATTATTATTATTATTATTATTATTATTATTATTATTATTATTATTAATGTAGTTTAATTAAGAAATGGATTGCAAATGAAATCTGTAAGCATTAAAGTGATAGTGTTTACTTCTTGGCCATCAGTGTTTAAAAAGTGCTGGAATTAAATCTTTAAACATATTTATTTTTTAATAGACTTTGAAATATTGCAATGTTATTTGCAAAATTTCAGCTCAGGGTTTCCTGTTTTCCACACACAAAACCCCTAACAAAGAGTGTTGCCCTGACATGCAATCAAGTTTGACTCATGAAATTCAAAACTGTAAGGACCTAGATGTCTCAGGCAGTCACTCAGTGCCTACGCCTAAAGCAAATAAACTAGCATAATTGTAATTACAACTGAACGCCAAATGAGTCATCCATTTTGAAGTTGTCAAAAATTGTGAATGAATTTGTCTTTAACAATGTCCTCGGCATGAGGTGTTTTGCACATCTTCTGCTTCTCATCCATTGGAAGGGACATTTAGTCTCTGATGGCAAAATAAAAACATATGCTGTTTAATGTAGTATGGTGCAAGTCAGATTCTGCACATTCCAAAGTGGCAGGAACAGCATAAACTCCATTCATCCAGGAGCCCATCATTTTGTAAAGAAGAAGTACTCTGGCCTACAAAAATAAAGTATTAAATATGTTTAATATTTTAATAACTCTTATTACTAAACTCTACAGATTGTCTAGTTATAGCTCATAGCATCTTTTTCTGGTAAAATGTGCGAGACAGCCGGAAGTCAAACGGCTCTTATTTGGTATTTGACTTCCCCAGCAATGGTAGAAGAACAATTGGTCATAAATAAGGCACACTGACTAATACCAGCCAAAAATTAATAGCTTCAACATGAGAACCCACAAAAATCAGTGAATAGGAAAAAAGAAAGACTTCTACTGTATATAACCATGTGATCTTTGTTTTGATAATTTTCACTTTTGTCATGTAATTTTACAAAACAACAATATTTAATTCTTGAGTCTGATTAGAAGGAATGATTTTTCTGGAACAGCATTGCTCTGAGAGCAGAGCAAATCACAAGTATATTCAAATTCAAATTTTATTTGTCATGTACACAGTCATACACAGTATGACATGCAGTGAAATGCTTATTACCACTGTCTGTGACCGCAGAAAATAACAATATTCAAACTACACTGTATCAAAATCTAAAAAGAGGAAGTGTAAAAACACAACACAGTACTGGAATATAATAAGATTATGTGGCAGCAGTATGGCTATAAACAGGGGGTATGAAACAATAAAATGATAGGTGACAGCACTCTTGTTCTAACACCTTATTGTTTCTATAGCAACAGCTCTTTCACATGAATTTGCAAACTAGACATCATAATAATCTAATGTTAATATTAAATAATTTTTTACAAATATATTGTTATTTAACAAAGAAAATCTTTAAGCCATAGAAAATCTTTAAGAAAATCTTTTAGCCATAGGAGACTGCACTTTCAGGTTTCTTTCTAATATAAGTGATAACTCACCATGCTGTTGTTGTTTATTTTCCTATAAAATCCATGCCTTCTTGTGTTTTATTCCTTACTTATCTTTTGCCCTAGTACTGGCATGTTACAGGTCTTCAAATAAACAGTCAGTGGTTATGCAGCCAAAACAAACAAAATGTCAGCAGTATTTTGATCACTAAGGTCACTAAGTCATATGAGTGACTAAGTATTTTTACCAGTGACGATTACATATGACGTATATTTGTCATTAACCAGGAGGTCAGTGTGGTAACCTATGTGTGCTTGATATTCTGTGTGTGTTTAGATTATGATGCACACACACACACACACACAGATATACACCACAGCAGGCTAATGCCCTCACATGCCTGAGGCCTCCGTACCAGACAGGCCAGCAGTGGGACCTTCCAAAGTCAACAGCGGTGAAAAAACAGCACCAAGTAGTTGGAGCCATAGTTATCAGTGGCACATATTTGCTGAATAATAGGAAGCTTTGGTGTTCACAGGACTACAGCAGAGCTGGCCTGAAAGAGTCTTAGAAGGAGAAACCAGCTTTTGGTGGTCAGACCATCACTTCCTGACTAATGTGACCTACAGTATACTGTAAGAAACACTCGGATGCTGCTGATCCCTCCTTCCTGGTTTATCTGTGAATGTGATATCTGATCTCTAGCCTGTATTCAAGCCTGTCAGTCAAAAATGGCTGGTCAAAAATGAATGAAATTTATCACAACACTTTTGCTGACACTGTAACAAAATAATAGTGTTTTGCTCTTGCTGAACAAAATATATTTTTTAAAATGCCGGTGAATTTGGATATGTTTACAGGGCCAAAATAAATCTTGAGGTGACATAGTTGTGGTGGTGTGGTGCTTAAACACAGCACAGTAAGGTTTACGCATGTGTAAAGGAGCAAACCTGTGGGCATAGCAGACCACAAGAATGACAGAAAAAAGAGAAAAAAAGATCAGTTAGAGCCGCCTGCTGAGAAACAGTGACAAAGCTATCATCTAATTTGACTGTTAAAATGAGACATAAGGAGAAACATTAGATAAACACATTAGAATGAGAATGCAGATAAGAGTAAGGGGCGAATTGTAGTCTCGTTATCACGATCAAGTGCGAGACTGATTCACAGTGATGCCCGATACTGGACACATGAATGAAAGTTATAGAAATACAGCAATGTCATTGCTTTAAAATTACAAAACACTGCTGTTTCACAGCCAGTAGCCCAGCATTAACTGTAAAGACTATGTGACATTACTGTCTGGTCTGGAGATGCATGTCTAATCACCTGATAGGCTATGAGAGTGTTACTACTGTATGATAGCACAGTCGTTCAAGCCTTATTTGACCAGTAACTTATATCTCAAATCAATACATAGTTAAATATCATCAAAGATCTGTTCCAAGAACCATAAAAGCCATAATTAACACGTTCTGTATTGACACTTTTGGCTGAAAGCATTTTATTTGTTTTGTTTAAAAAAAAAAATCATATCTCATCTAAGGCTTGGCTCAGTCTTCATGATCTTCGACCTAATTTGAACAGATAAGATAAAGGTGAATGGATCATTACCATATACTATGGAGGTACACTCCACCGTGGGACTTTTGTACAAAGTCAGGATAGCTTCATGCAATTTAAGGTGAAACTGTAATCTTCATTGCTAATTGTAAATGTGCAACTAATTTAAGTTTTACAGCAAAATGTTGTAGTTTCTCTAATTGGATAAATTGTTGGATTTTATGACATGATAAAAAAAAAAATCCACATTTACCACCCCATTCATCCCATTATTTAAGTAAATGCTACATCCAAACATTTATTGTAAATAACTAATTTATTATGTCACTGCCTGGTAGCTATTTTGCCTAAATTTTATATTTGTAAGTATTGTTTTAAACTATACAAAAGTATGACAATAATCTTACATCACTTTACAACAATTGAACAATGAAAAAAAAATAAGCACTGCTAAACACATAATGCATTCTTCACCTATGGAGGCACCTGCTATTAGAATTAGCTGATGCCATGGAGTGTGACAAGAAACCGATGCTCTTATGTCATATGTAGTTTTACAAAGCTATATTCTCTTTTCTGGACAGTGGAATTCTGTGGGGACATTAGGCTTGTTGCTCAATGGGTTTGTGGCATTTTGCTGATCCACTAAGGATCAGCTGATAAAGACCAGGGCCCCATTTACTCAGTAAACGGGAAATGATTTTGTCGCTTGCCTTTCATGTGCTTGTAATCAAATGGTATCAAAGGGCATGCAGGAAAGAATACCAGTGATAAGCGTCCCTCCCCTGCCATTTCACCAGTCAGAGGTCTATTTTATCAGCTCGGCTTGCTTTGAAGTACTCCATAAGACACTAAAGGTGAAATGGTTATAAACCGTTTTTTTTTTTTTTTTTTTTTTTAAATATTGACCAAACCAGCCTCCACACAAGCAAGTTTACAGTAACTATGTATGTTGTTTGGGTTATCTACCTTTCTGGTCAAGACTAGTCTGAACCACCTTCTACTAGTGTAACAATGTTATTTTGCCCTTTAGAGGTAAAGACATTTGAAAGTACTGGAAGGAATTTTGTAACAATATAATTAAAATTTACTCCAAAATAATAAAAATCTCAACATTAAGCCACGATTAAATATTGTATTTACTCATTTCTGTTTGTATAAATACTCAATGGTTGAAGAATTCAAGGGAAAATAGAGTAAATGGGATCATAGCTGTCCAGGACTGCTCTGTTCCAAAAATGTTCAAATCAATCAAATCCCAATGTATAAAGCTTTCACAAGCTTTTTTCCCCCACTTCCACCCTACTGCAATTTTCGTGACACTTTACCACAGCCCTACTGTCACTGTATAGTATATCACTCTCTTTTTGCAAGAGAACAAAACCAAATAAAAAAGATGTCTTTTTAAAGAAAATACTGTCTATAAGTATTGCTAAAAACTCCATGGAGCCACCTTCAGATGTTGTATTAATATCCATCATACAATCACAGTTGCAGAAACTCCAAATTTAAGTCTGGTTAAATTAATCTCATCATGCAATCACAGATATGCAGTGTAGTGCTTGGGCAAAAAACTGTATAGTCTCTAGACTTATCGGGTTTGTGATTTCCACACAGGATTATGTTATAAAAATCTTTTTATTGAAATTTTATAATTTTGTAAAAATATTAAAACATACATAAAGGCATAACATAGCTAGTTTTTATTCATGACAATGTAAGTACAGTATGGAAACTAGGAAAACCCTATATATGAACATTCTCTAATAAATAATTCTTAATTTATAAAGTAAAAAGTATAAAGGTTATACATATACTATATTACAGGATTTAGTATTATAAGTTAATGATAATAAATGCATAATGCTTTGATCAACCACATCATCATTCGTATCCATCTATGTATTATCACCTGAGATAATCCTGAGTCAGGAAATAATCACTGATTAATTAAGTGCTGTTCTGGGCTCAATGAACAAATCAGCAAACACAAAAAACAGGGTGCAAAGTAATTGCACAAGTTGTTAAACTACATAGCCATGCAGAAGGCACAGGTTCATGTGCCAGCCAGTGCCCCACACCCAGCTACTGGGGTTTCAGGAAAACCTTAGTGCCAGTGCAAAGCCCAGATAAAATGAAAGGGTTGCATCAGGAAGGGCATAAAACCTGTGCCAAAATAAAATGCATAAATTGGATGAACCACGGGGACATCCCTAATGGGACCAGCCGACAGAACAAAAACGATATAGTGATATCATCCCTCACTTTTATCTATCTTTATGATATTATGTGCTTAACATAAAAGTTAACATATAGTTTGTGTATTCAATACAAAAAAAAAACATAATTTAATAATAATAAACAAACAAACAGCAAAAGATGCAGAACAATCAGATACTCTTATCATAATCATGGCAATAAATGCCAGCTCATGAACTCACCCAAAAAAGAAAAAAGGTTCTAGATCACCTTAAAAGGTAAGCTGAAAGCTGTATTTTACAAAAAAAATCCCAAAAGGTAAAGAACTATTTAAAAGTTTAAGATTTTTCTTTTTACCTACAGTACCATCAAGAAATTTCTTCTTATTAAAAATGTTAATACATAATTGAAGTAGGTTTAAATTAGACAGTTCAACAAACTGTAACAAACTTAAGAAACTGTCACTCAATAAGAAGTTAGCAATACATGACATTACAATGTATGTCCAATTTAGCACTGGCTTATAGCTTTTATAAAATACCCTTTTTAATTAAGAGGAGATTGTTTTTGAGTTTTCTTGAAGGCTGCTCTACCAGGAGCTAACAATGTGCTAACAAAATTACAGTAATTTAATTATCAAAAGGCATTTTTGTTCAAAATCTTTTCTCCCTGCTTTGCTGTCAGATTTTGTCTTGTTTTCGATGTGTAAATGCACATATGCATGCTTATTGTGAGGTTCTTTTATTGTGCGGTGGTAGCAGGTTTAAAAATTTTATTTTAGGTAATATTTAAAAAATATCCGTGAAATATCTGGCTTATTTAAGAAAAGGTCATCTTTAGTTTAGCTTTATTAAGGAATAGGAAAGAATAGTATTTTTTGACATTACTTTTATACATCCCAATAATAATTATATTTAGCCATCAGGACAGCACTGTTAAGCAACATTATTACACATTTAGATAGCAAGCTGTTGGGCACATACATGCCCAGAAATCATGTAAAGTAGCATAGAAAGCTACAGATCATCTTAAAATACAAGATGGATTAAATTCGTGTCTTAAATATTCAAATTCTGACTTGGAAACAAAATGGAAATACTTTAGAGATACATGAAAATGCCATGTGTGAACAACTGTCTTACTGTCTAATTCTGATGACCTAAGATTCATAATAATACCAGGTCTGACCAGGGCTTTAGTCAGGTTAACCTTCTTCTGGGTCTTTCAGTGTGTTTACAATTGTAACGAACTTCTTATAAAACATTTAAATATGTTTAAATACCACTTACTGCACACATGGAAACAGATGTTAAAAGTGACTCTATCTGGTTTAATGTAATTACAATGTGATGCCATATAATGGCTCATACTCCCATGTGGGTTAATAAGCAAACCATTCTGAGTATGCTGCCACTGTATATGAGAAAATATTAAAAGTCAGTACCTGTGACCTCCTAAGGTCAGGCCATGCCTTGTAATGCTGTAACTACAGGTATCGCGGTGCCATTACTTCTTCTTCTTCCTCTTCTTAAGGAGAAAGCTTTACAGCTTGCCTGCTCATCTATTCTCAAGGTGGGACTTTTACATAGATGCTGTGACATCCCAATAGCCATAACATCAATCAGATGGGAAAACTGAAAGCTAGCTGCACTTGACCCAGGGAGGGGAATGTGTGTAGGCTCATCTAATGAGTTCACAAGCCTGGCCCCTCAAGCTGATGCTGCTGGAGGACATCCACACAGGCTTGAGCTGAAGATGACTTGGGTTAATGAGGGCTGGCTGAAAGATGCATCCTGCTTTTTACACATCACTTGTATTATGTGCTGCTATAACTGTAAGGCATGGTGCTCCCTCACTGCTGGGGGAAGCAGATATAGTGTAAGGAGGTGACAAACTGACAAGAAATCCAGAAGAATGTTACCCACAAGAATAGTGTACAGAGCTGAGGATGAACCTATGCATCAAAGAATTAATGAAACGAATAGCTAGTAAGAGCAATTTCATAACACAAACATACGCATTGTAGCTATCTTTTACAAATGAAAAAATATTTTAAGCTTATGTTGTGTTATGTTATTATTATGATTTTTTTTTTTTTTTTTACAAATTAGAACCATAATTTACTATTATGGAGTTTAATAATAAAGGTTGTATTTATACTTTTTCTCATCATTACTTGATTTTTTTTCATATTATGGGAAATAAAACCATTTAAATTAATTTAAAAATATACAGGCATATACAACTGACAGTGGGAGTGAGATTACAATAAACAGTCCCACGCACATCTTTAGTTAAGAACTGTTATGAATTTGAGTGATTATGAAGTGGCAGAGCCAGAATCCACAGACAGTGTTGGCATTTCTACCTTTGGATATCAGTTTTTCCAGAGTTTTCTAGTGTTTCTGGCAGTGAGGTAGTACGGTTCGTATGGAAAAAAAATCTGCTTAGAGCTATTACTACTTAAAGCTCAAAATCATAAAATAGATACAAATATAAACATAAATCTTTACCAGAAAAGCTGAAAAGTTTTCCCATCTGAATGATGTTACAATTGGGGTTAATCAGTTAATAATCAGCTACATTTACATTTACATTTAGGCATTTGGCAGACGCTCTTATCCAGAGCGACTTACAAAAGAGCGCTTTAAAGTTTACATCACTGGATAGATACTTACTATCAGTTAATAAATTCTAAACATTATAGTCAATGTCCGATGTACTGTAGGTCACAGCTAAAACACCACGTATTATATCACTTTCCTATTACTTACTCAGACTGAACTTGCACATAGCAATAATATTTTGAGTGCTGAATAAAAGTAGATAGTTGATTGTGTTACACCTAAATACCTAATTAAAGAGCATGTTGTCTGACTGCTGAATGTCTGTCCAGCACAGGTGTCAATGATGAACATGATGTGGGCAACCTATGAAGGAAAAAGGAATCTGTTTGTGTGTGTGCCCGTGTGCGTGTGTGTGCGTGTCTATGTGTGTGTGTGTGTGTGTTTGAGTTTGAGCGCATGTGCACACGCATGTGCATGAAAGATCTGGGCACAAGGCTGCTCCCTCCCCACAGCCCGGTTCCCACAGCTGGGCAGGGCTCACTGCAGGGCTAGGGAGGGAGGATACAAGAACCACAGAAGCCCTCAGGAATGCACTTTTACTGGGATTCTGAAAGGAAGCCAGTCCATTCCACTCAGACCAGGAGAAATTTGTACATCCATTGACTCATATACATACAATACTCTGTATTTAATTTATAGAATATCCCACATACAGTTAAATACGATGATAGAAAATAAATAAATAAATAAATACGTACATACATACATACATACATACATACAT
>JAOVVA010000051.1:13748137-13761206 GCA_028565275.1 Leiocassis micropogon
ACATACAGTTAAATACGATGATAGAAAATAAATAAATAAATAAATACGTACATACATACATACATACATACATACATACATACATACATACATTTTAAAGTGCGGTTTAAACTAGTTCAGCTGTATCGTTGCAAATGTAATTGCACTATTTGGAGACAAGTGTAAGCTTCTAAAATACATTCTTCGGGTTATGGACAGTTTCATGGTTACAGTGTTCAAAAGAATACAGAAGATTGCTAATTCAATATCTGTCTACAGCAGTGTAATGAATGGTGAAGAATGCTAAATAATTTATCTAAAAATCAATGCTCGCACTGAAATGCACGTTATCTCAAAAGCGGGTTTAACAGTGAATTTTGACTTTGCTTTCACCCACAAAAGACAGAAAATAAGCGCAGACCTTGGTATTTCTCTCTCTCTCTCTCTCTCTCTCTCTCTCTCTCTCTCAAACACCTTTCCCTTCCCCCTCTCTATTCCATTCAAAGCTATCCATCTCTGTGTTCCTTTTGAGGTAGAATTATCTTCCAAAAGTGTGACATTGTTTCCCACGCTGGGTGCTGTGAGGTTATTAATGTGTGGGCGTAGTTTCGATCAGTCAGGTAAGCCAGGTTTCTGCTAACTTGACTGCATACCTTTGAGCCATATCGGGACACACAATGATCTGTGGAATTCTCTACATGCCTGTCATAGTCATAGAGGCGGCACTTTTAGAAAAAGCAAACAGAGCTAACCCCCTTGGTCTAATCTGTTTTTTTGCATTTGCATTTGTCAGTCAAAGGTCAGCCCTGTCACCAGTCGGAAACTGCCTACACATTCGATTTGGAGCACATAAATACTTTGTCTCCCAGTTATCATAATATATAAAAGGAGTTAATTAGACTACATTAACTACAATGTTTGGATGTCTGTGTAGCACAGTTATTACAGAATCCCCTTCACACCAAGATACTACATTTTTATTCAACTGAAAAAAAAAAGAAAAAAAACAGACAATTAGACTATGCACCTTATTTCAATGCATGTTAATCTGTTCCAACACTGCACTTGATGTGACATATGTGTCCAGTCTTCTTAGCACTTTTTGCTCTTTTATGCTACTTGGTTCTATGCTACTCACAAAAGCATATTCTTTGAAAAACAATACTTAAAGGTAGGTTTTTCATGATGGTGGTTTTAGTATTTATGTTTTCCAGTAAAGCCATTTTTTCTTCAGAACGATCTATGAAAACCTTACATCCAACCATTCAGCCATTTACACATCCTTTCATTACTAGTCTTCTGGTTCCATTTCCCCTAATCAGACAACTATGGCACAAAAAAGGTTAATTTTCCATTTTGCCCTTTTGCTTGACTCTGAAGGAATGTATGATTAGCTCTCAGCTTACATCCCACAACCCACACTATAAAATCACTTGAGTAAAGCAAATGTTAATTTCCGATACCACTGTGCAAGTCATCCACTAGTGTTAACACCTTGTTCAATTTTAATGATTTTCTCTGTTAAATAGTTAAACTTTATTCAAATACAATTTTAATAGTGCTTTGTATTATTATCTCTGAATGAGTATATACACACATATTAGCATTTCCTAAATCTTTTGTTTATTGACAATCATTAATGAAGCACAAAGAAGAGCTGAGAATAAAGCAATCCTAAGCTATCCATTGTCAGTCCCACACAAAAAAATCTTGCAGAGACAAGTCCCCTTTGCTCTCACTCTCTTCCTTTCTCTCTCAGTCTAACACTTCATGGCAGTGATTGAATCACCCTGTCCTTTGCTGTGAGGGCCTACCTTGTTTAATCCTTTACGTGGCAGGTCACTCTGTGAGCGGATGCTGTGTAAACACTGCGGGTCCTTGATGTGGGAGCTCTTGGGGAAGAGAGCAGGGGCTGGGGTTATGGAGTCTCCCAGCCCTTGGGAACAATGAGCCTTTAGAATGTAAGGGCACTGGTGCGCTGACCCCAGCAAATAAGAATCATGTTCTGGCATTCCAGTCTTGATTGGCACTTGGAGGCTAGAAAAAATTTCAAAGGGACACAGGAAATGCTACTTTTGTAATTAGTTATATATTAGTAGTGTTTTTTGTTTCATTTAATGAATAAGGAAACTCCTGGGAAACACATTTTAAAAGGTAGTTTACTGTTCCTTGGGAGGTAACCGGTAAAACCTCTGGTGGCGACAGATAACTTCTGTAACATATTTTTCAATTTCTTTTCATTCAGTCTCATTATTCTGCCCCTATTTGTGCCATATAAAATAAAAGAGCACAATAATGATGATTTTTTTTGTTGTTGTAGTTTTTTAGAGACTAACAGTCCGCATGTAATTGGACAGTGAATGAAAAAATGTTACCACAAAATGGTTGCTAGGATTCTGTAAATCATAGTCATTCATTTTAAGTCTAGTGCACTGTAGTATATAGCTAAAGCAACAAGAATTATAATTGCTCTCCCATTACTCATTTAGGCTGTACTATACAGTGACTACCTTTCATAATAGACTGCATTTGCAGTTTCATCACTGGCTTGTGATCCCTGAGTACCGGAATGTAAAGGAGATAATCAAAACTGCAACTAGTCACTTTTGGAAGAGCAATGTTACATATAGTGGTAGAGCAATGTTTTGTGACAGCCAATCAGTCATCTTTTTTTTAAATCGCATGGCACTTGGTGGATACATATACAACTCTCTAAGTACATTACGGCAATGGAGCAGAAAAAATGAGCTGGCACCTTCCAGAAACATTACAGTGACACTTATCGAACTGAGAGCTGGACAAAGATTATTTTTGCCTTAGTGCAAAAAAAGAAATCACAAAACAGCTTTTTTTTTTTTAAGGGAACATGAGGAGTAAAGCTAGTCCAGCATTGGTCACACTATCACTAAGCTCAAGTAATGCATATGAATGCATGCACGTGAGAAAACACACACATGCTCACATACACACGCATGCACCCACACATGCACACATGCACACACACAGGCACGCACAAACAAAAACACACAATCTCTATCTCTTTCTCTCTCTCTCATTTTGATCTCACTTTGATATGCGATCTAGGGGGAAAGTAAAAAAAGGCAGATCCATCTTCTCATAAATTAAACAAAAGTTGTGGCATTCCGACTGTCTCCTAATAAACCTCAAACAAGACATGGGAACCAACTTGGACAGGACCAACCACAGACCTACCCTCATTCTTCTTATACCTTGTCTCCATAAACCCCTCTTCAAGAGTAAGTCATGCAGGCCGAGCCAATCCAGGAAATGGCTGCCTGTCAGCCTCACCTGCTCCACAACCTCATGAGTTATGACACCCTTGTGCAGGCTCACAGAGGACCATATACGACAGAATGAGGTGAAGGCAATGTAAAACATGTGAAATCAGGTCTGGAATTTTACCCCTCCTTGTTTCTATACAAGAGGGAAATTTGATAAAGTTAGATAATAGGACATCGTCTTCCAAGATATAAGGTAGCAAACTCACTGATAGTCTGACTACTCACAGCCATCACTACTCACAGGGTTTACTGGAGTAAATTACTTGAAATGTGACATCTGAGTAAACCCCATTGAAGTGGAGACTCTTATCAACAGAAACATGATCTGTTCTAATCAGCAACCTTACATAGTGTAACAGGAAATAAGCTCAAATGATCAGAGATAAGTCAAAGCTTTAAGCAGAAAACAGAATAATATTGGTACCTTTAAAAAAGAATAAGCTTGGCACATTTGTTCGAACATTTCCGGATCAACTTGGCTGATGTCCAGAAGATTTAGCTAGGATAAGATGCTGCTGTGTGTTTCTGGCGGCGTTTTATTGCGAGATGCAGAGAACGATGTTTAGATCATGTGGTCATGTATTTACTAGAGCTTTAGTATGATTTAAAACCACCACCCATGTTCCAGGTTCATTCCTGGCATTCCTAGGGGAAAGGCAAAAAGTGTCCATTTGTCCTCTGATTTATGGTCACTTTACGGGTCTGAACTCTGACATCTTGGGAGAGCTTTTAAAATGCCTCTGTAATCCCTTGTTTGAGCTGCCTGGAAATGTCTTGTCAATGCCTATCAGTGTACAATTACTGATAGCTTATGTGGTGGCTTTGGGTCAGTCCATAAAACAAGCTGGCAGCAAAATGAAATGTGGTTTGGATACGGTTCAAAATAAGTTTTTTTTGTAGGTGTTGTGGACCTGTCAATTTGTGGAACCACATTATTTAACCCTTATGTGTATTTCTGAAGGACAGCGAGAGACAGAGAGAGAGAGAGAGAGAGAGAGAGAGAGAGAGTAAGAGGGAGAAAACAAGATAACTGGGGCTGTGAATTGACATGTCCTGTTTACAACACAATCAAAGCATGAATCCTGATGAGTGCAAGCCTCTTAAGCATGCCAGTCAGCAATGCAATGGGCTGGAGGTGTGTGGGATGTGCTAAGGAAAAAAATTGTGAGCACAATACAAAGAAAATGTGCCTGTTTACATAATAGTCAGGAAGAAGAGTGGAATAGACTAATGTTCAAAATATGGTACTGCGTTTGGATTGAAGTGAAGAGTTCCTACGAGAAATTAATCAAGCATACGCTAAACATTAAAAACCACTGTACTGAAATTGGCAGACATTAGAATGAATAAACCATAAAATAAAAACAGGTTATTTAATCAATGACCATCCTTGTTAATAGCCATTTTCTGCATTTTGCTGATGTTACCTCAAAAAGAAAAAAAAAAGAAAAAGACAGACACCATATTACCTGTTCATGTGAATGATGTAACATCATGTCACACTATCTTCTACACAATATCGCCATCACCTGTCAGCCATACATAGTACATTAGCCCACACTTGAGCCAACAAAATCAGCATCCACACAAATGCACTGCGGCAACACATGAGCAGATTTGTAAAAATAGAAAAAAGGGTTAGTTGTTTAAAAGGTTTATTGAAAGTTAGGATTATAACAGCGGTAGCTTATGGTAACTATAATGATTTCTGACTCATCATTTAATTATTCTTTTTAGCACAAAAACCTTATACAGTATGTCACCACTTTCAGTCATTTATCTCATAATTTCTACTCATGGTGGCTCGGCAATTAGCACATCCAGCATATTTGGACTGTGGGTTCCCTCCAGGACTCTGGTTTCATCCCAAGACATGTTCTTTGCAGACTGATATTTCCAAGTTTGCGCCGTACAACTAGTTGGAAGCCCAGCAAGGGTCTCCCCCACCTTATGCCCCCAAGCCTTCTGCAACACAGGATAAGTGGTATGGAAGATGGATGGATGGATGGATGGATGGATACTAATGGTAATTGAACTTTACACTGTTGACCATAAGAGTGAATAACATTGGGGTGTTGTTGCCACCTAGCTTTCATGAAAGAATCAACATGGTTTTACCTCTACATTTATACTAACGTAGAATTGTCTTAGTACCTTAAGAACCCATTTAAATAAGAATTTCCTTAAATAGCTAGTCTCCATGCTGTATTTGCTATTATAGAAATACAGGCAACAACTACTGTATAAGAGCAAGATTTAATTATTATTTGGTATTTACACTATTTTTAGTGTACAGGTAAAACATCTCTTTGATAATATTTCAGAATACACAAGAGTCATAATAGGTTATAAAATATCCTTGCTTTGTGACAAAGATATGAGCCACAAACAATGTTTATGTAATATATTCGAATTACAGAAAATAGTTTGTTGCAGTTTGCTAATATTCAGACCAAGAAGTCAGATTTTAAGAATCATGCAAAGACTTAAGGGGGGCACAAAATAATGAAGTTCAAAGGCACCTGTCCACAGATTTCTGAGTTTTCCAAAAATAAGTCTTAAGTTGGATCATAGACAAATTAGTCAACATTCGCTGCCATAAACAACTATTTACAAATATTAGTTCATTAACACAAAACCTGAAATTAATTTCTTATTCTTTTACTGTAACAGTTTTTTTTTACTCTTAATCAAATTGATTTAAATAAACTAAGACATCATTCACATTTAGTAATAAACTAAGACAGCAAGTAACAGACAGCAAGTAGCTGTTGCTTAATTCATATTACTTCCATTATGTCAGTCTCACCACTGACATAGTACTGGAATAAAGGATCTCATGCAGTAACACTAATTATTTAAAGGGGGTAGTAGGATTGATGGGTCACATGGAGAGAGACTGACACATCTGACAAAGTTTCCACTTGATAAACATGAAAATAATCTTGGACTAAGCCGATGGCAGCAGTTTTTCTGTAATATCTATTGACTGCAATAGGGAATTGCATGAATTCACATTCAATTGAAAGAAGTGAAATTCCCATGAACAGTTTTGGACCCACAGCTCCATGAGCAAAAAATTGACTTTATAGTAACTTAAACACCATTCCTGTTATATGAACTTTTAACCTTATAGCACACAGATACAGCAGGCCTTGATTTTTCATGACTATTGAGTCTGGTTCCTCTTAATGTTTCTTTGTAGTCATCTCAGGGAGGTTTTTTTTGCTTTTTTCTCTGCTCAACAGGGACAAACTGATAGTTATCATTTATGCCTTTTTTTTTTACTTTCCCCCCTAATTTATATCCACCTTTTTATGTAAAGCTGCTTTGCGACAAGGTCCATTGTTAAAAGCTGTATACAAATAAAATTGAACTGAATGACGTGTATTATAAATAATGAGGTGACTCAGGTGGGGACAGGTGCTTGACCGTGACCGTGATCTGACCGGTCATGTGACCGTGTGAGTCTCATAGGTACTGTACTCTATTTGGACACGAGTGTGACACTTGACCATTGTTTCACCCTTGAGGTTGGTTGTCAAGTGCAATGATTGAGACCCTTAATATATTCTGACTAATCAAGATGGTTTTCTTTTAAAGAAAATTAGCCTGTTTTTTTTCTGTGCAAAAAATACGACAATTTTCACTTTACTTTGCTTCAACGGTAAACCTAGCTGTATTACTCACAGCATCCACAAGGTGGCTGCACTCACACAGAGTATTGTTTTAAAAGGGCTTACACTCTGCTCTGACAATATTGGAAAACCAAGGCTAAAAGGTGTCCTTTTTAGTCTCCTTTTCATGAGGGGAAATTTATTTCAATTTTATTTATTTGTATAGCACTTTTAATGAAATGAAATGCTTAGTCAGGTTAAGATTTGGTGATTGATTTGAGTAGTTTAAAACCTTACATTTTCCCCTGATAAAGCAATTTGATGTGTTGCCAGTGAGTTTTGCATAACTGATATTTGCTGCATGTTGAAGTTCTTCTGCCTTGATTAGATATGCTTCACTGTAAGTTGTCATAAAGAATGTTTCTGTAACCTTCTGAATTCATTCTACTGCTGGCATTATCAATAAAAATTAGCAAGCCCATTCCAGAAGCAGTCAAGACCAAGCCATGGCTCTACCTCCACTGTACTTGACAGGATTAGCTTGTATGTTTTGGATCATGAGCAGATTTCCTTCTCCATGCTTTGGCCTTTCCATCACTTGGTAGAGATTAATCTTGGTTCCAGAATGTTTGTGGCTTATCTCTGTATGCCTTTTGTGAAGTCCAATCTGGCCTTCTAAATCTTACTACTGATGAGTGGTTTGCAGCTTGGGGTTTGGCCTCTATATTAAGCTCTTGATTTTTTTTCGGGCAGTGGATTGTGATCACAATCACCAGTGCCCTGATGGGAGTGAAAAAAAAGTCACCACCTGGATTTAACTAAGCTAATAGTTGTTTAGTTACCCTTAGTAAATACTTTAATAATTAATATGATTTAGCTGGCTACATGTTAGTTAACCTTAGCCATTGCAACGAGTAGCTTCTCATTTCTTAATTATACAACAATGTCAGAAGGCCTATCCTGTGGTGATGGCAAAGATGTTACTATGTTTCAGAAGGGTCAAATTATTAGAAAATAAAACAAAACAAGACTAAAGAAAATGTTACTATTATGCCTTTACTAAACAGATAGTTGAAACTATTAAAAAGGTGTAACTGTCCAACACATTGTTAAAACCCGGACGGATAGTGGTGAAGCATCATCTTTAAAGAAGAAATGTGATCGGATAAAAATCCTTATTGAGCTTCATAGTAGGTCACTTGAACTATTACTGAAATCAAATAAAATCTTAATAAATATATAAATGAATGAATAAATAAAATTATATTTATTGGATGATTTTTTTTTCTTCCCTAATGGTACAGGAATTTTTCTAGATGATAATGTCAGGATTTATCATGCCCAAATTGTGAAAGTGTTTCAGGGAGCATGACACATTATTCACATTTGTTTAAATGGTAGTATACTAGGGGTTCTTTCTCTTTCAGGACATCACATATGCCACATTAAAACAAAAAACGTAAATGTATTTTATTGGGATGTTATGTGACTAACCCCACAAAATGGCACATAATTGTGAATAGAAGGAAAATGATTAAAATGTTTTTTTTTTAACTAATTGAAATGTTAAAAGTGTGGCATGCACTTGTATTCAGCCTCTTTTACTCTGATACCACTAACTAAAACTGCCTTCAGAAGTCCACTAATTAGTAAATCCACCTGCGTGTAATTTAATCTCAGTATGAATACAGCTGTTCTGTGAAGCACTTAGTTAGAGAACATAAGTGAATGAGACCCAAGAAACTCACCAGATAGTTCAGGGATAAAGTTGTAGAGAAGTTTAAAGCAGGGTTAGGTAAAAAAATATATATCTCAAGCTTTGAACATCTTATGGAGCACTGTTCGATCCATCACCCGAAAAATGGAAAGAGTATGGCACAGCTGAAAACCTACAAAGACATGGTCGTTCACCTAAACTGACACTGTGTAAGGAGAGCATTAATCAGAGAAACAGCAGAGAGGCCCAGAGGTAACTCTGGAGGAGGTGCAGAGATCCACGGCTCAGGTGGAGAATCTATTCACAGAACAACTATTAGTTGTGCACTCCACCAATCTGGCTTTTATGGAAGAGTGGCAACAAGAAAGCCATTGTTGAAACAAAGCCATAAGAATTCCTGTTTGCAGTTTGCGATAAGCCATGTGAAGGACACAGCAAACATGTGGAAGAAGGGATGAGACCAAAATTTAACTTCTCCCCTAAATGCAAAATCACATGCACATCATCCCGAAGACAGCATCCCCACCGTGAAACATGGTGTTGGCAACATCATGTTGTGGAGATGCTTTTCTTCAGCAAGGACAGAGAAGCTGGTCAGAGTTGATGGGATGATGGATGGAGCCAAATACTGGGCAATAATAGAAGAAAACCTGTTAAAGTTTGCAAAAGAATTGAGACTAGGGTGGATGTTCACCTTTCAGCAGGACAGTGACTCTAAACATACAGCCAGAGCTACAATGGAATGGTTTAGATCAAAGCATATTCATGTGTTAGAATGGCTCAGTCAGAGTCCAGACCTAAATCCAATTAAGAATCTGGCAAGACTTAAAAAAATTCTATCCACAGTGGACGCTCCATCCAATCTGACTGAGCTTGAGCCATTTTGCAAAAAAGAATGAGGAAAGATTTCACTCTCTAGATGCGCAAAGCTGATAGAGACATACCCAAAAAGACTTGCAGCTGTGATTGCAGTGAAAGGTGGTTCTACAAAGTATTGACTGGGGGACTGAAAATAATTGCATGCCACACTTTTCAGATATGAATTTTATACTTAACAATTATGTGCCAGTTCACACATTGCCACTTCGCACTTTATGTGCCAAGTTCAAGGGGTATAAATACTTTTGCAAGGCACTTTGCAAGGTAGTGTACTGTATATCAAAAGCTAAAGACTGTACAAAATTTTTTTAAGTTTTCCACAAGTACTTCAAGAGGGAATTGCAGTAAACGTTGAACTAACAGCTCTTCTCTTTTCCATCAAGCAATGAAAATGGACCACTATATAATAATGATTATTATTATTGTATTATTTAAATACAATTTGTGGTAGGGATAAGTCTTACAGCAAGGACATACTGACATCACACTGACATACAGATATTGTGCACTGAAGAAGGAAAAAAAACTATATTATTTTAGTAATGATCCTTCTCATTTGTTATTCATTTTTAAAACTAAACTCCTAGATGAAAATATCTGTTGAAAAATTACACCTGACTGATGTCTGTAATTATCTAGTGTAGGCTGCATTGTACCAATCTCTGTTCCACTCTGTTTTTAAATGGCTGCTATGACCTGCCACAGATAATATCTCATAATTATATTCCTACAAAGTGCTCATGTGTGGTAGGTTTACTTTGGGAAATGGTTTGGTTACTTGTTGTATAATACCTCTAAATAATAATAATAAAAAATAAAAAACAGGAAAAACATTCTTTGTTTTTAATATTATACTTTCTGAAATATTCGCCCTAGTGTGATAAGGACCCTTAATGAATGCTTACAGTAATGCTGAAATGAATAGTGTCTTACAGCCAAATATTATCTGCTGCAAACATATAAGAAGAAGTGCAAAATAGCATGTCTGCATTTTCTATAATAGATTTGCAAGTGAAATTTTAGTTTGTGCTTAATTATTTAACAAAGTAGTCAAAATTAAGAACAATTAATGTCTGTGAAGAAGGACCATCCGTATTTATTTTGTAATGTTAAAAATTGCAGTAAAGTAGTCCAGAATGTTAAAGTTTCATACTACATGAAAATGGCTTTCAGTTTTAGAGATAATCTTCCAGACTACACCACCATCTATAGTCTGAGTGTCCAGCACAAAAAAAACTCATGCCTGTTTTACAGACATTTTCCCTCCGTCATGACCACAACTTTCCAACAGAGTGATTCACTGAGAGACTATTTACCAGCTCAGTACGGTGCTCTAGCCACTGGCAAGCTTTAAAAAGAGTTTCAGTGAATAATTTGATGTATTTTAGCTTTTTGTTACCTGTGTAACATTTCTTTAACACATACAGTATATAAACCATTATACAGAATGAACCTTATCTATGTCACATGTTCATTTGACAAAGTTCTTTTCCGGGATTGGACCAGGTGGCTAGCTTTTGCTCCCCTTTTACATCACAGAGCCTTGGGCACCCATGTCCCTTTTGCCAGTTAATGGATAGGGGTTTTTTTGTTGTTGAAAACTTTCAGTAGGTACTAAGCACTGCATACTGAAAATACCCCACAACTTGCCTTTATGAAGATGTTGTGACCAGGTCTTCTAGTATCCTGCTTCCAACACATCAACTTTGTGCAATGACTGCTAACTTGCTCCCTGATATATATTCCACTCCCTCTGCCACTGTAACAAGATAATAAATGTTATCAACTTCCACATATCAGTTTTGTTTTGTTATGTTGAATTAGGAGTTCACTGTGGCACGGTGGTTTAGTGGTTAGCACTGTCGCCTTGCACCTCCAGGTTCGGGTTCGATTCCCAGGCAGGCTCGATTACCGTCTCTGTGTGCATGGAGTTTGCATGTTCTCCCAGTGCTTGGTGGGTTTCCTCTGGGTACTCTGGTTTTATCCCACAGTCCAAAGATGCAGATTAGGCTAATTGGCGTTCCCAAATTGCCCATAATGTGTGAATGAGCGTGTCTGTGTGTGTACCCTGTGATGGATTGGCACCCTGTCCAGGGTGTACCCCGCCTTGTGCCCTAAGCCTCCTGGGATAGGCTCCAGGCCCCTGCAACCCTGAATATAGGATAAAGCGGTATAGACGATGAGTAAGAGTGAGTGAATTGTTATACTGTATGTGTATAATTACCTTTAGAAGCTAATTTCTGTGACTTTATAATATGTACTGATAAAGCTCCCTTTTAAATGTTAACATAATTAATGTCTTAATAGGAGTTACAAAAACTACTTGAAATGTGTATTCTTTTTGATTATAATAAAGAATCTTTAAAAGGGGAATTTGTAGACCATATATTGTAAATATACTTGCCTTATATTATGATCTCATTACTTATGGAAGGAGTCTACTTTGACTAACTTGGACAACAGATTTGTAGTGTCAGTGGTAAATATAACTGAATCAATGCAAGCTGGTTGTCATTGTCATGGCTTACAGTTTAAAGTCTTGATACAGATCAGAAGTGTGTGTATTCAAATCCTAGCACGGCCAAGCTGTCAAGACCCTTGAGCTCAGCTGTGCATCAGCCAAATGAACAAGTGCGAAACAAGGTTTAAAACAAGGTTTAAAAATGTTTAGGCAAACTGACTATATAAACTTCCATATTGGTTAAACAATTACCCAGTCTGACATGCCTACCAGAACACCCTAGGTAAAATTTAATATAAAATACATTTTATTTCTATTACAGTGGAACCTTGGATTATGAACATAATTCGTTCTGGAAACAGGCTCAAATTTCAAAATACTTATTAATCAAAGCGAATTTGATTTTTCCATAAGAAACAATAAAAATTCAAATTATTTGTTCCTCAGCCTAAAAAATAAATACATAAAATAATGAATACAAAATATAAAGTAAAAATTAAACAAATTAACCTGCACTTTACCTTTAAAAAAAGTACAAATAAATCCAGACAGATAAGTGTTTCTGTTTATGCGCGCAGATGCTGTGTGTGTGTATGTGTGTGTGTGTGTGTGTGTGTGTGTGTGAAACTAAAGTAAGAGGAGAGGAGGAATCAGACCCTCCCCACTCCCTCTTCTCATCATTCACAGTAAAACTTCCTCCTCTCTTATTTGAGTTTCACACACACACACACACACACACAAACACACATTAACGGAAAGACTGTTTTATTGCAAGAATTAGCAAGGAACATCGCTAATAACTCATGTGAGCGCACACTAACGGCATCACTGCTGTAAAGTAAAGAAAAAACAAATTAACCTGCACTTTACCTTTACCACTTTACCAAAATTCGCAACAGAGCAGGGTTTCTGTGTAGAGCCGAGAGTGTGTGTGTGTGTGTGTGTGTGAAGGGGCACGGTGTCCAATGACGCAGGCACACACATAATGGTATGCTGACACAGGGAGAGAGAAAATTCAATTCAATTCAATTCAATTTTATTTGTATAGCGCTTTTAACAATTTACATCATCACAAAGCAGCTTTACACAATCAAAAGAATTAAGTTTGTATGAA
>JAOVVA010000051.1:13766646-13797593 GCA_028565275.1 Leiocassis micropogon
ATATCCGGTCCTCCGAAGCGTAAAATGAACGCGAAGAAAACGCACTAGAAGCGTTTTCCTTGCGTTCGTTGGGATTTAAACGCCAAGAAAAAGCTGCATGCAACGTTTTTTTTTACGGCGTATAAACGTGCAGCCGGACAAACGCACGTTACCAAAGCCCGTGTGAACACTCTCATTGACTTCTATGTGTAGAAAACACTCGGCGCTTGATCCGCGTTCACCGGACACTACGAACGCAAGAAAAACGCTCAATTTTAACGCCCGTGTGAGCAAGGCCTAAGTGGTAAACAAATGCGAAATACAAAAAAATGTGCAGTTTGGAAAGCATCACCAGATAAAAAGATTCCAATATAAGAAATGTCATTTAACACATAGTGATGGAGATATTTAAATATGCATCAGGTTTTATCAATTTATCATTTTTATCAAGTTCACAAAAATAAAATGGATCTCATATCTGGAAACAAGAGCAGCTGTGTATTGATTTGAAAGAACTCTGTTTCGTCCCTGGGTGATGTCCGCGCTGGTGGAAAACCTACGTTAAATCCAGGGGTAAAACAAACTCTCAGGCAAACACTTGCTACTTGTGTGGACCTTTTCAGCTGGATGTATTATAGTTGTGTTAATACATGCTGTGTACCAGTGATTTATTTATTATTATTCTCCCACAATGGGAAAATAAATAGGTCTTTCAGCTGATGAAGTTATTCACATTTATAAGACCTTGATACATATTGAAGTTTGTAAGTTTGTCCTCTAAATTACTATACCTCAAACATAGGGACTGTGTGATTAGTATGAAAGGTTTCTTCTTCACCATGGAAAAATAATCACAAAACTAACAGGCTATTACGAAAATGTTTTTCTCTATGTGGGTGTGGATTGTATTTGAGTCACATATGATCCCCAAATTTGTCCACTTTGGTACAATGTTTTTGGTTCATTTGGTTCATGTAGCATGAAATAAACACATTGTTTATATAAAAGGTAATAAAGAAGTCAATACACAGCATGCCAGTGTAGACACATGGTAAAAGATTACTGTCTGCTTTGGGGTAGCATGACTGAACAATCTGTGATCACTAAAAGTTCATTCTCACCAGATGTGAGGGCCTGATAAGGGCCAGATAGTTATGAAACTGTAATACAGTGCTTTAGCCATTACAAGTAAATTTTTGAATAGACTTAATGTAGTTACTGTAGTCATTCAGAATCTGCTAAAAATACAGTACAATGTGTAACCATGTACTGTACAATTGCATGGTGTTGCATACACTCTGAATAACTTGGATTCAAAGTATTTGCATTTAAAACACACACAGATACAATTATTATTTTCAGGCCATCTGTTAAGTTAGAGCACTAAACATTATATTTGTGTAAACAGGTTAAATTCATTAGAAGAGAATCATGTGGATATTTAAATTTTAGAGATAAAGAGACACTTCGAAAACATCATGTTTTTGGTCATATGGAGCAAAGCTCTTCCGCAGTTATCCACACAAAGGATTTTCATTAAAGAGTGATATATAGTGTAATGGCCCACATATGAGAGGATGTGGCTTGATTGTAAGCCATGGGTTATGAACGCTTTTGAATGCACAACATGTGCTACACAGATTGGATCATGCATGAAAAGGACTAAATTTAAAACACCAGGTGAGTGAAAAGCCACAAATATTTTAAGAAAAGCAGGCACTGGAAAATTACCTGGTGCTTGTTCTTTTGATTCTTTACTTGCATTTGACTACCTGCATTTTTGCAGACAGTAGTAAATGGAAATGATGGTCAGGTTGTTCACTTTTAGGAGCGTTTTGTGAAGGCTAAATTTTAAAAAGATGAAACTTACCTGTTCACTGTACAAGCTGTATGTCAAGGTTCATCTGGGGATAAAAAAGTATTTCACATCACTCTGGCTAATTAGATTTTGCTAAGACTAAGGTCAGTTTCTAATTTACTGTGCAAACCCTTTATATGTACAAAGTTTTGTAAAGCAATATGTAAAAAGCTAGTGTCTAAACAAGATGCTTTTGTTGGCCTCTTATGAGTACAGTATATTCTGCATTTCTTTATGAGTACAGTACAATTAAATTGTTAGCTAGAGATTATTGCTAAAGCGATAGAAAAATCTTAAAATCCCACATTATCTGCAGTTCGTGCTGTGAAGCCTACACAGTCACTTTAGAACAAATATGTCAACATAAAGAAAAGGTAGATGTCAGTCCTGGGAAAGACAGCAATACGAACCATATACACTAGGAAGATGTCAGAGGCCAAATTAGCCAACACCATGAAGAGCAGATATTGTATGGTAAGGCTACAATAATCCAAACTTGTCCTGTAAATATGTAATAAATTTGATTTGAGTTATTTCAACTACATTAATTTTCAGTATAAACTGATTTATGACTTTTTATTTTAAATTATATTTTATAGTTCTTTACATCCCTTCCAAATGTATGTTTTTTTTAATCAACATTAGGTTGACTTGAAAATAAATCAGTGTCTAAATTAGTCTTTATTGTTTTTGTTTGTTTAATAAACTCCAATCCAGATTCTACACGGTAGGCTATTAACTACAACAACTGCTTACAGTTAAGTGGGTTGCCACAACAAAGCAGACTTCTATATTTTGACCGCTGTTAAGTCTAGGGAATATCTGCCTTTTCCAAACTCTTGCCAGTTTTAATTGAAACTTCTTATTCGAAGTATAGTTATTATAGTTAACTGCTTACCTGTTATTAATATTCCTATCAACGTGAAATTGATAATGTCTGCACTATTAGCCTCGTGTTGGAGGAACTGTTCCCCAGTTTCGGACTCGGCTGAGGTGGGTTGATGTTCCTTGATTTGGCAACCCGGAGCTCGGGGGGCTGGTCCTCTTTACAGCGGAGCCGGAGACTGAGGTTATTCGTTGGCATGTCTGGGATAACTTCCAGGGATAAAGTCTCTCTCTCTCTCTCTCTCTCTCTCTCTCTCTCTCTTCGTGATTTCTATTCATTTTCCCCAAGTGAACCAGCGCTGCTGTTTCTCAGCCTGAGATAGGAACACGTTTGCTGAGCTTCGGGAAAATCTCGCCCTGAGTTCGGACAGGAAACTGAAATAATTCCCGTGGATGGTCGTTTAAATGTTCGAAGGACGTGAGTGGCATCTCTATACAGAAGTTACATGCGCTGATTTTGTGTTTTCGAAGGCGGTGCTACAAATGAGTGAAGGTGAATTTCTGAGAAATGTTCTTCGAGTGATGGAGCGCTTTTAAATCGCCTTGAACTTGAATAAATCTGTTGTCTAGGCTACTGTACACTGGAATTACAAGTATTTCAACTGAACGTCTTTTAGCCTGAGAACTGTATTGAAATAATCGAGTTGGCTTGCTTTTACTTACTGATGGTAGCAATTACCTAAGCTAATTGAAATCAGTCATTTTAAAAAAGTCTTCTTTTACTGTACTTGGGTGCAGTCACTGGTATGCGGCTACAGTAGCCTACTGTCAGTCTTATGACACTTTGTTACCTTGTTTCAACTCTCTATTTCCTGAAGTTTAACTTGTAAATATGAGGGGGAGAGTCGTATGGAGGGTCGTTTTTATGTATTATTTAGCAGTGCTTGTGTCAGACTGCAGCAGAGTTGATGGTAGACAGGTTGGTCTGAGACTCAAAAAAGTACGGCGGCCGTCAAGCTTGTTGTCAAGACAGAGCTCTCTCTCCAGGGCAGCTCGGCCAGAAGTTATTGAGAAACCAGAAGAAATGCAACAGGATGAAGCCAGCACTAGTCAAAACAGAAGGGTGTTGAGCCAGACAAGACACATACAGGGTGTGTTAGGAAATCTCCAGAGGGGTGGGGGTGTGCCTGGAGCACGGGCTGCCCTGTCCCGTATGCCCAATTCTGCTGGATCGCCCAATCTTCTGGCCACATTTGCAGGGAAAAATCGTCTACTTGTCATCTCAGCCCCTCACGAATCAGATGGATATTACAGGTTAATGATGAGCCTGCTCAAGCCAGATGTGTATTGTGAGCTGGCTGAACGACATGTGCACCAGATTGTGATGTTTCACCAGGATGGTGAGATGGGAGGGAAAGTCAGACGAGTTACCAATGTGGGCAAAGTGATGGAGGAGCCTCTGGATATAGCACTCATCCCTCGACTCATGAGCTTTCTTAAGTTAGAAAAAGGAAAGTTTGGTATGGTACTCTTGAAGAAGACACTACAGGTGGAGGAACGGTACCCGTATCCAGTGAGGCTGGAGGCCATGTACGAGGTCATAGACCAGTCACCAATTAGAAAGTTGGAGAAGATGAGACAGAAGGGTTTTGTGCAGAAGTGTAAGGAGGCTGGGCAGGAGGGTCAGGTGGTTGAGGGCATCCCTAGCACTGGATCTCAGGTAAACCCACCCAATGTGAGAAGACAAGAGAGAAAAGACGAACTCAAGCAAACCACCACCACATCATCTACAACTACAAGACCTACTACTACACCTACTACTACTACTCCTACTACTACCACAACAACTACAACCACCACCACTCCCCCCCCTACCACTCGTCCCACAACAACTGACCGCTTTACAACCAGTTCTACACAAGCCACTATTATAACCCAGAGGTCAACAAAAGCTCAAAAGACACAACAAAAGGGCCCCAAGTCCAAGACCAAAAATTACCATTATGATAACAGGGACCAGTCTAAGAAAAACAATATTCAACCAACCACCCCTTCTTACTACTATACCAAAGCCTACACTGCAAAAAACAGAGACAATCGTACTGACCGAAAGGACTACACTCATAAACAGCCTGGTATGCCGCCAAGGCAACACAAGCCAAACAAATCTAAGCCACCTAAAAAAAAGAATGGAGATGGTGATCTGAGTAATGCATATGAGGATAAGTATGATGGTAAACCTACAGACACTTATCCGGTGGAAAAGGAGATTGAGGGCATTCATGTCAAGAAAGTCAAGGACAAGCAGAACAAAACAGAGAAAAAGAAGAGAAAGGAAAAATCAGACAAGCTGCCAAAGGACAAGTCAAAAAAGAAGGGGAAGGAAGATGGAGGAAAATCTGAGAAGAGAGAAAAGGAGGAGAGGATTGTGAAAAATATGGACAAGTTGATTGAAAAAGAAACCAAGGACTACCAGAAGCCTACAAAGAAACCACTACCTCCTACAAAGGGAGCTCTGGCAACATTTTTGGAATATTTTGAAAACAGAAGGCGGTTAATTGTAAGTAAGATCTCAGTAAATTAATATTAAAGTAATGACAGCATACTTGTCTCTGCATATAAATGAATAGTTCTGTCCAATTTCTGTCTTTGCTGTGTAAAAGATTACATGTATTGATGTATTCATTTTTTATGTTTTTTTTTTTAATTCTAGCTGATAACTGCTCCATTAGAGGAGAACAAAATGTATATGCAGCAGAGGGATGAGTACCTAGAGCATGTGTGTGAAATGGCTATCAGAAAGGTCTCTATTATCACAATCTTTGGGACGTTGACCAACAGCACCATGAAAATTGATCATTACCAGCTTGGTGAGCCAAAGTTTCTTCTTCTACACCTTGTTTTGTTACATTGTACTTGTACTGTCTTGCACTGTTTTAGTAATAATTGCATTGTCTTGCAGGGTTTCCACACATTTGCACCCATGCACTTTTAGTTTTAACACAGTAAAACTGTGTTGTTTCATGTGGTGTTCTGGAGGAACATCGTTTCATTTCACTGTTTATTGTGCGGCTATACGTGGTTAAAATAACAGCAAAAGCCATTTGAATAAGATAGGATAGGACAGGATACTGAAGATGCATGAATAAGCTTTTATAAAGGTCTATAAATGGGATTGTTTAATGTTTTAACATTTCCCCAAAACTGTGCCATGCCTGCCCGGGAAGAAATTACTTTGAAGTTTACAAAATACTGTACAACAACAGCTTCTTTTTCCCTCAGATTTTAATTACACTGTAGTTTTAACTGGTTCCTCCATTTTACTATCAGTGTCAACTTCTTTTAAAGGTTACAGGTGTTCGTCAGGTTTAGTACTTACCTTACCTTTAGAAAACCTACAGTAGAATAACAACAGTGATCTATGGCCTATGGATAAACAGTATATTTCCAGGGTGGCGAGTATCCATTGCTCGATGTGCTGGATGGCACGTGGATGGACAAAAACTAATTTTGCATGAAAAATTGTATAAAGTTGAATGAAACATATAAAGTCAATGTTGATTTAATATTAATGTGAATCCAAGAATGCATCTCACCAACAAGGGTTGTACTGCACTAAGAAAGGTTTAACTACAAACAGGAAACAGTGCTGAGAGCAGTTTGTGAGCCTTCAGTGAGTAATTGTGACCAGGTGGAAATGGCATTTGAACAGTTACTGTCCACGATCAGAACTATTAGGCTTTACAGGGAAATAAATCTTATGGGTGACCAGTTCAAAGAGGGACGTTTTGCATTTCAGTGACTCTCTGTGTTTTGTTTTTCTGATTAAGAGATTAGAATCCCGTCCTGGGAAAAAAAGGATTCATTAGTCTGACATTTGGCCTTTGGTTGTGAGTAAAACCAGTACTTTTCCAGGTAGTGATCTCATCCTCAGTATACTGTCTGCTGATCCACTTGAAAGTTGGGGCAGGGGATTTGAGTCATGACATATTTGCTTTAGTTCATTACACCTAACATTGGGTGGGGGGGTGGAGCTTGTAGTAACGTGGAGAGATTGAGCTCATCAAGAAAAAGAATGAATCAGTTGTTGGCAGATTACTTATTATGGAGGCTATAAAATATGTCCAGTGCTCAGCAATGCCACATAAAAATGGAATGACACTTACCATGTTTTACTAATAATCCATTTTTATAATTCAGAAATCGCCATGCATATAGTAAAGAGAAATGACTGGGGAGCAAAGATTTCACTGTTTACTTTGCTACATACTTTTCTTGCTTACAGTTTAGCAACAGCTAAAATAATATGACAGGCTGTCGAGATGGAAAGTCAGTAGAAATTCCTGAATGTGAGCAAAGATGACACTGATGGTTTTCTCAGTGTTTTGTGCTCTTTCAATGCTATAGTTGTCTAAACACACTAGTTTCATTAAGTGCTGAGTCTGAATCTCTGTGTATTTTGTTCTTTCAGTGGTGAATCTGAATCTTAATGTGTATATTTATTCACTGCTATTGTGAGTTGGGTTTCTGCAGTGTTGAATCTGAGCTTCAGCATTGTGTGTTTTTGTGCACTCAGTTTGGAACGTATTTGGCATTCACAGACTGCCAGCACACTGCAACTGGTCCCGATACATCACAGACAGACCTAAAAGGAAGTGCATCTGATTGAACAGCTGTGGTTCAGGAACCACAATTAAAGGCCTCTTACTGTGGGTCTCAGCATTGCTGTACAACTACAGTGGCTCTTCAAGATGGCTATATGCATCTAAAAGTACTCTTTCATTTTCTTGCTCAAGTGGCTATGATGTATTTCTCCTCAGCAGTGGAGAAATACAGAGTACAGAGTGGTTTATTTATTTATGGTTTTTAAACTAAAGAAGCTTCCTAGTGGTGTATGCCATTTTCTAAGCAGTCAGATACAGATATCCTGTGCTGCAGAGGATTGTTATGCTCAAGTGCAGCAGGTTATCATAGCTCCCCATCAGGAAGAATTGCTGACATTACAGAGCCTCCTGTCCCGATGTTTTTTTCTGAATAAGGAATGTCTACTGGATATCCATGTGAGACATACTTTGACTTTTGAGGTAGAAAAAACAAACCCTGGATTTGGCTATGTCTGCCTGCATGTCTCCAGTGGGTGGATGATGCCTTTCACATGGCTGGTTTAGTTTTTATCTGTCTTATTCTGGAAGCTGTTTGTTTAGCATAAATGCCCATGGCTGCTGTCCTTAAATAGCTAAATTACTTTATAGGTACCACATGGCTGGTGATTTTCCATCCAGCCCCCCAAAAAAAAAACAGTGGTTTTCTAAAGTCCATCTAGCTGTACAGCTGTGAAAACTGTCATCTGTAATCTCATGTACTTTATTGTATACATTTCGGCTTAGCTGACCGGTGGATGCCTTTGGTCTCCTTGCAGAAAATGACAAACCTATGAAGGGCCTTCGGCAGGAGGATCTGGTGAACCAGGAGCTCATCACAGATCTGAGGAAGGAGTTCAGAATGACGTACAATGATTTCTATATGGTGCTTACTGATATGGACATGAAATGGAAGGTAGGATGATATCCTTTTTCATGCATGCCAGATTTTTAGACAGACTGAATATGTTTATTTCTTTTCACATAAGGGCACTGCATTTTGCAGTAACATGGAATATTATCATTACACTGTTTTAGAAAGTCTGGTATTTCTGTACAGTTCATAAATGCCAGATAAAATCAGCCAAAACTGCTTCTGAATTTGAGCTTCAAACAGGGAGGACTATTTTACCATGCTTGTTAGTTTATAAATCGGTGACTAAACTCTTTTCCCATAACCTTTTAATAGGATATATGATATTCTCTATATGTAATGCCTTATGTTTACATGATGTTACATTTTGACAGCAGTAGGGCTTTTATCCTCAGAAGCTCTCAGTAGCATGTTTATGTGCTCAGGGCAAAACCAGGGCCCTGTTTTGCAGATAGGTGCTGTAGACAAAGAAGCCAGTGTGTAGGCAGGCTGCTAGGGGCACACAGAGAGTAAGAGTCTTACTCCATGCAAAAATACTCTGAGCTACGCCTAATCAAGACACGCTGCACTTGCCCTCAATGATGCAGTGTTTTCCATAAACCTTTTTTAGTTCATTTACTCTCACATGCAGATTTTTTTGTTGCTATGAATATACAGTTGCTTGATTTTTTATCTATTGTAGAATCTTATGAAAATGTAAAAAGTACCAAGTTTACACTTACACTAATATACTATAATTTTAAGAAGATCAGAAGTACTGAAAAAGTTTTGTCTTTTAAATTTGCTTTTTTCCCTGTGTTCTATATTTTCATGTTGTTGCAGCAATTTTATGAGGTCCCAATTGCCATGAAGGCTGTATTTGGCTATATCGACACATTCTCCTCTCGAATCAGAGAAATGGAGCAACAAAAGCGAGATGGAGTGACATGCAAAAAAGAAGACAAGCCACGGTCATTAGAGAACTTCTTGTCCAGGTAGCACAGGTCGTTCAGTGTAGAAATTACTTGCAAAGAAGGCATAACTGAATTGAGCTTCATTTAGGCTCACAATTCTCTTTGCAGCTGCCTTAGTCTAGCCTAAGATTTTCTCTCTGAAACATTTTATTTAACTTTTTTAATGTTTATTGGGAGAGAAAAAAAGTCCAGTATGCAATAATAAAATAGTGAAAGCCTTGTACTCATTCAATGACATTCACATGTCCTCATAGTCCCTGAATGGCATAGTCATCCTGGTTACAGTGTGTTACTTATATTTATCTGTACAATTTAAGGTTCCGGTGGAGACGCAGACTTTTTGTGATATCTGCTCCCAATGATGAAGAATGGGCCTATCAACAACAACTCTACGCTCTATCCAGTCAGGCATGCAACCTGGGTAAGTCCATTTCACTAAAAACCTATATTAGATGATTTTGTGTTCTGGACAAATAGGCAGCTGAGCTCACAAAATGATTTTAAGTACCTAGAAGATGATTTCAATGAATCAGTCACGCTATTTTTAATGATAATTTGGTTAATCTTGGGATTTTTAGATGAGTAGTATTGGCAGGACTGTCATAATTGATACAGTACATAAAATACAGTACAACCTGTTTCAGATTGACAATTGTTTCAGATTGCCTTTTGTAACTAAACTGTCTTTTAGACATAGTAGCCTAAATAAATAGTTTTCATTGTCTTCATTGTGAACAAGGCTTGGGGTTGAAATTAGTTTTTCTAAGGCAAATGTAAATAGTCAATATGTATGTTTAAATGTACTTATTATAAATGCATTTTTTGTTAAATAATTTCACAAACAAAAAGGGTTTTTGTAAGAACTTAACAAAAGAAGCTCAGTGCTCAGCCCATTTAGGAACTTGCCTCCTGGTTGATGTTCCCTCATGGTAATAGTGCGCAAACCTTTTGAAGGAATAATGTTGAGAATTAAAATTTTATTTTAAATTTAAATTATAATGTTATGTTGTATATTAAATGTGGGTTTAAGTGGGTTAACCTTTTTTAGTATACTATTCCATAATTCAATCTTCAATATTATTCTAAGATAATTAATATATGGTAATATTTTTTAAAAAGGTTAAAAAAGAAAAGAAAAAAAAGAAAGAAAATACCATGTTTGATTTGTAGTTAAATTCCAAGAACACTTTTAATAGAAACCATTCTGAAGGCTAATGGGAAAAAGGTTAAATGCTTAGGGAAATGCATATACTTATTATATATTTCTGACTATTGCCTTATTTAACACTAGATGTTCTGTACCTGTGACTTCGTTAACGTGGAATTTAATTGCCCACTCATAAGCGTGTTTAAAAAAATGTACAACAGCATCTGTTGAATTTTGGAATAAACTCAAATTTTGACTTGTTACTGTAAAGTGCGCGCCATAAAGGCGTGAGATTGCATTTATTAAGTACATTTTAATTCCACACTCATAAGCGCATATATAAAAAAGGGAAGCACCATCTGTTGAATTTTAAGATCAACTAATGATTTTTTACAGGTTATTTTTTTATGATATAAGGGCATAAATTTCAAATTAGTATATCTTTTCTTCTTGCAATGAAAAAGTCTATGTTATCTTAAGCTCAGGCTAAATATACCTGTGAAAACCTATTCAAATTCATTCACTAGTTTTTACGTGATTTGTGCACAAACAAACAGACAAACAGACAGACAAGAATTCAAAAAAACATCTTGATGTATGCTATTAATCATTTTATGTCCGGCCCAAATATTCTTTTCACAAATATCTTCAATGTACAGACATGCCAACTTGACAGTTTCATTATATATGTAGATTATTTCTAATGGCATTGTATGTTGTTTGTTTCAGGGCTTCGTCATATATCTATTTTAAAGCTGCTGGGGACAGAAATTGTAGACATGGGTGGAGTGTTGGAGCTTTACCCCATTAATGGTAAGGATGTTTGAATTAAGTTGATTTGAATAAGATGATTTGATGAAGGTTTATAAATGTTCCAGTTGTGCACTACTGTCTAAAAAAAGCTGCAAATTAATAACAAACCTATGTACTAAACAAAGTACTGCGGTATGAGGCTATAACAGGAATGTGGCTGAGTTGGCAGCCAGGTCTTCAGCTGCAGGCATCTTGGAAGGTTTACTCAGTCGTACCTTAGAAATAGCAGCTAGGCTTGTGCTATGAAGTGCCTGCAGTACCTTCCTTCCATGATTCAGTCTCTCCTACTGAAGCCTCAGCCCTGGCTAGTTGGGAGAGGACCACAGGAATCCTACTTTGCAGGACAAACCTGTAACCAGGGATAGGTTTCAGCATCAGTAAAACCGCAGTGCTGCTCAGTGTGCTGGTACAGCTGATGTTGTGTTGAATATGCTTTTGTGTGTTTCAAAAGCTGCTTAACATGTCTAAAAGATGGCCTCTGTGATGTTTTTAGATCAAAGCTGTCTAAGTAGCAGTACTGATTTTAGATGTTGCCAGGAAAGCACACACAAGACCAAGGTTGAACTCTAAGGATACATATTATTCTTGAAATATAAATCTTCTTTTTTGGAATGTGTGGTTAAAGACTGTTTTCTTCCATTTTGCCTAAATAAAGTTCCATTACTTTTCTGCCTTACAGTCACATACACTACTGTGATGTACTCACATTCATACAGTATAAATGCTGTCTAGTTCAGGATATGCATGGGAAAGACTGCTAACTTGACAAAAAAAGAAGTTGATCACTGTCACTGTCCACAAGTTGAGGGGAAAGGAAAAGGTGCACAAGCTACAGGGATGACTGTAGGCTTAAGAAAAATATTAAGCAAAGATGATCCAACAATTCTGGAGAGCTTCACACAGAGAGCAGTGAGGCTGCATTCAGTGCATCAAGAGCCATCCCACACATTCAGGAAATGGGCTACAACTGTTGCATTCCTAGTATCAAGCTAATTCTGAACCAGACACAATGTCAGGACCGTCTTTCCTGGGCTAAGGTTTGATTTTGCTAGGGATCATAAATATTGGACTCTGGAGCAATGGAAAAAGGTCAATCTGAATGACCCTATTCCAAACTTATGGGCATTGAATGAAATCTCAGTGTGTGCACCCTCTATATATGTGTATATCAGCAATAACATTATGACCACCAAAACTGCAAACCTCTGTTCTGACACCGTTCTATTGGAACCAGCATTTTTAGCATTTTAAACTACAAAAGCTTGGATCAATTGGATCAGTGTACATGGATCAGCCTTTACCCCCTATGTGAAATCAATTAACCTTTGGCTGCCCATTAGTTAGTTGTTCTAAACAAGTCGTCCAGCCATTACAATCTGGCCCTTGTTACAGCATGTAGCAATAATAGTACCTAGAAGTGGGTAGGATATATAAGGCAGCAAGTGAACACTTTCTTCCTAAAGTTAATGTATTGGAGGAAAAAAAAGACAAGCCTGTGTGTGTGAGTATGTAACTAAATAATGAAATTACTATTTGACTAGTTAGATTAATTAAGTATTAAATGGGAGCTATGGAATTAACAGTATTCTAGGGTTAAGATCCCTAGCTGTTTTACCAGATGAACAAATGAATAAGGCAACATTGCTTGTTATTTTGGCATGACTTCTTACTGTATTATACCATGTAAATCTTACCATGGCATTTAAATATATGTGCATTCCAGGCAGTGCGACAGTGGACCGAGAGGGCTTGTCAGCCACATTAGTGAGGGACATCAGGAATTACTTCCAGATCAGCCCTGAATATTTCTCCATGTTGCTGGTTGGCAAGGATGGCAATGTAAAGTCATGGTACCCATCACCAATGTGGTCCATGGCCAACATTTATGACCTGATTGACTCAATGCAACTACGTAGGCAGGAGATGGCTATCCAGCAGAGCCTGGGCATGCGCTGCCCTGAGGATGAGTATGGCTACCATCATGGTTACCACAACAGCTACCACGAGGGATACCATGAAGGATATGGTTACTAAAGCTTGTAAGTCAGTCTGAGTTGCTCCAAAAGGGCTTGTTTTTTCCAGTGGACTGAATATCGGTGTCAAAGGTCACACACCATACTTTTTAACTGTTTTTTCATGTATCATTTGAGTTATAGCTGTCCTATTTCTTCTATAGTTTTACTGTCTGCCCCTGCTTGAGGATATAATGTTTTTCAGCCAATGATATAATTTTTTTCTAGATAAAAGCTGATAAACATTTGTTTTTATTGTGGATGAAGTGATCAGTTTCAGGGTGACAGCTGGATGTGTTACCACCAATGGAAATTGATTTGAATTGATCTTGTTAGTCCACTGTAAATCTCTGTTAAATATTTACTGTCCTTATTTATAATGTCAATAAAAAATAACTTTAGTTTATTAACAGTGCACTTTACTACATCTCTCCTGATGGTTTATAATAGTTTACAGATCATGCAGGCTACTGTGGATTACTGACTCTACATGCAAAATGTAAAAAAAAGGTGTGGCAGCGCCACATCAAGGGAGACAATAATATTTACTTACTGGTTTCTACTGTCAAGTTGTTCAAGTTCTTACTGCGTTCACCCAAATTTTGTGGACATAGGGGTACGTGGCTTTGTATGATGGGGTAATAATCAAGCAATCAATTAGGCAATCAATCAATAAAGCCCTAGGCTAGACACAGAAGGTCATAAGTTAAAGGGCGGTCTGTTCAGAGAGTGCTATATCAAAATACTTTTGTGGAACGTTTGATTGGAGCAGTGTCAAATGGGAGATGAGATGGTCTTCAATAATGCTTTAGCAGTGCCAAAGGCTGATCGCCTCCACGCCATGCAGACTGATTCATAAACTCATGCAAAAGTATTAATTTCACAAGTTACATACTTTTCAGTAGTTAGACATTTTTGTATTTGAAATCTTTTTTGATCGATCTTAAAAAATATTACAATATTTTGAGATACAGCTCATGAAAATCTAAAATCAAGTAAGTATTCAAATTAAAACAAACAAAAAATATGGAATATTTCACTTGCCATGTAATGAACCTAGAATATAAGATAAATATTTGAATTAAGCTTGAAAAAAAACCATATTATTCTATTTTTTTAAGATGCAGTGCATACAATTATAGAACATTCTGTACATGCACATTTTTGAAACATCGGTACACTTATTCAAATGCAATTATCTAAACAGTCAGTCATGTGGCATAAAATTATGCAAATTTGGTTATTGTTCACATCAACCACCAATGTGGAAAAAGTGATCTTAGTAAGTCCATACCTGCTGATCTCCTCGAATTTTAAAAACAACACTCTCCAAAGTTAACTCAGACACATATATGCCTGCCATGGGCATCAAAACTGGAGCAAGAGAGTAATAGAAGAAGGTGGCCCAGTCTTGGGAAAAAGGCAAGCAGGTAACAGTGTGATGCTCTGGACAATGTTTTGTCATGTCGTTGTTACTTTCACATGTACCACCTACCCAAACATTGTGGCAGATCAAGTACAATTCTAGAGGCAATGCTGAAAAAATTGCTTAAGGATTTGAATTCATAATTTGTTTGGAGAAGATGAGGTGTGAACTTGGACTCAAAATTCCGATCAAGATCTGTGCTAAACAAACAAGTCCGACCTGTGAAGGCGCCATCTCTGTTTTGGCTAGATTTGGGACAAGAGGGACCTACACTATAGTAGGCAGGTGTTTTTAATGCTACGACTAATACTATGGGTGTATTATCATTCTAAATGATATACATTAAATAAGGATCAAAAAGACAAAAGAAACATCAGCTGGTGTTTCTTGAGCAGACGTTTTTGACATGTTCCCTAAATTGGCAAACAAAACACTATACTATTCCTGACAATGATTAATTAATGCATGCTCGTTACATGAAGTAGTGTCTTGTTTGTGTCTAGAAAATGTTCCCAATCAATAAGTTTGCCCAGTCGCATGTTAAAGATGCATAAAGCAAAATTGCGAAGAACACTGATAAGTTTGTCACAGAATTTTAACGACACAAAACATGTAAAAAACATCACTCTGCCAGACATCATTGCATTGCTACAGAACAGTTTTAGTCTTTAATGAAAAGATTTCATATCAAATTTCACAAATTTTTCCTCAGCCCTACTGACATTTAAAACTGATCAGGTTTGAAATACACCACCATGGACATGGACAATAAAACATACCATAGAAGTACCATAAAACTCATATTTCATGATCCCACTTTGTTTCAATTTATATTTTTGGCACTTTTATGAGAAACTCGTACCATAATGTGGTGCTTTTAGGTATAATTACTGACACTAGCTCATCTGTTTCTGCTCCCGAGTTCTGTTTCTGTTGCAATAAGAATACTCCATCCTGGGTGGTAGATTATTCTTCTCACAGCAGTAAAACTGATCTGGCAGTGTTATCGGATGAGTTTGCAAGTACATTTGCATCAAGCCTGCACCAATATCATACTGTACATGTCCCTGAAAAAAGGGTCAATAAATATAGCCACAAGAGCATTTTAAATACAGGCAGATTGACAGATAGTTTACATGACAATTACAATAACTCTTTAGTAGTTAAAGGCTGGAATAAGAGAGAGATCAGGCTCAAATAGACTCCTCTTCAGAATCACCTTCTGTGTCAGACTTGTTAAGTCTCTCCAACTCTTCCCCATCCTAAAAAACAAAAAAGGAGAAAATCATTTACTCACACACTTATCAATTATACCACTTAATCCTGTATTCAGGGTCGCGGGGGGCCTGGAGCCTATCTCCGGAGACTTAGCACAAAGAGGGGTACACCTTGGACAGGATGCCAATCCATCGCAGGGCACACACACACACAAACACACACACTCATTCACACACTAAGAGCAATTTGGGAACACCAATTAGCCTAAGTAGGAAACCGGAGTTCCCGGAGGAAACCCACCAAGCACAGGGATAACATGCAAACTCCTTGCACACAGAGGCAGGAATTAAACCTAGCTGGAAATCAAACCCAGACCCTGGAGGAGCAAGGCGACAGTGCTAACCACTAAACCACAGTGCTGCCAAAAATGATTTAGTGATGCAAAATATCCCTAATGATTGTACAACATACTGTATTGAGATGAAAAATAAAAAGTAAGTATCTTGTTCTATTTCAAGCACACTTTAACCAAGCCAGCCTTGGAACATCCTTTAAACTGAACACGACTAAGGTGAAATTCAATTCTTATTTATTATGCACAAATCTTAAATGCCTCCTTTATGAATACCAGCTGGTGTGGCACAATCAAGAACATGACATGACCAGTGTTTTACAGTGTTGCTTTATAATTGTTGCAATATGTACACAATTGAGAAGATACCATTTACCTGGACATAGGGAAACATACTAGACCTGAAAACATCCACTGTGTTATAAAATTGTGCAGCTGAATCCTTACCCCTTGATGCCGCTCAAAAACTTCTCCGTTGATGACCCTGAGCCTCTCTTGCTGCAGTACATACTCCAGGTCCTTTGGCCTGCTGCTGTGGTATATAAAGATGGCCAGCAAAACAATGGGTGCCTGTAGGAAGAAGTCGAGTTCTGGGCGGAAATTGAAGAGGACAAATGACAGAGCTGTGACAAGCACAGTGGTGATTTGGCCTGTCAGCACATGGAACATGTTGTCACGGAACTTAAGGATGAAGGCAACAGAGAGACCAAGGGCAGCTGTGATGAAGGTCAGTGCTACTGAATAAGCATTGTGACCATGAAACAGGCCGTAATGCAGTATCATCGTCCGTGAGTCGGTACGTAGCACCAGTGCCAGGCTGTTAAAGGCAACACCAAACACATACATCCGGCTGTTCTGGATAAAAATGCTTTCAGTTAGCTGTTCTCCATCCTTCAGGATCTTCTCATTGTATATGTTGGCCAGTGCAGAGGTGAAGCACTGAAGCAGCAGAAAGATATAACCCAGGCCAAAGGCACGTAAACCCTGGACAAGCTGGCTGTTCCAGAGCTCAGGGGCCAGTCCCTCTGCCCAACTGCTCTCACTCTGGTTGTGCTTTGTCGTCTCCATCAGCGTATAGTTTGCGCAGCCGCTGGAGGGAGCAGAGACATGCGCTGCATGTAGGCCATGTACATCATGCTGATTAGTGCATGTGCTCATAGTCAGTGCCACGATCGAGAAGAAGAGAATGATGAGGGAAGCCCACTGCACCCAGGACAAACGCCTCCTGCAGAGAATGTGGTACGCAATTACAATCGCTGAATGAGACAGAACATGGAACAGCCTGATATGGACAATCCATGCACAAAAAAAACATGTTCCCATTTCTCTAATTTACAGAAATCAGGCAGATAGAAATTATTTGTATCTGAATAGGAAAAAATATAGAAATAATTGTGAGTCTTCAACACTTACTTCAAAACAAACCGAAACAAAATGGCTGTAGTAAGAATAACGACATTGGAGAACAACACTGCCATCGCCTGTTCAAACAAACCAACAAACAGAATCATGCATCTAATGACTCACTGAAAAAGTTAAATACATAAAAAGGCAGAAATTGTACCACACATCTATTTGAAAATTTCGTTATGATCAAGAGCATATCACAATTAAAAACTGGTCCAACTTACAGGCTGGAGGTAGGTCATCACATAAAAAATAATGAGGTTGTCAAGAAAATAGAGGAATGCAGGCACAGCCCATTTCAAGCAGCTAAAAAAAGAGGAACCAGAGGAGCAGCCCAAATCCTTACACGAACGGCCCTCTGCATAACATGCACATAAAATAACATTAAATCAACTATGTTTTGTGAAAAACTACTCATCACATAATAATAATAATAATAATAATAATAATAATGGGACATGTTAATACTACAACCTGCTACAAAGAGATGTTTAGATCATCAAGATGTGAATGTAAAACAATTCTTGAAACATTATTTGATAGATGTGTAGATTTGTAAGCTTGTATTTAAGGCTCACCTCGAATTATCACTCTCACTGACATGACTAAACAAAAGATAAGTTTAATAGTCTCTGCCATTAAATTCACAGAGGCAGGGTGAAAATCATACTTGTTTTCTGCAAAAAAAACGACAAACATAAAATGATTAGCAACAGGTCAACACTCTGTAACTTACATGCATTTAAATGATTAAAAAACTAACTCTAACAATTTAAATATGTTACAGAATTTTCATTCATTCATCCTCTATACTGCTTATCCTTCTCGGGTTCGCAGGAAGCCTGGAGCCTATTTCAGGAAACTTTGGGTACAAGGCGGGGGGTACACCCTGGACAGGGAGCCAATTCATTACAGGGCACACGTGCACACACCACACACTCGGACAACAGCTTGTCACAGAATTTGAGAAAATCAATTAACCTAATCTGCAAGTCTTTGGACTGTGGGAGGAAACTGGAGTACCCGGAGGAAACCCACCAAGCACAGGGAGAACATGCAAACTCCTTGCAATGAAAAATCCCTGAGGTGGGCTTTTGACTCATGAAGTAACAAGTCCACAATTTTAATCACTATGGCACCATACTGCCCTTTTACAGCATGCAGTTTGTATGCACATTTGCTAATTGCATCACTTAATCCAGTTAAATTCAAAAAGCTGAAAGTTACCTTCATTTTCAGAGAACTTCAGCAAAATGATACGACTCGTGCCTAGAGTGACGAATACCAAGCCAAGAACCAAAGTGTAGGCTGAGGAGCGGGAGCACAGCCAGGCACGTGGAGAGCAACAACCACAGCAGCAGGAACAGATGGAGGAGGATGAAGAAGGTGCCATTTTGGAAGAACAGGGAGGCTGAATCCAGCAATGGAATCAAATATAAAACAAACACTGTTCAAATTTATTTTGCTAATGAAGTTTTTTTTTTTTTGGTTAATAAATCCCCAATCACCAATACAAATTGTTTCTTATTAACCCAGGCTTGCAATTGTTCTTAATAAATATTGACCGAGTGATACAATTTACACAGTCCACAACTAAAAGGATATTTTAAAATTAATATTTTGTTTCTCTAAAGCCTTTTTTTTTTTACATTTATAATAAAAATTAACGGGGAATGGCCAGAAATGGAAATTTGATTGGCCATGACAGGTTTGATTGGCTGTTCAGCCTCAGATATAAATGATGTCGTAACAGAAACACATTTTTTGTGTTACATTACAAAAATTGTGCCTTTTTATGCCTTTTTATCCAAACTCTGTGTGAATTAGTCACAAACCCACCCATTATACATGCTCACATAAGTCTCAAAACACTGCAAGCAGAAATTTGTCGAAAATCGTTTGCATTAGAAGCTGCACACACCCGAGTGCTTGAAGACACTTAACCTGCGCTCACTGTCAACTTGAGTTTTAGATTAGATTAGATTAGATTCAACTTTATTGTCGTTACACATGTACAAGTACAAGGCAACGAAATGCAGTTTAGGTCTAACCAGGAGTGCAATAAGCAAAAAGTGCAGGATAAAGGTACAACTTATAAATGCACTTAAAGGGATATTTGCAGGGAGAAGCTGTGGGTAATTTTTTACACTTTTTGACACAAAACAAGAGTTTTGACACTTTGGAGGCATTTGAGGCAATAAAACATTGTATGTATTTAAAGTTATTTTGCATTGCTTAAATGCTGGCCTTAAGTGAGAAAACTAATGTTATAAGGAATGGGCTACGTTTAATGAATCATTAATCTTTTTAAATGTTTAAATTTAACAACTTTTGGAGGAGAAATGTTATGTCAAATTGGGATATTTTTAATATCGAGATATTTATAGAATCGCAATTTACTCGAATCTGCACCCAAGTATCGTGATAATATAGTATTGGGAGGTGACTAGTGAGTCCTATTATAGCACTGGATACAGGGCTACAGGAAATATTAGGGTTAATCGATATAATGTGCATATACAGTTACCTATATGATTTGTTCTAAGTTTTAGAAATCAGGGAAAAGAAGAGGTTGTGTTATCACATTACATATTAAGGGGCGTCAATACTGGAGCTTCAATTCAATTTAATTCAATTTTATTTATATAGCGCTTTTAACTATGGCCATGGAGCTTCGTTGTTTAAAAAAAATGACTAAAACAATGTATTACTCTAATTAATTAGCAACTGATATATGGAAATGAAACGACACCCCCGATAACTGCAGTAACCCCTGTTTTCATACTTTTTGTATGAGGTGTGTAGCGTGTCCACTGACCATCCAGCTGTTGTTGTTGTTATTGTTATTTTTGTTGTTGATAATGGTGTTAATTAGCTATCTAGCTTAAATCGAAGCTTTTATTTTTTTAATGCAAGGCCACACACGCACAGTCACTTACAGTTTACTTAAAACGAAGTAAAAACAACTAGCAGGTTTGGTATCAAAAAATACATTTGTGTTAAACTCACCTATCCATATGTTCACATTGCGCTTTCCATAATTATATCCGGCTTCCTACCACGTCACTACTGCACATGCGCAGTGTCCTCACTCATAGCGGTTTCACTTTACGATTTCACGCGTAAAGTCCCTCCTTCAGGCCCGTGTTATGCGCTACAACGCCCTCTGCCACGGATTGCCCTCTAGCGTTTCTTTTTATACAATCTACTGTATAGCTGCGTTCCATTACATTTTTCACAGGATGCTCCCTAGTCTCTGCTCCATTTGCAGGGAATGTTGGTGAAGGGAAATTCCCTCGACAAAACTCCACCATTCGGAACACCCTGCAAAGTGACCAGCGCAGACGTCACTTCCGTGCGTTACCATGGTAACAAACACCTCAGATACCTGTCGCTGCTGCTGTGGATATTTCACACTACGGACATAAAATAATTAATAATTATTGATACAAAAACTGATACCATTATAAAACATGTGCTATTTAAACGTCTGTAATTTGTAAATAAATTACTGATTATTATTATTATAAATATATAAATCCTTTCATTTTTTCCAGGCTCCTGCGACTTATGGGACATTTTTCATTCCCTTTTTCGATGAAGACCCGACGTTTAGTTGTTCCCTACAGCTCGCAGTTCCCTTTTGAAGTGAATATTTTCGCTCACTGCGGTTTGTTAGTTTGTGCAATGCGCATTTTTTTATTTTTGAAACTCCCAGGAATAAAATTTCATAAACATTTGGTGAGAAAATGCAGACGGGAGCTTTCCGTCCTTCTAAGCCTTCTGTTCTTTCATCCTGCCCCTTTACTGCCAGCTGTCAGGTTAAAGTTATTATTTTATCCTCTTTAAATAATTAGCGTTGTTCCTCAATCTCAGTGTGATGCCTAAAGCTCAGCTCAGAACCACAACAGCTGTAAAATAGCAGGTGAAAGCGCAGCTAAACCGACACTGGATTGGGACCCGTGCGATATGGAGTTTAATTGACACGCAACACATTTATGTCCCGCCTTTGTGATCTATGATTGGCTCATATTTCACAGCTCGTGAAGAAATGACCAATCATAAGTGAGATCGAATTCTTTTAACCAATTATGAAGAATTCCCAGAAGGTGGGATTTTGTCGGAAAAAATATTATTAGGGCCCATCGGCACGATGACGACATGACTATGAAGTCATCGCCATTGCTCTGATAATGCTGTTTTAATAGTGATGATGTCATAAATGCGCTAAGGCCCTCTTGTGCTTCTAAGGAGTACAATATATAGTATGTGTGTGTATAGTGTGTGTGTGACTCGCAGGCGTCCTAACGGCAGCAGATTCCAACCTGTTTGACGATTTTCGTGTGTTTTTAAGAAATGTAAGGCCCCCCAAAAGGCTCCGCATATTGCATATTGAATATTGTATAGGATATTATAAACAATCTGATTCAAATGTAATCATTATAAGGTTAATTTTTTCCCATGATCCTTCTATCACCCTGAGTGGTGCTGGTAGTCTGTCCGTGAAACTTACTTATAGGCTTATATCCAGACCCTTCATTAATAAATGCATTCTACTGCACTTCAGCAGTAAGAAATAATGTGAAGATGAGAAAAATCATTAAACTCATTTAAAAATGTAATACATTCATTAAAAATGTATTTGAAGTCTACTCCTTTCTCAAACTGGAGCATGGCTGAGCTCCTGAGCCTGTTAGTTAATCACAGTCACATACTGACACCTATTGGCCATTTATACAACTGCACTTGCAAAAAACAATTGGGTAGTAAGAGATGAGGAGAGTAGACACGAAGGAGGTCATGAGGGATAGACTGAGGGAGATAGGTATAGAGAGATGCGATGTTAGGTGAACAGGGAAGTGGCAAAGTCTAAGGAACAGGTCTATAGTGAGGTGTATTAAAAGCTAAACCTAAAGGAAGGAGAAAGGGTTTTATATCGACTGGCCAGACAGTGAGACCGAGTGGGGAAGTATGTACTACAGGCTAGGGTGATAAAAGATGCAGATGGAAATATACTGAGAAGCGAAGAAAGAGTTTTGAGAAGGTGGAGCGAGTATTTTGCGGAGCTGATGAATGGAGAAAATAAGAGAGAGAGAAAGGTGGATGAGGTGGGGGTAGTGAATGAGGTAGTACAGGGAATTAGTAAGGTTGAAGTGAGGACAGCTATGAAGAGGATGAAGAGTGGAAAGGCAGTTGGTCCGGATGACATTCCAGTGGAGGCAGGGAAGTGTTTAGCAGAGATGGCAATGGAGTTGCTTACTTGATTGTTTAACAAGATCTTAGAAAGTATCCCCTCACTGATGGAGAGGAATTGTTTTGTTTTCCATTTTTAAGACCAAGGGAGATGTGCAGAGCTGCAGCAACTACAGAGGGATAAAGATGAGGAGCCACACCATGAAGTTATGGGAAAGAGTAGTGGAAGCTAGGTTGAGAAGAGTCTAGAGAGGTTTAGGTATGCACTGGAGAGAAGCTGCATGAAGATCAGTAGGAGCACGACAGAGTACATGTGTGTAAATGAAATAGATGGTGGCGGAAAGGTGCAGTTGCAAGGAGCAGAGGTAGTGAAGGTAGGGGAATTTAAATATTTAGGGCCAACCGTCCAAAGGATTGGGGAGTGTGGTAGAGAAGTGAAAAAGAGAATGCAGACAGGGTGGAATGGGTGGAGAAGAGTAGCAGGAGTGATCTGTGATAGAAAGGTATCAGCAAGAATGAAAGGGAAAGTTTATAGGATGGTAGTGCGACCAGCTATGTTATACGGTTTGGAGATGTTGCCGCTGAAAAAAGGCAAGAAGCAGAGCTGGAGGTGGCAGAGCTGAGGATGCTGTGATTTGTTTTGGGAGTGACAGGCATGGACAAGTTTAGGAATTAGTATACAGTATTAGAGGCACAGTACAGGTAGAACGGTTGGACATGTGCAGAGGAGGGATGAGGCGATATCGGGAGGAGAATGTTGGAGATGGAGCTGCCAGGCAGGAGGAAAAGAGGGAGGCCCAACAGAAGGTATATGGATGTAGTGAGAAATGACATGGAGGAGGTTGGAATGATTAGGGAAGATATGGTAGACAGAGTTAGATGGAGACAAATGGTCTGCTGTGGCAACCTCTAACAAGAGCAGCCTTCAAAAAAGAAGAAGATACAACTGCACTGTTTAAAGCTCTACATTAAGGAGATTCTCTCTCACACACACACATACACACACAAACATTAGTGTCTATCAGCACAAGCAATATGATGTCACAGAATCGATGAGTTTACAGATGAGATTAAATGCTGAGAGAGAACAGAAATAAAAAGAAGATGCAAAGGATGAAGAGTAAAGAAAAGAGGAGGTAGAAGAGATGGAGAAGAAAGAAAAAGGGAATGATAAGGAAGAAAAAGAGGAAAAGAAAAGGGGAGGAGAAAGAGGGAAAAGGGGAAGGGGTAAAGCACAGGAAGGAAATCAAGAGGGATTAACAAGAAAAAATAGGAGGAGAAAGAGAAGGAGGAAAAGTGGAATGGAAAGGATGAGAATGAGAGAATAGAAGAAGAGAAAGGGAAGGAGATAGAGGGGAAATAAAGGCGGTCTAAGCAGGAAAGAGTTAAGAAGGAGTAAGAAAAAGGGAAAAGGATGAGGAAAAGAATGAAGAGACGGAGGAAACAGAGAAAGAGGGAAAATAGTAAGACATAATATGAGGAGAAAGAAGAAGTAGAACAGAAATGTGAGCTGCATTTCATAAGTTCAGCTTTTAAAGCTCTCAGCAGTGAAGGTTGCCTTAGAAACGCCATAATGGACAAGTTGAAGGATGTTTTTTTCCCACTGCAGGCAAGCCACACTGTTAGTCAGACCACACCGACACAGTGCAGTGTTCGGATCTTATTGAAGTTAAAATTAGATATCTAAGGATGAAGCTAACCCATACAAAAGAGAAGTATTTTTTTCAACTCAAACAAAGTCAGGTTTCTTTTATTTTACTTTTTATATACTTATCATAACACACTAAACCCAATTATCTTTAAGTAGACTCAGCTTATTATGAAATCACACTGCTAATATTGATAAAATAATAATAATAACAATAATAATAATAGTCCTTATCTCATAAATATTACTTATTAACTCATAATTATGAGATCAGGATCTAAGGTTAGCACATCTGTTTAATTAGAAGCACCTCATTGCACAACTGTGGAGACAGTTAGCTTATGGGTTACCTGGCTAAAACTTCAGGTCAGCTACAGGACATACAGGGTATCTTTGCTTACCTGCCCCTCCAGCTAATATATTTAGTTAAGACTCTTTGGTTTACAGGTATGGTTCTAGTCAGGTCTGTTCTTTAGCGAGAACGCTCCTGATTGTGTACACACACCTGATATTTATAATTATGTCATGGACTTCTAAAGTTATCAAATTATTTTAAAAAATACTATTATATTTTTTTAAATATTATATTATAAATTATATAAAAAACTTTTTTTTTTACATTTATAAAAGTAGAACTTGAACTATTATTTTTTGTTAGGACCATGTTCAGAATCTCATTACTTTTAATAACTGCAGTTAATCTAAAAAGTATGCTGTAGTTACCATGACAAATTTAATAAGAGGATTTACTAAAGTTTAAACAGGATTATATTGTATGTTAATATGGGTGCATACAAATATCCACTCATTTAATGAAAATTCTACTTTATATTTAGGTTTGTGGTCTTTTTTACTACAAAGGCATAATATGAAGGCTAAATGAGCTACGAATCAGCTATCAACAAAAAAAGAAGATAAAAAAAACGTTATAATCATTGTTTAAGATTACAATTAAGCACTCTCATCACTGTGGTTGGTAAACCCTAGTCACTATTTTTCTATTTTGCCTTTCCTCTAGCACATAATTACAAGAACATATTGTGTGTACTCCAGTTACTTTACGCTGTGGGTAAAGAATCTCTGTGGTTTAATTGCAAACACATGCACTTTTACTCTTAGAAACTCTTTTCTATCTGTCATTTCAACGTTAAAATTAATGTTAATTTTGCTGTTATTATGTAGAGCAGTGGATGTATAAATAGTCCTGGAATGTAGCTTTTATTAATAATACCTGTAATAATGTTAATAGGTTTATGAGGAATTAGGTTCCTGCTTGATTTTAAAGCATTGACCATATAATCTGCAGCTTTATTTGAACACTTTAAATAGTTATAGGTATTGATTTAATGAAATATTTTGTAAGATTTGCAAAAATGACAAAATGAGGTTCATTGCTCAATGGTGTGTGCATGTATGTGTATGTTTAGGGAAGTGGGGGGGTCTGTATGCCTTATGATAGGGGAATGTGGGACGGGTAGAGATAAAAGATAATTTTTCCTGAGAGATCAGAAGTTACTCCACTCTTGAACAAACGCTCCTTACCTGGGGCTCCGGGCTGAGATATGAGGTTTTCTCGACGGCCAGTTGCTTTTCATGCTTTGGCACTTCTGTGTTGTCTGAGTCAGTGTGCGACAGCAGTGGAGAGACACTACTACATTGCTGCAGTTAACATTAATTGGGATTATACAACAAATGGAATCGATCGAAGGTATTTACTCATTATCTGGTAAAACATAGTGTATTCTATGAAGTGTTTTATAAGTTTGTTATAAGTATATAAGATGCTAAGATCAGATGGATGTACATACATTCTGCAGAGCTGCTTTCTATGTGACTAGTTGCTTTAGCATAGACTAAACTGGTTCAGTTAATCTCTATTGATATACTGATTTATATATTTTCATTACTTTTTATAAATATTCCTGTTTTTATAGTGTTGGTCCCATCTATAAAAAGACAGTGTACAGGGAATATGACCAAAGTTTCTTAAAGGCTAAAACAACTTCATCGTCAGGTATTCAAATTTCTTCTGTAAGGTGGATTTTCTTACTTTAATATGCTACAAGAAACTACTACAAAACTACTACAGAATAATGAATTAATTTTATGTTAGCAGGGCTGCTGGGCCCCACGATCCGTGGCGAAGTTGGTGACACCATCATTGTCACGTTCAGGAACATGGCGGATCATCCCTGTAGTATCCATCCACATGGTATAGCTTATGGAAAACAGTCTGAAGGTCTGTATACCAATGTCTTAAATGTATAAAACAACTGTATGACATTATAATCTGTCTGTGTATATGAAAATATGCAATTATGCTGAAAATATTGTTTAGGAAAGGGCATTTTTTCAGTGGCATTTGTTCACTTGATTAAACAAACTGAAGAGGTGTATTTACTTTTGTCATACATATTAACCACAGGCTGTGCCTAAGTTCAAAATCAAGATAAAAAGCTATTTTTTGAAAAAAGAAATTTGACAGATTATTTTCTGGTCACTCTGATAAACACTATCTGTACAATTTGTATAAATGGCACTGAAAAAAATAGCTATACTGTGTCTTATCCCACCACATAGTCGCTTTGGTTTGTTGCTTATTCCTGGAACTAAAGTGAATATTGCCCCTGAAGTTTAAACAGATGGGGGGAAAAAATCAACATTTGCTGCAAATCTATAATCCTTCAGGATCTTTGTACTTTGACAACACATCCCAGTTTGAGAAAGAGGATGATGTCATACATCCTGGCAATGAGCATCAATACTACTGGGAGGTAACTTCAGAAGTGGCCCCACAGGCTGCAGATCCCCCATGTGTCACATACACTTATTTCTCACACAATGACATTGTCAAGGACTACAACACAGGCCTGATTGGTACACTACTAATTTGTAAGACTGGTATGTTAATTTTTCATTATTCTTATTATTATAGACAATATGAATCAGTTAATCAATACTGAGTATTTTACTTTAACCTTCAGACAAATTTGATACCAAGATAATGTTGTTACTAGATAATGTTGTTTATTCTAAGCCTCAATCAGCTATATGCATGCTGTATGTCTTTGCTATACAGGCAGCCTTGATGAGTCTGGAAAGCAGGTCCATTTCCATCAGGAATTGACATTGTTGTTTGGGGTGTTTGATGAAAGCAATACTTGGTACAGTGCAGGGGAAGCACCACTCAAGAACAATGTGAAATACACAATCAATGGCTTCACAAATGGCTCTGTCCCTGGTAAGCAGATTATTTTTTATTATAAGTTCAAAAGTTCTTTGAGTTGGTTGCTCTTGTGATATTCTCTGGATCTTCTCCAGACCTGAGTGTGTGTGCACACTCCAAAATCACCTGGAATTTGGTTGGTATGAGTTCGGAGCCAGAGCTTTTTTCCGTGCACTTTAATGGCCAGGTTCTACAGGAGAATGGGCACAAGGTGTCTTCGATCGGCCTTATCAGTGGCACAGCTACTAGTGCAGAGATGATGGCCGTCTACCCTGGTCGCTGGCTTCTCTCTTCTCACATTAGCAAACATTTGGAAGGTAAGTAATACTAAATTTAGTGGTTCCTTTGATAAAATAAATAAAAACATACAATAAATTGAATACATATTTGTGCACAGTATTAATTAAAAATTGTGTCCAAAAACAAAATATAACATACATAATACATATTTGCCATTTGGCTGATGGTGATTTAGGTGTGTATCGAAGAGGTCAAAAAAGTGTTTTTTACTAGAAAGCGCTTCTGTTTAGCCACCTTACCCCAGAGTCTATGTGATGAATAAGAGAGATTGATGCCATATACAGGGTGTAGTAGAAGCAGTACCTATTTATGCAGCTCCTTTAATGCTGCTTTAGGTTGCATGGCAGTCGCTTTGATAAAATATCTTCTTGTCTTTTCATCTGTCCTGGATTATGTTTCTGTTCTTGGTAATATCAATGTGGTGCCTTCACCACAGACCTGAGACCTGGAGTATGTGCACACTCCAAACACTTCACTGTGTTACTGTGCATTATACATTTGTGGGATTTAAATAATTATTTTGTACGCAGGTTTAATGTATTAGTTCATTCTGAGTACAGGCACGTGACCCATTATATAATGATGCAATAATTTCTATTTGTTGTTTACTTGTATTTTGTTGGTTGTCATGTCATATCAAGGACGAAAAATGCAATAATCTTGGATTTTCTTGCTTTTGCTATTTTTTTTTTACTTCAAAAGTATAATTTCTAAAAGCCATGTTATCATATCCACTGTTTATTACCAAACAACCAATTCAATCTCTCCAAACTAATGGAGTGTTGTAAACTAAATTACAATTACTTTAAATCTAAATACAACAAGACCATAACTAATGTTTCTCATTTTATTTCAGCTGGTATGCATGGCTTCCTGGATGTTAATTCATGTAATGAGTTTACTGCACCAAAGCGAAAGCTCACCATACAACAAAAGCGAGAGAGCCAAGAATGGATTTACTACATTGCAGCTGAGGAGACTATTTGGGATTATGCCCCACATTTGCCAGAAAATGTGGACAGGTAAACAAACAGCTACTGTTAAACAATATCTGATTTCCTGTGTTATCTGTGCTTACAGATATTTTGTTTCTTTTCACACAGGGATTTTCGGTCTACATATTTAAAACAGGGAGCAGGACGGATTGGCAAGAAATATAAAAAAGCGGTGTTTATCCAGTATACAGATGAATCATTTAAAGAAAAGGCAGAGCACAAACAAAGGAAAAAGGAGTTGGGAATTCTTGGTCCTGTGATCAGAGCACAGATCAGAGACATAATAAAGGTAAAAGATAAAAAAAAAAAAAGAAAAACAGCCAGAATAAAGTACAAAATCATACAATTTGACACTATTGTTTTGGTTGTGTCAGCTGGTGTCCATTCTGGTAGTCAATTTACACTAAATTATCCATGTTTACAGATTGTATTCAAAAACAAAGCATCACGTCCGTATAGCATTTATCCTCATGGCTTAACGATTGATAAAGCAGCAGAGGGCGTCAATTACCCTGAGGGAGGTTAGTAAAATGTCCATTTACATTTACAGTAGGTCATATTCTAATATGTTCTAAATCTAATAAATAAAATTATTTTTTCTCATTTGTGAAGATGGTGTAAAGGTTGAGCTAAAGCTTTTGTAATGCTAAACACTTCTGTGGCTGCACATTGAAAAATACATTTAATTAGTTATTTAATGACAGATCACTTTAATCCCAAAATTTACTGCTGACGTTGGGACCTATTTTCAGGAAAAAAGTTGTATGTAAAAGGTTTGTATAACCTAAGAAAGAGTGAAATTGTCTAATATATTAACAAAGTGTTTAATAAAAGTAGTGTCCACAGCACAGGTGATTTGCAGTGATCATGGACACTAAGTACCTTAAACTGGATATCCAAAAGAGTATTATGTGATGAAAGATCAGAATGGCAAGAGAGAAAATGGATCATTGCACAACCATTAGACAAAGCCAACAGAACAATTTGGAATATCTTGAAAAAAGAATGAAACTCGGGTACTCATTTATATTTTTCAGTTAGAAGTAAAGCATCTTGGTCAGAATTCAGTCATGCACAACCATGCAATCTACAAAGCCAGGAGGTAATAGTCTCCCATGCTCAGTCTCAGTGCACCTGCGTCACTCGTATAGTCAACATCTGTGCGCATGTACTGTTTATTATAACATTGTGACCAGGTGTGTGTGTGCATGCACGTAAAGCAAAAGCAAGTGTCATTAGAGAGGTTCCTTGTTAAAGATCCAGGATCTCACTCTGTCAGAAAGCAATGATTCTATTAGTGTGTGTGCTTGCGCGAGTATCATAAGAGAGATTCCTTGTTAAAGAAGTTTACCGACAGGGCAAGTGTGTGTATTTGTGTGAAAGTCATTCTACACAGGTTTTTAAACATTTTTAAAGTGTGTAAGTATAAAAAGTGTGTAAGTGTAAACTTAATTATTAAAACTTGACACTGTAATCCATATATATAACTACAAAAAGACATGTAGCACATATACACATATCTACAGTAAATATAGTATGTCTGGTATAATCTGGGGCCAAAACTTGATATGAGGAGGATACAAACGTTTTTAGATGGTAATTGTACAATTCTAGGATTTCATGATTATCAAATTCCATGAGAAAAGGCTCCCATGAATAATTTGCAGATATGTCTATTTGTAGACAGCTTGATAAACAAGTCCAAATGTTTCAAATGTGAAAATGTGAATAAAGCAATTATAAATGACAATCATTGCCTTATTTGCCGTCTGACAGGGAACCAGAGTCATGCAGTGCAACCAGGGGAGACTTACACATATGTGTGGCGAGTCATTGAAGAGGACGAGCCATTAACTAGTGATTCAAGGTGTCTCACGAGGATGTATCACAGTGCAGTGAACACCCCACGAGACATTGCCTCAGGTCTTGTTGGACCACTTCTTATTTGCAAAAGCCAGTCCCTCAGTACCAGGAATGTCCAGGTAACTTTTTTTTTTGTTCTATAGATGAGTTTTAAGTCTCGATTTAAATGTGACTAATGTTTTATCACATCTGATCTCTTCTGGATCTGGTTCCAACGT
>JAOVVA010000051.1:13807981-13819429 GCA_028565275.1 Leiocassis micropogon
TTTGATTGTGTAAAGCTGCTTTGGGACAATGCCAATTGTTAAAAGCGCTATACAAATAAAATTGAATTGAATTGAAAACTGCATTTATGTGATAACCTGGTCATTCAGTACATTCAGGTCGTTGGTTCATTTAATTGCACAATATCATTGCTGAGTCTAGACATGACCAACTGAAGCCACCCCAGATCATAACACTGAGGCCACTATACATGATGGGTGCATTGTTCTATGTGCTTCACTTCTTACCCTGGAATAGGGTTAATCTGGATTCATAAGACCACATGACTTTATCCATTGGTCCATATTCCAATATTTATGAATTTCACTGTGCAGTAATGTATATGTAACAAATAAAGGCTTAACTTAATATGCAGCTTAGGTCATATCATAGATCAGTGGTTTTTAATGTGACGTCATTGGAGCCCTAGGGTGCATGAAACAGCCATAGGGTCAGTAGGTTTTGTTGCAGTAGTAAAAAAAAAAAAAAACTTAAAAAAAACTTATAAATAAAATAGACTTATAATTATTTCACTGGTCACTTAAAATGAATGAGTTTAATCCATACTCCAGTCAGCCTATAAATAATGTGACCTAGGACCTTATGTGTTCCATCGTGGAAAGTTCAGGATTAAAAGCATTGTTGAGTCTCTGATAAATAGACAAACAATGTTATACACGTTACAATAACGCCTGTAGATGTAATGTACTAGAGTTGAATAGGATGCCTGGCTGCGAAAAGTCTGAAGAACTCTTGCCTCAGGCTATGAATTGACGTCCACTGCACCCTCTGTAGTGAACTTCACGATCAATGGGGAGCCGTTTAGTGTTGAACCATGACTGCTCCACACGGGGGAAAGGGGTGATCGGATTGGCTGTGATTCACACATGATCCCCGTGCAAAAAATAATGCGGGAATATTTTCAATAGTCTCCTTAATGATGCTGCGAATCTTTTGTTTTAAATAATAATCGGCTGATATTTTATTTAACACTGAACTAAATGGTTAATTCGCTGATTTGACAACGTGGAATAAAACATTAGGCTTATATTTACAGCTAAGAATTTGGATACGTTGAAAAGCATTATTTTCCTTTTTACACGGGCACAAAAGCAGCAAAAGTGCTTATTAAAGTCGAATAAAGGATCAAACTAAGCGGGAGTCGGAGCGCCCACCCGGGTCTGGTTTTGGGAGTGTTACTCTGTGGAGTCTGTGGGAAGGGGAGAGGGATTGAGGGAGGTTTGCAACCCTGAGATTCAGACGCCATTATAACCCAAGGACTGCCCTCTTCTTTATCCGCACCGACCACCACAAAGAAAGATTTCTCTCATGGAAAATGCACTCAGATATGCTTGTAATTTCTTCGAGAAAAAAAGTCCAAACCGGACTTCTGCCATGTTCTTACGGGACGTTGAGAGCCTGAAACATCTCTATAGAGGTGAGGAGACTTTATATGTGCTGACCCTACTGAGAAGAAACTTTAATTTCTTTATATACACTGTGCTGCTAGCTAACGTAGCTAACGTTACTTAAATCTGTACCTAACTTCTCACCTCTCCCTGTCTCTCTCCTTCTCTCTCACTTGCACCGAGAGGCGAGTGCTGTAAAGGAAGTAATTTATTGTTAATTAGTTGTGGTTCTGCTTTTCTTATAAAACCAAACACAAAATTGTGTCTAAGGATTAATGCAGACGCGAACGTAAATAGCGTCCCCCCCCTCCTCCTCCTATTATACAATGCCATCACAATGTTGCGCTAAAAAGCGCTAACCCGGCTAACTTGCTAACCCATTTATTTACACAGGTTTTTCGCACTACACGCAAAAGTTAAAATGCTAGCAAACACTATTGAGTATTTCTGTAAATTACAATATGTGCAGAATTAACCAGGCTATTTTACAGATAAATAAAATGAATCATATAATTTAAAACCATTTACATTAAATGACAGTTTTTATGCTTTACTTCTTGAATTTATTTGCTGGAGCTGTAAGGCTTATTAAGTCACTAATTAAATGGCCAACAGCAATGTTGCATCATGCAAACAGCTTGCTGAAAATGATCACACCTTTCTCTCAAATGACATTATAATACTCCGCACTAGGTAATAGAGGAATTTCTGAATGTCCCTATTTTAAAATATCAATTTAAAGTTACTTGTATAATATTTATCTTTATAAAGATGCATATATTTAATATTGTGGCCATTGTGTATAAGGTGGAGGCATTTAAACCCAGTTCCCCTTGTGAGACCCATACATCTTTTATTCCCTTATGGATAACTGTTACATGGACTCAAATCCATTCATTGTCTATAACAGAGGGCCTGGAGCCTATCCCAGGAAACTTGTGGCACAAGTCAGGGTTCACTCTAAAAGGCATGCCAATACATTGCAGGGCACCAGCATGGACACTATCAAGTCCGCACATACAAGCTCGGCACAGGTTTTTATGCCCTTCCTGACGCAACCCTCTCATTTTATCCGGGCTTGGGACCGGAACTCCAATTAGCGTAATCCGGATGTCTTTGTACTATGGGAGGAAACCCACAAAGCACAGGGAGAACATGGACATCCATGCAGAGAGACCTGATGCAGGAATTGAACCCAGGCCCTGTAGGTGCAAGGCGACAGTGCTAACCACTAAGCCACTGTGTGTATACATATATAAAAGTTAAATCAAATAGGATAATGGAATTAATCATTAAACAAGATCTGTAAATTTATGCATCTAATAACATTAGATTTTGCTGTCCTTTTAAGGAAGTTAGACTATTAAGTATTTATAGAGAACAAAACAAAGAGGAACCAAACTTTTACAGCTTGTTCTTGTGTCCTAACACTTTAACTGTTAAGTTATCAGTAAAATTAAAAGAAAACAAGCAAAAATTTGGATCAGGCTGCACAGTGCCTTAGTGGTTAGCACCGTCACCTCACACCTCCATGAACCTAAACAGGATAAGCGGAATGGAAGATGGATGGATATATATATATTACAATTAGAGTTAGAGTTGTTCGTAGTAGGAACTTTTTTTTTTTTTCTGTGTGTGAGACCCTGTTCTGTAACCCTAAAAAGCTTTGAGATACAGATACATATTAGTCTGGAAACAAATGAGCACTATACAAGCAGAATAATAAAGCTTGGGGTTACAGAAAACAAAAGCAACTTTGTATAGCCATAAGTAATCCGTGGGGATTTTTAATAAACTACATTGGCTGGCACTGTGAACTTATCATCTACTTGAATAATTTGGCAATTCATCTAAAACTCTAACACTAAATACAAAAGGCTTTCAAAGTTTGAGTGCTGGTCATTGCCTGATTGGATCTTTTTCTTTCAGGTGCATAACAACTTTCCACAATGAACAGCAGTAAGAATGGCACAGCATTGGAGGGTTTGGGTGCCAGCGGGAGCATGGTGCTTGAGTCAGCTTCAATCATTGTTATTGCTTTGCTCATCTGCTTGGGAAATCTGCTTATTGTGGTGACACTTTATAAGAAGCCTTACCTGCTGACACCCAGCAACAAGTTTGTGTTTAGCCTGACCTTGTCCAACCTGCTACTGTCCGTGCTTACTCTCCCTTTTGTCATAGCCAGCTCCCTGCAGCAAGAGTGGATTTTTGGGGTGGTGTGGTGTAACTTTACAGCCTTGCTTTATCTGCTTGTTAGCTCCGCAAGTATGCTGACACTAGGAGCCATTGCCATTGACAGGTGAGTTAATCTGTTTTTTTTGTTTTTTTTAAAATAATGACGTTAGACATGTCTGAATTCAGTGTACAGTGGAACCTTGGATTGTGAGTAACTTAGTCTGCGAGCACTTTGCAAGACGAGCAAAATTTTAAAATAAACTTGTACATCAAGACCTCATTCGTTTAACAAGTACTATAGTACGCATGCGCTTTGTCTGCAGAGCGTCACGTGATCACAACTGAGCCAATGGTTCTTCTCTCTTGCGCGATGCGGGATTGTGGGTAATCGTCTCCCCTGCTCAGTCTCGGTGCGTGTGCGTCACTTGTATAGTCAACATCCGTGCGCATGGGTACTGTTTAAAAGCATAAAGCATTTTTTTTATTTGGTGTCCAAGTGTAGTAACTGTACTGCAACAATGGCATCCGTGAAGAAAAAGTCTGAGTGATTCCGGTTGTGTGCGTATGCACACAGTGTGTGAAAGTCATCCTACGCAGTAGCCCCCCTGCTCCTGATTCAGCCCTCGTGACACCAGTCAAGATTCTTTTTAAAGGTAAAGTGCAGGTAAATTTTTTATTTTTACTTCATATTTTATATTAATAATTTTTATACGATTATTTTTGGGTTGTGGAACGAATCGTCAGGGTTTCCATTATTCCATTATAGGGAAATTCGCTTTGATATACGAGCACAATTCCTTAACGAATTATGCTCGCAATCCCAGGTTTCATTCTTTTTTTTCTTTTTTTTTTAAAAATCCAAGTCAAATCCAAGCTTCCACTGTATTTTAAATTATATATGAAAAGTCAACCCGCAACCTCTGTTCATTAATTTTTTTGGAGGGGGCAATTAGTGAGTGTATTTTGCCTTTTTTTTAAATAACATTTTATATACGGTTTATATATACAGTGGAACCTTGGATTACGAGCATAATTCGTTCAGGAATTGTGCTCATATATCAAATTAAATTTTCCCATAAGAAATAATGGAAACTCAAATTATTCGCTTCACAGCCCAAAAAAATAAATACATAAAAATAATTAATACAAAATATAAAGTAAAAATAAAACAAATTAACCTGCACTTTACCTTTAAAAAAAGTAAAAATAAATCCCGACAAATAAGCGTTTTCGTTTATGTGCATAGGCTCTGTGTGTGTAATGTGCGTGCACACACACATTAACGGAAAGACTGTTTTATCAGAAAAATTTGCAAGGAACATCGCTAATGACACTCGCGTGAGTGCATACTAAAGTAAAAAAACCTTTGAAAAGAATCGCGACAGAGCAGAGTTTCTGTGTAGGGCAGAGAATGAAAATGAAAAATGGATCTTTAACCATACTAATGAGACTTGCTTTTGCTTTATACGTGCGCGCACGCGTGTTATAAGAAACAGTACACACGCTTACAAACACAAAATAAAATATGTTTTACGCGCACACACGTGGTCAGTGTTATAGTAAACAGTACATGCGCGCACGGATGTTGATTATACCAGTAAGAGACGAGCACTAAGACCCAGCAGGGGAGACGATTACCCACAATTCCGCAGCGCGAGAGAGAAAAACCGTTGGCTTATTTGTGATCACGTGACGCTCGGCGGCAAAACAAGAAGCGCATGCGTAATACATGATACACGGTACGTAAACCAAGACTTGCTCGTTTTTCAACTCAAAATTGATTAAAAATCTTTGCTCGTCTTGCGGAATTCTCGCAAACCACGTTACTCGCAATCCGAGTTCCACTGTATAATCATTTTGTTGACTGGCTCACTTTGTTTCTCATGACATTTTATGTGCAACGTTTTCTGATACTACTATACATTCTTAATCTTAGGTACTATGCTGTACTGTACCCTATGATCTACCCCATGAAGATAACAGGAAATAGGGCCACAGTGGCCATTGTCTACATTTGGCTTCACTCTTTAGTGGGCTGCCTGCCACCCCTCTTTGGTTGGTCAGCATTTGAGTTTGATAACTTCAAGTGGACCTGCACAGCAGCCTGGCACAAGGATGTTTGGTATACATCTTTCTGGGTAACTTGGTGCTGTTTGCTTCCCCTGGCAGCTATGCTAGTGTGCTACAGTGTTATTTTTCGTGTGGCCCGTATCAAAGCACGTAAGGTGTATTGTGGGACCGTGGTGGTAGCCCAGGAAGAGCCAGGTACGCAGAAGAATGGTCGCAAGAACTCCAACACTTCCACCTCATCTAGCAGCAGCCGCAAGAGCCTTGTCTACTCAGGCAACCAGTGCAAAGCTTTCGTCACCATCCTGGTGGTGATGGGGACATTCTTGGCCACCTGGGGCCCTTATGTGGTGGTGATTGGAACTGAGGCATTATGGGGAAAAGGTAGTGTTTCTCCACAGCTGGAGACTCTAGCATCCTGGCTGTCTTTTACAAGTGCAGCATGCCACCCATTAATCTATGGGGTGTGGAACAAAACTGTGCGTAAGGAGCTGCTGGGGATGTGCTTTGGGGACCGCTACTACAGAGAGTCATTCGTCACCCGTCACAGGACGTCACGACTCTTCAGCATCTCAAACCGGATCACTGGTCTGTCTTCAGTAATGAAAACAAACTGTGCATGTGTTGCATTTTTTTCTAGTGATGTAATGTATTTTAATTGCCCTACATTGTAGAAAGCTTATACCTGCTAATTATCTCAATTAAATGTCACCTTCAGACCTGGGGATGTCTCCTCACCTGACAGCCATGCTAGTTGGAGGAGGGCAGCTCTTAGGACCTGAAAGTAGCACTGGTGATACTGGGTTCAGTTATACTCAAGACTCGGGTATGTGCATGCAACACGCATACACTGTACTTGTCCACAAATCTCAAAGGGTTACAGTAAACAGAACCTTTCTTTAGAGCACAACTAACACTGTAACCTATGATTACTGGTGATTTTTTTTTTTTTACACTGGAAATAGCACTATATAATATGTATGTGCCCATGTGTGGGATTAAAATGATTTCTAATGCAGCTTATAAAGATGTGATGAAACATTTAATGTATTTGGACATATGTGTGAATCCTCCCTGTTTTCTCTATCAGCTACAGACATCATGCTACTGGATAACTATTCATCTGACACCTCTCATTTCACACACTACAGTGGCTTTAAACGAAGAAGCTCTGTCACATTTGAGGACCAAGTGGAACAACCTCGTAAAAGTATTTGAACCATTTCTGCTTTCGTTTTAATCAGCCAAACATCAGTAGGACAAACAAGTGTCTCATAAGTTTCTTTAAAATAGCATTTACATACTGCATAGCAACATTGAGAAACCATGTGTATTTTTTGCAAGCCATGTCTTAACCATGATTGCATCTTTATCCAGGTGACTTCCCAACAGTTCAAGTTACTGCAGATGTCCATAAGTCCCTTGACAGCTTTGCATCCTGTCTGGCAAAGGCCATAGAGGATGATGCCAAGCTGCAGCTGTTTGGGGAGAGCACGCCAATTCCAAGCAGTTTATTTATAGTACGCAACACACCGAGGGGACCACGGTATCTTGATGGGCAGAGACTTAGGATGGAGAGCATTGATGAAGGAATAGTCAGAGATGATGATGATGAAGAAAATGTCCATGATGAATCTGTGTGATTGTTTACAAACTGCACTTTAAGTACAGTCAGTATAGAGCTGGTACACTGTGCACTATGCTGCCTTTTTTGGTACACTGCCTTCTTAGGGTACATGTCTATCCAGTTAAAATTTTGCTTAGTGTTTATGTAATTGATAAACATAGGAACCACAAGCTGATTAAAGACTTGGATATACGAGACTGAGACCTGTGCACAGAAAGCTAAATGTACTGTAATGGAGATGCCTCTTTGTAGCAAAGTGAGGAGACGTTTGGTTGTTTTGCTTTCGGTTAAGTAAGCAGTGCTTGTGTACAGATGGCACTGAAAACCGGTACAAATTAGAAACGTGCCTATGTGCCCTCCCCCCCTCCCTCCCCCCCCTCCCCGAAAAAAGGAACCCACAACCACTGTACTAATTGTGTGTGCTGTCTGTGAGGAACAGTTAGTGCTGAGGAGGCTTGTAACTTATGTTTAGTTCAAATATTAATCTATACTTATTTTGCTTTATATAAATGACTAATTTGTATGGAGATGGTGGGTCAAAACAAATGAATCTTGTATTCCTGTTTTAAGTTAGTCTGGTGGCAATATGGCATGATGTTTCTAATGTAAACAAAAATGTTAATGGTGCCTTATAATCAGTATTATGGTCAATTGTTTATATGCTAGTATTCATTCTTAATCCATAAGTCCTGCTTTACTGAATGCCTCCTGTGACATGATGCCTTCTTTGAAACAGCCCCATTGCTTTAAGAATGTCAGTAGAACTGAACTGCAAAAAAAAAAAAAAAGCAGTATTAAGTGTATTAGTACAAAGGGCACTGGTGGCTCAGTGGTAGGTGTTTCGCCTGCCATGCGGAAGGCCCGGGTTCGATGCCCAGCCAGTGCCCACACCCCAGCCACTGGATGCAGTGCCGGTCCCAAGCCCGGATAAAATGGGAGGGTTGCGTCAGGAAGGGCATCCAGTGTAAAACCTGTGCCAAGTTGTAGTGCGGACTGGGTATTCCGCTGTGTCGACCCGTTGCCGGGAGCACCAGAAAGACCACCAAGTGTCTTAGTACAATTGCACTTAAAAATGCTATTTGCTGTCTTGAGGCCAGGTTCTTTTTCTACTGCTACTGTTAAAATAAGGAAACTTCAAATTGTCCAACTGAACATATATTTTAAATTTAGTTTGAGAATTCCTGTGGAATGTTTTATACCAAAGTTAATATTGATTGTACTGTATCTTGTTTTTAAAAAGCTATAAAAATACCATAAACCACAAATTACAGGCATTTCTTGTAGTGGTTTATTACAATTCCACAGTTTGATTGTTTATATATATTAAATCATTTAAAAGCTACTATTCCATGTCCATAATGATCACAGCACATTCAATATCATAAATATTCATATACTCCTCTATCCCTCTGTACTTTGAATGTAGGTAAACCTTTTGTGATTCTGAAACTGGTGGCTGAACAGGAGCTGGTTCGCATTTCTGAATGGTGTGCAATGACTAGTTTAAAGCAACACAGTGTGGTGAGGGAGCCATTTTGTCTGATTCCCTGTAATCAGTGGCCTTACAGGAGCGCACACTGGCCACCAGCTGCCACAACAAATATCATCTGTCCTGAAACACTCTTAGCATTGCTCTGCCATCTATCACTAAAGAGAACCACTTGAAAAGACAACAGTGGGCTGAACTAGTCAAAAGGTCTTCTCTACCCACTCACATCTCATTTTACACAAATCCATGTATGCCTCTCTCAACAACAAAACCTTTCTCGTTTGAAAACTTATGAAGTATTTGATTCCATCAGAGGTGCATGAAAAAACAAATAAGGAAATCATATTTTAAAAAGCAATGTGATCTAGACAAATCAAACTAAGAAAATTGACAACTGATAGCAGAGTAGCCCTGTTTTAAGGAATTGAAACTTAAATCATGACTTTGTTTGACATGCAAAATACCAGGTTAACAAAACTAGAAAATTTCACACAGAACACTGATCAAAGCTAGGCCATTTGCACAACGGAAATATTGCATTTAAATATTCTCAAGCACCCATCATCTAGCTATCTCTGTCACATTATATATTATTATAGTTATATATTTTTATATACTGCAATTTATTCATCCTTTCTCACAGATATGATTTACTCCCATCTGAAGTAATCAGTAGAATAGTCATCTTTTTAAAAAAAACATGATTACTAGAAATGGATCTACCAAGGGAATATTCTACACAGCCTGTACAAATCTCAAATATTCAACTATTTTAAAGCAAATGATGCTGCTTGATTCTGGAGAAATCTCAACAGAGCTACTGCTCATCTTCGTTCTCTTGTCCAGAACCCTCGGATCGGTCTGAGATGGAGAGACAAAAAATAAAACATCATGTGTCTTAATTACTTAAGCAAAATAAGTTATGAATGTAATTAATTTGACCATTTGTATTTATACTGAAATGCTCTTAATCATAACTGTAATGCTGATTTATACATCTCCGTGCATGTCTGGGCATTGTCAGCGGATGCTCATACAAAGTGAAGTATTTATGCCTGCAAGTAATGAGAGTGTGTTCTCTAGAAGGCCGTACCACAGAAACCACATCAGAATTCACTGAATTAGTGTGAAATCCTAGTTCACCAAATTAGTGTGAAAAACAACAAGTCCTGTGTTTCACTGTAAGAAGAATAAATAATAACTTAGAAGATAACATGGGCTAAGCAACTTTAATATCAGTAAATGATTGGATAATTTAAATTAAAGTTCATGTTGCTTAGAGTTGCTGTGATTTACACTGATCAGCCATAACTTTACCACCACCTACCTGCTCCAATCCCCCTGAAAAGCCAATGCAACACAAATGTCTGAAAAAGTAAATCCTGGCTATGATATAAAGGCACCAGAACAATCAGGGCATCATACTTTGCTGTGTATGGGGCTTAGCAGACAGAGAGTTCAAGGTTGTTGATCTTGCTTCTAAATATTCCAGATCTCAATCTTATCTAGAATCCATGGACAAACAAGTCTGATCCATGGAGGCCACACCCTACAACTTACAGCACGTAAAAGAATCTGCTGCTAATATCCTAGTGCCAGACACCACAGTACACCTCAGAGACCTTGTGGAGTCATGCTGTTTTGGTAGCACAGGGGGAACCTACACAGTATTGGGTTTTAATGTTATGACTGAATATACACACCTTCACTGTGTGTATATTGATAGCTTCTTAGGAAAAAAGAAAAATAATACGAATTATCCTGCAGGATTAAAGTGGCCATTAAAATGAACTAAAGCCATTATATAACCTCATACTTAATAAAACATCCTGCTCAACAAATTAAGGGAACACTTTGTCTTCTTGTAAAAATGTGTTTTCATGTACAATCCCAATTCCAGAAATGTTGGGACGTTTTTAAAATTTGAGTCAAATTAAAACTGAAAGACTTTCAAATCACATGAGCCAATATTTTATTCACATAGAACATAGAGAACATAAATGTTTAAACGGAGAAATTCTTTATCCACTAAATAAGCTCATTTTAAATTTGATGCCCAAAAAAGTTGGGACAGGGGCAACAAAGGGCTGAAAAATCAAGAAATTCTGAAAAGATTTAGGAGAACATCTAGCATCAGGTCTCTAACATGATTAGCTATAAAAGGGATGTCTTAGAGATTCAGTCTCTCAGAAGTAAAGATGGGCAAAGGCTCGCCAATCTGTGAAAAAGTGTATAAAAAGACTGTGGAATTTATAATACGTTCCTCAATATCAAATTGCAAAGGCTTTGCAAATCTCATCATCTACAGTGCATATCATCATCAAAAGATTCAGAGAAACAGGCGAAATCTCTGTGTGTAAAGGACAAGGCCGAGACCTTTGTTGGATGCCCAAAAAATTATCTTCGGGGCCTCAGACGACACTGCATCACTCATCAGCATGACTGTATCACTGACATTACTAAATGGGCCCAGGAATACTTCCAGAAACCACTTTTGGTAAACACAATCCGCCATGGCATGACAACATGAAAAAAGTGTACTTGAGATTTTTGCAAATTTATTAAAAATAAAAAAATTGAGAAAGCACATGTACATAAGTATTCAAAGCCTTTGCCATGAAGCTCAAAATTGAGCTCAGGCGCATCCTGTTTCCCCTGATCATCCTTGAGATGTTTCTGCAGC
>JAOVVA010000051.1:13827918-13841916 GCA_028565275.1 Leiocassis micropogon
ACACACACACACACACACTCCAGGTGTGGTAATAGTATGTTGCATGCAAATAACAAATAATAATGCCCTAGTGGGTGAGAGATTTAATCGGCAGAAACTGATTCATCAGACACGGATTCATTCATACACATCAACAACTTTCTTCATTCTGATTCATTTTGCTTCATTACATTAAATTAAACATCATTAATTCTTTGATTCGTTTTGATTCATTCATGCATCATTCTGTGCTGCTTTGATGAACAAGTGCATGTGGGAAAGCCTATTCATTAAAATCTACTGACTGTCATTCTTACATCTAAGCTTATATACCTGATATGACTTCTTTAAAACCTTACGTCCTTTCTAGGAAGAAACAGGACTTGACATTTTAAAAGAAATTATGTGTAATTTTCTGATCATTTGGAAGTCCAAAATACCAGGCCGCATACCAGAAATGATCCAGCTGTTCTGATGCGATTTTTTTTTTTCTTTTTTTTAAGGCATGCTTTAAAATAAATCCTCAAATCGATCACAAATTCGGACAAATGGTTGAGTATATTATTTGGGGCCTTATATGAGAATATGGTAACAATCTCCATAAAATGCTTTCAATTATCTGCTATGGTTGGCATGTTTATATAGAATATCATTCACCGTTTTGTAGAATTTAGTGCATACTAGCACTAGTAAATATCCCTAATGGATACTTCATCTTGTCCTCCAGACTAAACGTTTACATTTTTCTTCTCAAATCACATCAAATCAGCAGTGCTGACCTCTTTAATTTCCCATTCATTTTTTCATTTCTCTTCTTCCCTTTGGCGCCACAAAGAGAGAATAGTATTGGGATTATGTTACGCCTTTTCTTCCCCCATAGACAAGCAGCCACACTTTCATTTGGACAGTCGACGGGGGGAACAAAAATGAAAACGTGCCCCTGGAGTGTGTGGCAAATGTCTGAAAAGAAAGAAAGACGAGCTAACTGCTTTTATCCAAGACTACATTCAAAGTCGCACTGTATATTCTAAATAAAATGAGCAGATTTTCTGTTCTGTGATAGCATGTGATTACAGTTACAAATGACTATACTAAATAGTGCACTATCTAGGCACACTAATTTCGCATACTATTTAGTGCAGTAGGATGTGGCCTGGGATAGAGCCCAAGTATTATATGCTGCTTCGGAACAGAATAACAGCTGGCTCCGTCTGGTTTTGCTTGGCCTAAATGTTGGGTTTTGGGTATCAAAGGCACATTTGTGCTGTTGTCAGAACTCATTTAGCAAACGATGTTATGTTTATCTTCCGGGTTATAATTTATTATTACTACAGAGTAACATAAAAGAGAGCAAAATTGTTCCTTTGCATCCTTGATATTTATAGCAAGATTTGTTTTTTTCATTTAAATTTTTTTTTGCTTTTAAATCTTACAAGTTTGGTGCCAAGAGACAAATTATGATTTATATTTTAAAACTGATTGCTTTTATTTACACAGCATGCACAATATTCATTAAGTTGGACAATGTTTTGCAAATTTACAAATTATATATTTTTGTTACATCAAAATAAAACATCATTTTAAAACGTTATTTAAAAAAATGTAGCCAATGAATTTGCATTTGTAGTTGATAATATTTGGTAGCTGAAAACTGGATTTGTACTTTTTAATTTAGCTCAATATGAAATTCAATTAAAAAGCCTTTTTAAAAGACTTATAAATTAAATAAATGACCCAATAGCTGCATTTGTTACTGGTCAGTTTTTATTTGCTTTTAAATGTATGTTCTAGGTCAACTTGTGCAAAAAAAGACGAAATGTTTTAAGATAACTACGGTTCTGTGTGGCTTTCTGAAACCTCGAACAATGTGATTATGGGTCTGTATAACCTGCTAACAATAGCGCACTTTAAAAACCACTGACAATAGTGTGGGTCAGAGATCCGTGACTTGCATTGTTCTGCATGTTTTATTTAAGAATTTGATTCCTAAATTCACAAACCAAGCTGTTATTTTTTTCCTGGACAAAAGAACAGATAAAGGGATACTGGGGGAAAGCCCAGCAAAGACTATAGAAAGTCAAATACTACTGTAAGATAAAAACTGGCAAAACTGTTTGTCTGGGCCAAGCCTGAGATGTTTCTTGAGGCTAAACTGCTTTGTTTTTTCTGCTTACAAGATCATTCAGTTCAAAGTCAAATGGAACAGAATTATGTCTGGTTATAGACGTTTGCATAGTACTATGGATATATATTAAAAAAAAAACAGTTAAAAAAATTCTTCATAATAAATTAAATTAAATGATTTAGATTACATTTTGTAAGCATGACTGCGAATCAATCCCTGCTATCTGATATCACCCAAACGAGGATGGTGTTCCCTGTTGAATCTGGTTCCCCTCAAGGTTTCTTTCTATTGCCATTTCAGGGAGTTTTTCCTCGCCGCCGTCAAACTCGGCTTGTTCATCAGTGACAATCTGATCATTTTGATTTATACACATTTTATACGGTTTATACAAATTTCTTTTGATAGTGTAAAGCTGCTTTGCGACAATGACAATTGTTAAAAAGCGCTATACAAGTAAAATTTAACTGAATTGAAATTTTAAAAATTGGAACCAATGAGTTACTTTGACAGGCTATAAAGCTTCTAAATATTAAATTCAATTAAATTTTATTTGTATAGGAAATTTAACAATGTCCATTGTCGCAAAGCAGCTTTACAAAAGAAAATTATGGACATGTGTATGAAATGTAAGAGAATGTGTATGAATTAAAATGATCAGATAGTCCCCGATGAGTGAGCCATTTAGCAATTAAAAATGTATTGTTTATGTAACAGCCTCAGCAGCAACCTCATTTCCCCTCTCATCAGTTTCAACCACTCAGCATCATCAGTATACTAATCACCGTCCTGATCATCTCTCACCTGTTTCTCACTGGTTCATGACTTAAGTTGGACTTTTTTATGCTTGAATGATTTATTGATTACTGTGTGGTTTAACAAACAAAAAACATTCCTCTGAAACTGCTCAAGAACAGGGACTAGATTGAAAATTATGCCAAAAAAATCCAAGAATATCCTTCAGAAATTCTGGATAAATATATTCATCAAACCTATAAAAAAAAAATAATAATAAATGAAGAAATGGGGGGTGGTCCTCATTAAATGGTAATGGAACAACTGATAACTAGTTTACAAAAAGGAAAATGAATTTCATTAACTTAGTAAGCACATTTATTTTCACAAAGCATGTGAACCGAATCAATAAGCAAGACTAAAAATAACAGGCTTCCAGCAAAATTATCCTACATCCCTTTCCTCAAGGAATATGTCTAAACATAAAAACATGCATCTTATCAAAGAACATCAGGGTCTTATTTTATTCTTATTTTATAAGTAGAACTATTACAAGAGGAACAAACGTAAAATTTCTTATAAATCCTCATTTTTACTTCATACACATTATACTTTTTTTTCAGCATAATCAAGTCATCTAAACTTGAAAGTGTTCCCGGTATGTTCTAAGCCAGGGCATTAAGGGAAGAAAAAAAAGAGACAGAAAACAGGCTTAAAGATGAAGCTTGTTAAGGGATTTCGCTTGACTGAAAATGAGGAGTCTAAGGGATAAAAACTGTTTGTTTAATGTAGAACGAATGCATGGAGCCAGGAAAGTGAGTGCGTTTTTAAACCCCTTGAGCAGAATAGATCCAGACAAAACCTGATGCATTATAATTCCCTCTCATCTCTTCGTACAGGGCTGGATTAAAGTTTGTTTGTCAGCTGAATGACTCAAAAAAAAAAAATGGGGGGCCACAATTCCAAACGACGTTGGGGAAGAGCGTATGGAGATAAGAGATTATTCTGACCTCTCTGACCTCTTTTTTGGATGCCTGGATTTTTATCACATGAAAAGTTGCTCTTTAGCTGCACACTGTAGTTTGTTTGGAGAGTTATTATAAACCTGGCCCTGCATTTGTTTGCGGTTATGGATGCAAAATGGTCTTTTGCAACGGGTTATGAAAGGGGCAATTAAAGTCCCAATCGGGAAACGTGTCTAAGTATTTTAGTGTTGTTGTTGTTGTTATTATTTTTTCCCTGAAGCAGAAAAACTATCCGGCTGGTTGTGGTAATTTATGAAATGTGCTTTAGAAATGCTTTGTTTGTGTCCTTTGTATAATAAGTTTCCATTTGTGTAAATAGCTGTTTAGAGAAATTGGACATCTATACTGTGAAATGCTATCTAGTAGTACCTTAGTAATACCAAATACCTCAATTTATATCTTATAAGAAACCAAGCACATATCCTGTGTCATGTGCCAGCAACAAGAAATCATGCAAATACATTTCAAGACAACGAATAATGTTCATGGTATGCTTGTGTGTTACTGACAGGCTGGTTTAAGTATTACAAGAAACTGAAGATTTTTACATTTAATGGTCGGTAGTGTGAATTGATGCGTGTGCGAAAAACACTCATTGAGCAACAGTTCACTCATTGAGCAACTCTTTACACCTTGGTGATCAGAAAAGCATGTAAGACCGCATTAAATATGGTGAATCGTGATCCAGCTTGGCTACAACAGCACTGGGTTCCACTCCTGTCAACCAAGAGTGTAGGGGGCACAGGTTTAGTTAATAGGTACGGAGTTGGTTACTTGGCAGAGCTTCTCACTTGGACAGTTTGGGTTTATTTATGACTCAGCAATTAATTTTACTTTAGGTTTCTAATTATATAAATTCTGAGACAATTAACTATTTCTTCAAAAAATTATATATATATATATATATATATATATATATATATACACACACACATATATATACATATATACATATATATATATATATATATATATATATATACACATATATATACACACACTGTACATGTGTATACATACATACATACACACAATATTTTATTAATATAATATTTAATATTAATATTTAATATTAATATAATATTTATTCAATTCAATTTTAATTCAATGGTCATTGTCTCAAAGCAGCTTCACAAAATAAACAGAAAATTAAAAAAAAAAGAAAATTTATGGAAGTTATCATACCGTTTTTCTTTTCCTGAAGTGTGTATAAATTTTTTTGGCTACTATATTAAGGACACTCAATGCGATGTGTGTGGTGATGATTAGCTCTCTCACCATTCATCTGTGAAATCTAATTTGATGGTGCTGGTGGTGGTGCCCTCCGTGCTGTAGTGCAGGCTCAGGACAGGCTCAGGTGTCCCTGCTGCCGTAGCTATGCGCCCAGTGCCAGAGCCTACTCCTCCAGTCCCACTGCCACTGCCAGCTCTATCTTCAGCAGCTGGACTTGAAGAGCAGGGTCCACTGACCTTTTCAGAAGCAGGACCAGAGGAGATGTTTTCAATTCTATGTTCAACAGCAGGAGTAGGAGTGTAGGCTCCACTGTCCTCTTCAGCAACAGCAGTGGTGGAGATGCCTTCACTCTTCTTTTCGGCAGCAGGAGTTGAGGACCTGGTTCCAGTGCCATCGTCAGCACAAGCCTCGCCGATACTTGCACTCATATCACAGCAAACATTCCCTGATGCTTCAGTGCTTGCTGAAATAAAGAAAAGGAGACCAAAGAGAAATAAAAACATGCTCTGAGGATAGTTGAAATCTTTTTAGAACTGAAGCCAAGAACACAAAGATAAATTAAACTGAAGTATGAATGTGCTGACTTGTAAATAACAAATACTTATATCTGTTGTTAGGTAACAGATTACATATGGTAATTTAATTACGTAGGTAATAAATTCAGCAGTTATGTAAAGACATTATTGTCAATGCATCAACAAATTTAATATAAACCTTACATTTCATGGCGAGTTAGACCACTGAAATGTTATGTTTGCATTACAATATAATATAGTAACAGCCTCAAGCCATATGTGCAGTCCAAACTGTAAAGATTCAGAATTATGGGTGCAACAAACCACAAACGTCCCGGTTCGGATAGTATCATGGTTTTTGGTTATGAATCGGAAAAAAAGAACTAAATTTATTACTAGTAGAATTAAAAAATACATTTCGATTGCTTCCCATCATCCTAAATGAAAACAACATTCAAAAATTTCAATATTTAAGGCACGATGATCCCCCCCAATTCAGATACTGATACCTTCTTAAATAGTGAATGAAATCATAATAATTGGAATACTTATTTATTATACCAGGAATATAATTAGGCTAAATGTATATGTGCACATATAATTGGGCTACACTAAGTGTTCCAACATGTTATTATTTTACCTGTTTTTCATCAGAGTAAGCAGGTTTTCAGCACTGAATTAGAGGATTTTGGCAGTATGATCTGGCAACCCACACTTGTGGCAAGCACAAAGCTTTTCACTCAAACGTCATAACGTCATACGGTGGCAGTAGAATTTTTGTGCACAATGGTTAATATTTTAAATGAATCCAAGGTTTATATGTGTGCAGAACCATGGGGAGTGAGTGTACGAACTGCAGTCCTTTACATCACGGGTAACCGTGGTTTCCTGGTAAACCCTTTAATCAATTGAACCACAGTGCAAGATAGAAGGGGAGCTCACAGAGTGGGAGAAAACTTTTTTCAAACATCACAAAAAGGTTAAAAGTACGATCATGAAAAGCTCATCAGCTGTGAAGACATGTCTTAAGAGGACAAGCATCTCAAAATTAGTTTTCTTCTGAAAACAAATGACTGAACTAAGTCTGGTCACATTAACCAGACTATAATTAAAATACTGAAGACAAGAAACCTTAGATCCCAGGCATTTGATATCATGGGTGAGGTTTAAAGGCCATGTCTGCCATGTGAATGGAAGAAAAGGATACTTTAATCTTTCAGCCATTACTTACAAAATGGTTTTCAACAGAACAGCTGGACTGTACTAAAATGAAGAAATTATATAAACTTGCAAATTGACTGATGAGGATGTTAACGTAGATAGTGATAATGCTGTCCCAATGTGACAAAGAACATGGGGACAGAAAAAAAAGACAGCTGAATTAATGGAATGGAAGAGAAGGGACAATAGCAGAAGAGGTGAAGTGACGCACCAGGCTGCTCATCCAGAGTCATGGATCCAAGCTGTTTGTTTACCGCAGAAGAAGGAGAATCTGGAACACAAACAAGATGTACTGAATAAGCAAATAATAAAAAGAAATGAGAAAATAAACGATGAAACTGGGATCCATACTACCAGTCTGTTACACATAGCCATCATACTGCAGCACAAGCAGATTCCAAATGACACGAAAGAAAAAAAATCCTGTATGAAAACAGCAACTATGTTTAAAGCAAATACTTAGTCACTACTGTCATCTGCACAGGGGTGAAAGTAGCTAATAAATCAAATGCACCATTTCACAGGCACTGTGATTAGGAAGAAAAGAAGGATGTATATGGCCAATCTTGTAACGTTTACAGAGAGTCCCTGTTCCTCACCTCAAACACAACTTGTCTGAGCTACTGTCCGTGTTGTTAAAATAAAACAGAATTTCATGAACCATCACAACTAGTCCTGCTACTCATTTTACATGGGAGATTTTGCAACAAACCTTTGACTGACAGCACTGGATGTCAGTCACCTGCAGTGCTTTGGTGGAAGCTCAAACTCACATTAACTTGCAGTAACAAAATATCAAAACAGTTCAGAAACACTTCAATTTAGCAGTTAATAAGGAGAGTAGTATTAATAAGTATAGTTTAAGATGAACTAACATTCGTGTTTTCTTGCTGAAAGTGCTACCATAACTGGTTCTGAATATGGGTTTTGGCAGGCAGTTGCTCTCCCGTCTTTCCAGTGGACCACCACTGAATCTTTTAGTGGTATGCAATACCATACCATACTGGCCTACTTTCACCCATGCATCTGCAGCTTAGAATATGATGCATTACAACAGGCCATCAGTTAATGGCTATAAAGAAGCCCTTAGTACAGTCAGAACAATGTACACCAATACATCGCAATTAGTTTTCATGCCTGAAATGCAAGGCTAAAAGACAAAAAAAAGCTAAAAATTTGTAAACGTAACAAAATATGAGAAATAATCAGGCTCATTACTGCCACGTAAATATCCATATTTTTTAATCAGGCTCATTTTACTTTTGCCACAGCCATTTCTTGCGGTTGCAATATTCTAATTTTCACAATTACAATTAAAATAACATTAGAACTTAATAGAAACCTTACACACCAAATGAGATCCACAGACACCCTTCTACCTCAATTCAGATAGCATAAGATCTGCCACGCTCCTGCCAGCTTCGACAATAAAGGCTATGTAGCACAACCACAAAAGAAACTTTGCTAAACATACTGACACATGGATGACTTAAATAATCCTTATCATTAGGTTTATTCTCATTCTAATGAATCTACTTCTGTTTTCTGTGTTTATTCACATAGCTTTTGGATGATGACAACAGCTCCACCATAACACCCTTACTGAAGCACTCGAGGCAGCAATAAAGCACAAACTGTATTTTTAGTGCACAGTTTTATCTCTCGCTATTGAACACATATTTCCAGCCAGCTAAGTGGCTTAGTGCAAATGTGCTTTGTGCGTCTCAGAGACTTCCATAAAATGCTCTGAGCCATTTTCAATTTAATTTAACCTGCACTCAAGCAGCAGACTGAAGCTGTAATCTTGTGAAAGGCATGGATGGTATGAGGCTTGACTCAGTTTATTTGCTCTGAAATCTTGGCACACCAGGAGCTTGTAACTGAGGGGAGTGCATTGAGGAGCACCAAAAAAAATTAAGCTGCACATAACAGGCAGTGAAATACGAATGTACCATGCAAAAAATGCAGAAGTAGAACAACTCATACTAAATGATCAGTCTAACCTGTGAACAGAGAACCATTACACTGCCATACAAAAAAATCAATCAATAGGTGGCAGTATTAACATATTAATGATCAAGTTAATCTCTAATACTGTGTTTGACTGTATACTCAGTATGAAGTTACACGGAGTAGATGCAGTGCTCCACAATTGTATAGTTAGGCAGCAAACCAATGCCATTAGAGTATAAAAAGCTAGCAGAGGAGGGAAAGGTTATGTGGTAAGGGGCTGAAGCTAGGCAGATTCATGGCTAGCTAGTGCACATGGAATATAACCTGCTGATGGGTGGGTCTGTGCATCAGGGCCCTGCGTTCGACTGTCCGAGGCCCGAGAGGCTGATCGGTGGCCCTGCCCAGGGGGGTCAGCCAGAAGCAGCAGCCTTTGCAAACGTCTACACACTAAACTTACCGGGAGCCTGCGGGGACCATATTCTGGCAGAAAAGCAGAGACAGAAAAATTAGGAAAAATGAAGGGAGAAAAAAGATATGGCAAAGGAAAGGCAGCAAAAGGGTAAATTTGAGATAAGAAGCACTAGAGACTAGTAAAATGCTTTAAAAAGACAGATGCAGCAGCCTTAAAGATGTCCTACAAACTGCATTGGTGAACTAATCATTTATGCACTTTTTATCTCTGCATATTTTGTAACTTTAACCTACGATTCAGGCACTCAAGCCATAAACTTGAGGACAAAAGCTTATATTCACCTAGGCAAAAAAAAAAAATGGATACTGGATTCATAACTCCACATGTATCATGTTACCATACATTTTTATGGCAATGAGAACATTTAATTCATATTTAATCCGTATTTCAGTTTATTAAAACCAAGATGACGGTTTCTTTTAATAGTCTCAAAGATGATAGAAACTTTATGGACAAAAGTATTTGGCCAAACCTGATCATTTTTAAATTTAGGTGTTTCAATCAGGCCCCTTATCCCCAGTGAAGGGCAATCTTAATGCTTCAGAATATCAAAACATCTTAGACACTGCTATGCTTCTGCAACTTTGTGGCAACAGTTAATAAAAGGCCTTTTCTATTCCAACATGACCAACATGATGATCGATTTGTTCGTACTGGGGGGGTGTTTGTGTATCGATGTTCCACTGTATGTCTTTGGATACAACATCATTGCAGGTTTGGCCAAACTTTTGTCCATGTAGTGTATATAGACATATCAGTGACATTTATAAGCTTCTTATTTGTCTACTGTCATAATGCCATTAATGTGAGAGCACCTTAGGCTTTTTGCCAGTAACCTTGTGAGGAAATTCCAGAAAACTCAAGACACAAGACCTCTGAAACAAAACTGTGGACCTCCACAAGTCCAGTTCCACTTCAATTTCTAAATCAATGATGGTACCACAAGCATCTTCAAAAATTATGCTATACAAATATACAAATTGTGAGCCCCCACAGACTGCATAATTTAGAAAAGAAGCAACAACAAGAGAAAAGCAAGGAACTGTTGAAGGAGTTGGAAGCAACACGTGTCAAAGTATGCCACAATTAAGGCTCAAAAAGGTGATCATCAGCTTTTTCAGCTAAAACAAACATTGAACTGTTCGGGCATCATAAATCAGTGGTATGTATGAGGAGGAAAAAGAGTGAAGCATAGCCCAAAGAACATCCCAATTATTATGCATGGGTGTGGTCGTGTAATGGTGTTTTTCTGGAAAAGAAATTGGTGCACTTCAGAAAATAGATGCCATCATGAGGAATGATGATTATCTAGAAATACTGAAGCAATACCTCAAAACATTTGCCAGAAAGGGTCAAACTTGGCCCACCTGGGTCTTCCAGCAGGATAATGATCCTAAACATACCTCCAAAGCTGTTATCAAATAGTTTAGGCAACGGAGTGAAAGTAAAAATAAAGTAGCCATCACAAAGACCAGAGAAGATGTGTGGACTGAACTTTAAGGGGGCACATGGTGGCTTAGTGGTTGGCACTGTCGCCTTGCACCTCCAGAGTCTGGGGTTGATTCCCAGCCATTTTCGGTTCCTGCCTTTGTGTGCATGTTCTCCCCATGCTTGGTCCAAAGTCATTTTTGGACATAGGTAAACAGTTTTTGGAACATAGGTAAAGAGTTTTTGGAACAAAAAGCTAAAATAAAATGTGTACATATATACATTTCTTTCTAAAGAGAAGATAGAGAGTCAGAAGACATTTTGCAATGTATGGAGACGTTTGGAACACCCTGTAGCAAATAAGCCAATAAAATCAGTTTTTTGGTTATTAGTTATTTATGAGAAATGACCCCTTATCCTAATGAACATAACACAGGAATTATTTAGAAACTAGAAACATAAAATGTATGGAGTTTTGACACATAACATTTTTACATCTTTAGTCTAGATATGTGTAAATTTTGCCCTCAACTGTAAATGCCCACAATTACATTTATAAATAGATGATGCATTATAGCGACTATTTTGGATTATGTATCATATAGACTTATTTTAGAAAACAATCTTAATATTTAAAGGAAAAAAAGGTAAAAAACATCCAACCAACCAATAAAAATGTAACTAAACCTGTTTTATGACTTGACTGTGCTAAACTACTATTTACTATTATAGTGGGGCTGCCAGATACCTGTCTACATAAAATGTGGCCTTAATCTATATGAATACAGATATTATTTGCATTAGTACACCCATAAAATAATCAAGTCTTCAATCCATTAATTCCACATTGCAAATCTGGTTATTATACTAATTGCACATGGACCCCACAGTTGTTTTTTTAATTATGTCCAATGTAGTTGCACTAACAGAAAAATGTGGCTTTGTAACTCCACCTGTTTAAAGCAACATGGATCTGAACATCCATGTATTCAAAATGTATGTTAGGCTAATCAACCATGTTTGTGTACCTTCAGACATTTTAGTCCTCAACTTCAGGTTATTAATACTAATATTTAGCAGTGATGAATTGTCAGTCATGGCATTCTTACCAGACAGAACAGCCTCTGTGGAAGGGGTAGGTGTGGCTGACCTGGTGGTCATCAACTCAGTCTGGCTCTTCTGCCCTGAGTCTGGAGAGGACAGTAGGGAAGAGGACGAGGCAGTGTTGTCGACAGAGGAAGAGGTGGAGGGAGGCAGGACTGTCACAGTGGATGAAGAGCCTGAGGAGGAGGAGGAAACAGATTTGGACTGGGCCTGGGCTGAGGCTGACACGGAGGCTGGGCCTGGGGCTGGGGCTGAGGATGAGGATGGGCCTGGGGCTGGGGCTGGGGATGGGGCTGGGTATGGGCCTGGGGCTGGGCCTGAGGATGGGCCTGAGGCTGGGCCTGGGGCTGAGGCTGAGGATGGGCCTGGGGCTGAGGATGGGCCTGGGGCTGAGGCTTGGGATGGGACTGAGCCTGAGGCAGATGGGGTGGAATGGGCAGAGGTAGCAGACTCCACCTCCATGGGTCCTTCAGCCCCCAAAGTCTCCTGAGAGAGGTTCCCTGAAGCTGCAGCAGCTCCTAGTGTCCGAGCTACCACACCTGTGGAGGAAAAGAAAATCAGGCAAATTTTTGCATTTATTTCCTTAAAGGGGACTTGTAAAAAAAAATTACAAAAAAATAGATGTGAATGACATTATAATGACCTGAACTTCAGTGGGTTCAAAAATGAGGTAACTTTTCCCCTACCTGTTTCTAGGTTCTATATTCTAACTAATAGCAGATGTTTTCCTTCATAGTTGTGTCCTGTGACATTTTCGGGATGATCAATCATCCCGTTGTTTTCAGTTTCTGTACCATCCTTCTAAATAACACTCTTTGTGGGTAGGTCAGGAAGGAACACCATATTAATTCCTAAATTCACTGACATCGTTAAACGAATTAGTGACCCAATAGGTTCGCACTATGAAGACGCGCTGCTCATTACTGTACACCACCATCCTGATGAGAGTCGAGTGACTGAGTGAAGGGGTAGGGGGTTAAACAGCGCAACAGCTGTCTGACGCCTACCTTATAGGTCTGACTCAGGGGAATCCCGGCATATTTAATACTGAGAAGAGGATTCTACGTTGTCTTGTTCAGATTGCTTCGTCTTAGCGAGAGTAATTACAGAATATTCCGGGGCCTCTTTCAAGTGAATCACCCTGTAGTAGTTTAAAAACAAAACAGATCTTTCCTGCATGTAATTACAAGTGTTCTCTCTATCATACTTATTGCTGGGCTTTGAATTCACTGTGGCTAGATACTCCTCAGCTAAAACAAAGACAAGTTAAAATTAAAAAAAATTTTTTTTACATGTTTAAAAAAATTAATATTTTTGATCAAGCAGAATGAGTTATTTCACGGCTAAAACGAATAGTAAAATAGTGATGCGCGTCATACCTCTGGGCCGAGTTTGTGGACGAGTTCTACTGCTCTGGGCTTCGCTGGCTTCCTCAAACCATCGTGATAACATGTCAGACATTCTCTGCATCAGTGATACATTGGGGCTCTGTTCTCCTGAGGTGTAGAAAAAAATGCTTCATAACCTCAAAAATTTACCTCAGAGTCACCCTGGAAAAAAACTACATCTCTAAAGTGCTAGCTTTAATTAGAAGACAGCTCTAAGCCCTAGCTCACACAGAGAAACAAATGAGTTGGCTCTAAGCAGACCGTGCCATGGTCAAATTCTTAACAAAAAAAGCAAGACAGATTAAAACGCACTTCAAAAGATTGATGCCTATATCTCAATAACAGGTATATAAAAATTTAATTCTCCATAATACAAAGAATGAATTGGATTGTAAATGAAGGTGTTTCACCCATTACAAGTCTAAAGGAAACATACATATAATGTACATATACTGTTAATGTAGCCATGAAGTGAGTTGTAAATTACAATAAAATAATTTGTCATACTTCATTTTTACTCTGTATAATATCAATTTAGTTCAAGTTCAAGATAACACTACAAAACAAGAAGTAATAAATCCATATGGCTAAACATATTTTTAACTCATTATGTCCAGCTTTACAGTGCTGACACACAGACCCTCTTACTTTAAGTTTTTCACATTTTGTTATTTTTTATACAAATTTTAAAATGTATTCAAATACCCCCCCATCATTCTCCTGGGACAGGCTTCAGGCCCCCCACTATGTATACTCAGCAAAAAAAGAAACGTCCTCTGACTTTCAACTGTTTTTACTTTCAGTAAACTTAATGTGTAAATAT
>JAOVVA010000051.1:13843793-13854930 GCA_028565275.1 Leiocassis micropogon
TAAAAATATTTTTTTTTTCATTTAGAGACCAAGTATGTGTTGCCATTATGGAACTGAACTTTTCTTTTTACATGTGTAAAAAAATGTGGAGTATCAAAGCAAAGGAATTTTTTATGTCTCATGTAGCACGTGTGATTATATGGATACAGATACATAATATTAAAAAAAATGTTCATCCGTTTCTTTGATAAAAAGTGACTGTGAACAAGTATATTAAAGCTGCAACCATTTTTACAGTCAAATAATCTATTGATGACTGAAATTATTAATTATTAAGCTTGTTTTAGGCATAACTAACAATGAAGACATTTAGGAAGAACCGACACATTTTGATGCTAATAAAAAAATATATCTATAATAGCTACACAATTAAGCATATACATATCTAAATCACAATCTGGACCTATGCAATTACTTAATCTCATAAGGTGCTAAATAAATATGGACAACCTCCTTATTAACAGGCTAACGTTTGCCATTATTTGCTGGTACATAAAGTAAATTCTAATTGCAATATGGTACATTTAATAGTTGCATATTGCAGTTTGAATCTCAATCACAAAGTGTCAAAATAATCACAATGTGATTGGAAAAAAAATTAAATCATGCAGCTCTATGTCAAAATCTAAAAGCAAGGATAAGCAAAAGCAAAGTTTAAAGATGGTAGATGACAATTATGGCAACTATTAAAAAAGACAGGATGAAATCTGTGGTGATGGGGGTATGGGGGCGCTACTGTGTGAAAAGACTGAGAGTCAGGTAAGTGGGAAATCACACACTCCTGGGGAGAATGTAACTAATTAGTCTCTGTGTGTTGCTGTGAGCTGTGAAATAATAAAGAGAAGATCAAAGAGGAAGAATGGGAGACTGAATGCTCAGAAACCAGCAACAGTGCATGTGTGTATGCTGTATGATCCACTTAAAACAGATTCACTGAGTAGAGCTGGAAATATAAAATCAGCTCACAGCAACACACAGACACTAATTAGCCACTTTCTCCCCAGGTGTGCGTCCTTTTATCACTTACCTGCTGCTCAATCCCTTTACAAAGTGGCATTTCAACATGTCCCTGCCACCACAAAGTCTCCATTTTTTCCCCGATGGTTGTTTTTGGCTAAATTAAGAGTAAAATACTCCCACACTTTGTAGGATTTTGCTTCTGAAGGAGTTGCTATCTTGTTATTGATCACTACACTCGAGTAACTGGTAATGCTTAGCCTTCATGTCAGTGCATTCAGTGCAAGTTAGAACAAAAAAAAAGCATGTGCAATGTCCTTACCAACAAACTGACAAATAAATTTGTTGGCAACTAATTTGCAGTTTGATTATTTGTTGTACCTCCAGTTCATATATGGTTACAGTTCCCATATTCTTCTCATGTAGATTTCTAAAGGCTCGAGCTGTGACTTGGGACTTATTTGTCAACAAGTTAGGGCTTTTTAAAGTTAATCTGTAATGTTATCTTTAATATTGTGTATTAACTTGAATTTCTACAACTCCTTTATATCAGCCTCAAACACGTCTGTTCTTTCTGTGCCATTTAAACATATAATAAAACTGTAAAGTTGGCGTGTCTGTCTATTGAAGAAATTTGCAAAAAAAAAAATTGGGGGGAGCGGGGGGACGTAAGATGAGTAATAGAACACATCAAGATGGTTTCTGGAATTTTTGTCTGTCTGTTTGTTTGTGCACAAATCACGTGAAAATTACTGCACAAGTTTTCAAAGGTGCATTCGGCCGAGCTTGAGGTAACATAGGCCTTGTTTCATCGCAATTGGCCCACATGAAGAGAAGATTTTTGAAATTTAAATAAAAAGGGCCCTTATGTCATGGAAAAAAAATCATCACTTCATCTCATAATTCAATAGATGGCGCTCTACATTTTTTTATATGCTTATGAATGTGGAATTGAAATCTACTTAATAAATGCGATCTACACGTAAACACAGGTAACACGTAAAAATTTTAGTTCATTCCAAAATTCAACAGATGCCGTTATACATTCTTTAAAACGTGCTTATAAGGGTGCAATTAAATTCCACACAAACGAAGCCGCAGGCACATTTTTTCTTGAAAATGAGGTGTGCAGACTGAGATGGTCATAGCAAAACTATTCTTATAGGATTTTTTGCAATTTTCTATTCATTTTACCTAACAATTTGTTAACAATTAAGCATGCTTACTGAAGAATACAAAATAAAACAATTGTACAGGTACAACAAAATCCAAAAGCTTTAAATGTGGGCTAAAATAAAGAAAAACATTTAAAACATGCTTATTATTCACATTGAATTAAATTTGATGAGAGACCTGTGGGTTTCTCCTCTTGACTTTAAAAGTCATTGTGTGCTAAATCTATTTCTGTCCCTGCAATGGAACATAGCCTGGGTCTGATGCTCTGTTTGGAAAGGAATGTGAGCATGGGGGAATCCAGACACTGCTAGACACATAGAAAGCCTGAGAGACCCTGTATCTGTGACCCAGCACATTTCCCCACCTCGCCCCTGAACATTAAGCCAACATGTACCACCAGGTTTAGTTGGCCCAGCCTCATGCTCTGAAGGTCAGAACACATGTCATATGCTGGTAAGTTTGCAGACACCACAGTTTTTTTATTGTTAAATCAATAATGGAAATAATAAATTTAAAATAATTTTATCTCAAAAAAATAAAAATCACCAAGATCATCAGTAATCAGATCAGGAGGTTGGAATCTATTCCACCTATGAACTGAGACACACTGATGGAAGATATTCACTCTGGACTCCTCCTTACCTCCCATGTCTCCCATCCATGGAGGTGAAATATTTCTACGTCCTTAGCAGATTATTATATTAAATTATTATACAGTTACGTCAGTTCTGCTACTCACCTCTTCTCTTCTCTCCTCAGACGGACCCTTCAGCTCTCTGGCCTGGTCATCTTTGGGGTCAAACAGGTAGATGTAGTCAGAGGAGTAGCTGACCAGAACCTCCTGTCCATCGCCACTGTAGCATAAGGATGTCACACGGCAGGACTTGCTGGTCAAGTGGGCAGGGACGAATCGCACACACATACCTGTTGTTCCTCGCCCCATGTAGTTACCTGTGCATGAGTGAAGGAGAATGTAAACAAAATGCTGCAACTTTAGTGTTTAAGGTATAAACCTTTTTTTGGGGGGGAAACCAAATGAATTACTACTAATGTTACTAAAAGAGGCAGGAATTTATAAGCACAGTGATCTTAAACATTAGTCATGTGGCTCAAAAGGATCTTTTGGAAACGTTTTAAGAAGCAAACTCAGGACAAACTAAAGGGTAAAGGCACTTTGTATAAAATAGGTTTAAATAGAAAATCTACAGCGATTTATATTATCATGGATAGCTTGTTATATTTAATTACACTTTAATCCAAATTCATAATGCAGTCTGTAAGCATCATTATATACAGGACACATTCAAAATAATATACAGAGCTAAAAACAAAACCACACTTGACTAAGCGCAATGAGTAATTGCATTTGGCATTTATGTCATGATGCTGAATGAAATAAGCAACTTACAATAAATGGTTAGCGGAATTCTTTTATATATTGCACAAAACAGAAATAAAAATACTTTAGGCTTAAAACAAAAGTTTAGCTCTCACCTGTAGCTCTAGTACCAAGCATTCGTCGGTCATAGATTCTTACTGAACTGTCTGAGCATCCCACAGCAAGGTAGTAGGGCACAAGGGGAGAAATGGCTATGGAGGTAGCAGCTCTCCGGCAATTAATCAAAATATCCTGATTACAAACAGCCAAAAAAAAAAAAGAAAGAAAAAAGAGCAAGAAATAAAAGAAGAAAAAAATAAATATGTATGCATATCAAGAAGTAAGAAGAGCAGGAAGCAAGTTAAATATGCATAATAAGTAAAATATAAAATTAATAAGGTCTGGAATTTTTGGTAGAGAAGCCAAAATGTACATAATCAGCAAGCTGAAAGACAGGAGTATGAAGATCCATTATGTATTTATCCAAACTAACTGTCTGCAATCTCATGAATTCTACTAAATTTTCTCATTAGTTATATATTTTGCCAAATATTTGAGTTTAGCCAAAACTGAATTTCGTAGCTCTTTGTGTGAGTGAGAATATGTTCAAGAACTATTTAAACTAATGCTATTACCCAAACAAAACACGCATCATAGCAGAGTGTGAAATACAGCGTGAAAGCTGTTGCCTCCTCACAAGATCTGGCAAGAGAAGTTTGGGTGCATCTCTTTTATTTTGCGAAAAGGACAAAGGTTAACGTGTGATCAGAGATCCCTAGATCAGAGCTGCTCCCTGGGGCAATCTCACTAGATCAATTCTGATGCAAGATATTTAATGAGAAAAAAAATGCAGAAAGATGCAGTTACACCAGCTGCCAAAAAACTGAAAGATTTTTTTCCTCAGAAACGATTATATAATAAAAGTTTCAGCTAACTTGGAAAAATTCTACGTTAACAATTCCATGAATGTTAGAAATAATGGAATATATTAAGTAATAACATGTTTAAACTTCTTACATCTTTACAGTCCTCTTTTGTGCAGCTTGTCTTCATGCGCAGGTCAAACCACCTAACAGTGCCGTCCTCCCCACAGGACAAGAAGGTGTATGGGTCATTTGGAACTGTCATTATCTAGAGACAGAGTAAAAAGACAGACAGAGAACATTACACAGCATGACAACAGATCTTCAGTATTGGTTATAAAGGCGGCTCATCGCCTCTGAGCGAGCATTAAATATTTGAATATACAGAACTCTCTTATTTTGGTGCATTGTTTAATAGTAATCACATGTCCCGCATAGCCAGAGGAAAGCATGCAGTTGGTGTGAGTGCTTGCCAGGTATGAGCATTTTGATGTTTTTAAGAGCACTGTTGTTGTACTGCATCAAGAGTGAGCCTTCTAGTCTGAACGCTATTCCACTGACAGTTTATTTTACCAGTTGCAACTCTGCAGAAACATACACTGACAGTCATTTTATTTTGGCACTCAGTATCTTTTTCAATAGTACATTACAGTACAGTGTATACCATTAAAAAATAAACTGAAAAAATAATTGAGCATGTACTCCATAAAATGCCACAATTGTTACATTTAATATGTTTATTCATGTTTCACTCTTAGATTCTGAAACAGGTCTGAACAAGTAACTTTGGCCTTATTTAACATATATTTTACTGTACAGTGAATTTTTTTCCTTTGCATAACCCAGCATAGGAAGTTGGGGTCAAAGCGCAAGGTCGGCCATGATACAGCTGCCCCCAGAGCAGACTGGGTTGAGGACCTTGCTCAAGGACTCTACGATTGCAATTTGGTGGAGTTGGGGCTTGAACTGCTGACTTTCTGATCAGTAACTCAGTGCCTTAACACACTGAGCGGTCACTACACAAAGTAAGTGCAATCCAATATTTGTTTGAAAGTTGTTTATAGGCAATGTTAACATCACCTATAAGACAACCGTATAAATACTGTGCCCTAAAAAAATCCAGAATGAAAAAAAAAAACTATTTTTTACTTACGTTTTCCCATTCTACAGCATTGAACATAATGCATTTTCTGAAGTGCCCAAAACCTTTTGACTGGCAGTCTACCTCATCTTACTTTTAAAAAGGCCTAAGAACCACTCTTGTCAGCATATCATGGCATATCAGTCTCACTGCTAACCACAGTATATCAGTCTCACTGCTCACACGTCACCCTGCCCTATTTTTAGCACAGTATCACGGTGTACTGCAGCTTGTATCAGTAATTTAACATTATAAATTTGAGATTTGATTACAATTTAATTATAACTGCATATCCTAAAATCCAACTTGAGTCCAATTTCTCCCTAAATAAAGACTACAGTGTTATTCATAAACAGCACCCAGCCAACAAACGTGCTGATATGGAAAGAAGACAGTTTATATCTCATCATTTTAAAGGTTGTGAAATGAAATGAAGTTTAAATGTGCAGTGTAATGGTGCAAAGTATAAAATGTCTCTCTTTACAGCACCTGTTTTTCATAGCACCTACTGTAGCACCCTGTGTATCCACACACACATATACTCCCACACATTCCATGATTTAAACCATCTGAATAGCAATTTGAAATGTTGCTTTTATTTATATCTCCTGTGAGTGTTACTACAATATCACCTGCACCATCTTTATACCTCATATGCAGTTCCATAGTGGCAGGTCATCTGGCACTGCCTGTTGATATCAGCGCTCTTTTCGGTGTGTGTGTAGAAAATGATGCCATCCCCTGAACAGGACACAATCTGCTGGTCGTTAGTGTGGGGCATGAATTTTGCACTGAAAATGTTGGCCCGGTGACCTGACCGGATTGTTGTTTTGACCTGTTGAAAAATGGAAAGAGTGGTTAAATACATGTCACCAATCTGATACACAAAAGTATTTTGCACATTGTGGATTGAACAGAAATTCACTTACAACACAAGTAACTCTCTTTAATATAAGCACTGTTTAGGTGCACAGATCAATATTACTCACGCAATATACTGATATTCATATTAATATGAATAAAACAACATTATTCATATTGGACAACCTAGATTTTGGCTTAAGTTACTAGATTTAAGTTATTTATGTAACTTTAGCTAAGTAGATTACCTCATAGCTCTAAATAACACACAAGCCTAAAATTACCTTTCTGTTGTAGGGGTTCGTGATGACCAAATTAGTGTCATCAGATCCTGATAAGATGTACTCTCCTGTGTCACTCCACGATATGGTGTTAACCTATTTAAAATCAGAGAAATAGATATCTGTTAAACTCATGGAGGATATTTGCTGTTGATGTCTATTCACTACTAATGTCAGTGTATTGTAAGACATGGAGCCACTCTTCCACAGTTCTGATTCTGCGCCTGAACTGAGGTAAGATAGCCAACAATTGCAGCCTCTTACTGAATTCAAGTGGACAATTGAGCCCTAAACCTTGCCTCTACCTTGAAAGAAATCAATCAATATTTCATTAACTTAACCTCTAAAAGGCTGTGTCACTCCGGTCCCTTCCATTTCTCAGGCCTCACACTGACAAACCATCACGCAAACCTTTTTCTTTAACCTCAATCCTTCAGATAAACTGTCAACTAAGCTTTATTTTCTCATTCTCACTGCAAGATTGTGGAATTACATTGGTCACCGAAGCATAAGTGACATATTGCTGAGTGTAAAGCTGTTCTACTGTAAATAAATGAAGCAAGTCTCAAATTAGAGACCCTAGGGTTGTTTTCCGTTGATAAGAGAAACTGTATTTTCCAGGAGGCACATTATTATTTAAAAAAAATGCATAATGCACAGTGCATAAGAAGGAAAATACAGCAAGTTTACTAAACTACTGGCAGTATATCAACTAGTTATAAGGTGTTGACGTAGAACTGCTTGCAAAAACCTTACAAAACACATCAAGTTTTGCAACACACAATCACAGCATGTAAAAATGAGAGGCTGATGACTTTCATCCGCTTGCTTCATGTCATTAAAAGATAATGGGGAAGAGAATATCAGACAAAGCTTTTTGTTGGAATAAAAAAACAAACAAACAAACTAACAAAACACATACACACACGCACAAAGAAACAATAAGTATAATGAACCGAGTAAAATTTACTTACACAGCCATCGTGCACTTTAAGTATAGCTTCAAGCTTCAGACGCTGCACAAATTCTTTTCTGCCTGTAGAGGAAAGGTGTTCATAAAGTCAATCATGTTGCATATAAAAATAGGTCTGATTTGTACATACTGTAGGCTTGATGATGATCTGATTCAGTCCCAACTTGTTCAAACCAGCAAAACGATATACCAAAAAAACTACAAAAAAAAACTTTCCGTTGCAGTTGATAATGAGTTCACCACAGATGCGATACTTAAACAGTTAAAAGCTAATTATAAGACTAAGTTGACACAGATGGTTTTCACTTGTTACAAACCTAATTTTAAGCAAGCCATTATTTGTCTAGGACTGAATAGTGTGTTGTACATTTTTTTTCCCATTGTCCTTAAGACCCATAGTTCTGAACTGGATGCTTCTTTCACTAAATGCCTCTAATGTCGTTTATTAACCTGGTGTAGCCAAGTTAATCATATGCATCTCTACACTCGAGCCTGTCCTCAGCTACAGATGGACAGGAAGCTGAAAGCATGGTCTGTAAGGGAAGGACATTCGCGCAGGCTTTGTGTGTGCCATTTGTAATCATATAACACCTCATTTCAACAACACTTGTAGTGCTAATTATATTGACACTGTTCTAACAAGTTGCACTCATAAGAAAAGCAGAAGCTAGAAGGCAGTTGTCTGTAGGTCATGCCTTCCTGGTTCAAACTATAGCTGAAAAGATCACATGCTGAAGATTGCAGCAGAATAGACACTCCCTTGTACAACCAAGCAATGTTAAAATGATTGATAAACACTTAAAAAAAAAAAACACAAAAAAACACACACACAGCCACACAGTCAAGCTAGTGGTTTTTGTGTTTACTTGGCTGTCCACCCAGGTCATGATTTGGGTGGCAAATGTTTCCCACGTAGTCTGCTTTTAACTCGTTTTCAAAAGGTCACATTTGCTCTTTAAACAAGTCTAGCGACAACACTTTTGATCATTTTAAAGTAGGTGTTACGTCTTCACTCATGTGCAACCACTGTTGCAATTTGTGTATACTCTACAGACACCATTTAAATGCCACAGCACATTTCTGTAAATTCTCGATCAATCAAGACATGGTAGCCTAGCATACACACACACACACACACACAATATGCCTGAACACTACCCGATTAACTAGGCTAATGTTTCTACTAGATCAGATGATGTGAACAAGGTGTAACCTTATAGTTTGCCTGTTTGTAATGTTATAGTGAATATCTAGCTGACGAATTAAACCAACAAAAGATAAACACAGCTCACTCATGAGGAAATAAACATGCTAGCATGGAAATGGGGCGATTTTACTACTACTGCTGCTACTACCACCACCAATTAACAATAATAATAATAATAATAATAATAATAATAATAATAAAAATAATAATAATAAAACAACATTGAAAATCATATGTTCCTTATTAAAACAAAGCATGAAGGAAGAAAAGATGAAAAAAAAAAGTAATGTAACAGGAAGTACCGAACGTCTTGTTTATTTTACATAAATATCTTTAAATATATTTTTTATTCATGTTTTATGTTCGGATACAAAATCCAGCTTAAGGTGGTTTACACGAGAATATAAATAAAATGAGATAATGTAATAAAAGATTAAAATATGAGCAGAAAATAATAATAATAGAATAATAATAGAATAAGAAATTGCATAGATAAGTTTAAAGTAAAATAGAAAAAAAATTATAATGCTGTGATAATGTATAAATGTTGTCTTTAGATCCTTTTTAAATAATCGTTTATTTTAGGTGCATTAAAAGAACAGGCTGTTTTACTGCTTTTTTTATTGTTGGCTTTGGTTACATGTAGCCCTCATGAAGTAATAGATCTTAATAAAATAGTTTGGAACATAAAAAGAAGCTTTAGTAGCAGTACTATAAAACCAGGCAGCAACGTAATGTCTCCAGGATTGGTGTAATATGATCTCATTTGCTTGTGCTGGTTAGAACCAGTGCTGCTGTGTTCAAGCTGCAGCCTGATTACTGGCAATGCAGGAAACAGTGAATTACATTAAAAATATGAGACAAGAGAAATGCATGTGCCAACTTTTTAGCATTGTGCAAGATAAAATAAGTCTAACCATGACGTTCCTTGAGTAATTTTATCAAATGTCTAGTGTAAAGACAGATCCGAATTAATAATTGTTTGCGAGTTTCCAACTTGAGCCTTTTTTCAGTCTGAGTTTGTATCACAGGCAGAATTTTTGTTTGGTCTTTGTTATCTTTTAGGGCGTTTTTGTTAATACAGGTAATGTTTGTCAGCAGTTTGTCCAGGTGTAATACAGCTGTCTGAGGTAATGGATGTGTAATATGGTGCATCCACATATCTGTTAATGATTTGACCCAGTGGCAACATATACTGTAAATCAAATGCAGAAGAGGGCTGAGGATTGATTTATGTGGAACACCATAAAATGTCATGCTTTTCAAAGATAAAAAAAAAAAAGGTTCCACCCTAAAGGACATTCCCCAACAGTCCAACCAACTTCAGGCCATATGGAATGGCAAAGCAGAGTAAAAAATTAAGGCTGTGGTTTGTGTACATGCTTCTTCCTCTTTTTCAGTTTTTAAATGATAAACTGATCATATAAACTGTATTATATATACAATATATATAAGAAGCATGTATAAATCTGAAGTGTTGTTAATTGGTGATTTTTGAGGCGGTAATCTCCTCTGCAGCAGAGATATGTTTTGGTGTTGCTTTCCTGAGATGGTCTTCATGAGAGAAAGTTTCATCATGCTGCTTTAAGGGTTTTGCAAATGCACTTGACAATACTGTTCTTGCAAGAACTATTTCAGAACAGCTGACATTTATGTCTTAAAATAACAACTGACCAATTCCCTAATTCCATGTGTTATTTCATAGTTTTTCAATCTTGAGTATTGCTCTATTATGTAGAAAAGAAATTACTAAACAAAAAAATTATGAATTAGAAGGTGCCTCCGGACCCGTCTAACTCATCCTGGTGCCCCGCTTCTGGTTGGAGAGCTTGTCGCATGGAGAACCCGTATGGTCTTCTTGGGATGCGTGTGGTGACTTGGGAAGGTTTCACTTGACCATGATGATGGTCTTGGACTAGGCTGATGCAGACAGATGTTCTCTGATGACTTGTGACTGCAGTCGCTCCATAATGCAGGACTGCAATTGCCATGAAACGTTTTGTACCCAAGACTACGATAACGAAAGTGGACTCTATATTAAACTAAACACCTTTCCTGTTATACTTAAGTATGACTGCTGATTAATCCCTCTATCTGATATGACACAAAAGAGGATAAATTCCCTGATGAGTCTCAAGGTTTCTTCCCTTCTCAGTTTTTCCTTGTCACCGTCGCCCGTGGCTTGCTTATCGGGGACAATCTGATAATACTGATCTATAAATATTTTCTACGGTGGCCCTGAAGTGCAAAACAAATTAACAAAACTGAAAACAAAATAACAAAACCCAAAACAAAATAAC
>JAOVVA010000051.1:13864187-13880335 GCA_028565275.1 Leiocassis micropogon
TTGGATAACCCAAAAGTAAAATACAAATATTAAAACCATAGTGGCAAAATATATTGAGGTTATAACAACCTGCAGGTGTGTCATTTATGTAACTAATTAATTTCTGGAAAGACTAGATTCTTACTTTTAAAGTCCACCCTTTTTCTGGCAAGATCTCTAATATAATTCCATTAATTTGCTTTCAATTCCAGCTGATCAAGGCCTTAAAAAGAGGCAAAGTACAGTGCGAACGGTCTTTAGGTCTGGTTAGAGATGTTCTGGCAAAAAGAAGTTAAAGCATTGTAGTCTAGCGCCTCCAGGTGGTTAAACCGCCTACTGAATAGACCTGAAGGCCTGTACAATATTTTGTAACAAAACTCTAGGTCAAAGGCTTAACCAATTAAAATTACAGTAGAGATAATTAGCAGATTGCCATCTATTATCTGTTACGGCAGCAGTAATGGAAATTCATAAAGAGAAAAGGAACCTATTATACATCCTTGGGGGTATATACTATCACATGGCACCCCTGGGAAGAAATCTTAACTTTCAAACTGCCCTGCTCGAAATGTTTGGATAAACTCACTCTCCATCAATGTATTTTAAGGAAACTTTAAAAGAGATTATTAATTTGTTTAAAGGATCTTCATTTAATTATAAAAGGGGTCGCTTTGTTTAAAAAGTACATACGTAAATGGACCAATCCTGAAACAGTAAGCTAAGTTGGTTCAACCAATAGGATACTTCGTATGGTGGGTTGTGCCGATACCGTGATTTCCTGGTTTTGATTTTTTTATCTTACCCACATTACGCCAAATCCCGCCCCTGTATTTTTATTGGTTAGTAGTTGTTAAACCCTGGCGTGGTTACCTGTTTCCTGTTCTCTGATTGGCGGACTACATTGTGCTTCTGAACACCCCTCCCCTCCACAATGTCTTTGTTGTGCGGCGAGTTCCGTCACAAAACGGGTAGGAATACGGCGAAGAGATCTTGCTAACCCTACAGGCCTGTTCGTTTCAGACCGGCATGAAGGTCGAAAGTAGGGCGATACCGTAGACCTTTATTAGGGCACGTTTATGACTGATTTGTTTGTCTAGACAGATACTTGCCTCCAAGAGCTATCTCGGGGTGAGAAGTGCGAGCATTGTGCCGCGTAGTGCCTTAAACATTTGTGTTGTCTTCAGTCGCGGTTAAGGAGCAGAGAGAGAGATCATGGCTTTGGTAGGACTGAGAGCCTCCTATCACAGGGTGCTGGGCAAGATCGAGCATTTACTGCCTGCCAAACTGAGACCCTTGTACAACCACCCTGCAGGTAACGTAAAACTGTCGAGGGCTTCCACGTAACAGTATTGTATGTGTCTTTATATACGTTTAAAAGCTTGGTGTAAAAGCTAACACGCTATTAGTTTTTAGCCAGGTAGAAGAAGTTCGCTGAACCCGAAAGTTGATTTAGATTTGGACACAAATCTCTCGAGCAGTGTGAACAGGACACAGGAGTGTCTGTGCTGTCATGTGAACAGCTAATAGCAAAGAGCATAATTAATTTGTCAGGTAAAAGGACAACGACCTTGCTGCTCTACATGCTTTAACTTGTGTCAGGTAGATTTAATTTAGCAGAGTGTATTTTATAAAACATTTATTTAATTTTCAACTGAAGGGTTGAGGGTAAAACAACTTTGATTAACTTCGCTATGAAGATAACCCTTTGCAGTGCTTGGATTTCAACCGACGACCTTCCGAACAGGAGTCCAAAGTCTTAGCCATTCAGCTTCTACTGCACTTTAACACAGATGAGCCGTGCAGTCATTTATTGGGGGTTTGGTAAATTTATAATTAATTCCTCTTTCTCTTTTTTTTAGTGCAGTTCTTACCAGATGTGGTAACCTTAATCTCAGCCTGTCAGTCCTGTCGTGTTGACACTCGTTCCATAAAGCTGGATGTTAGCCATATATTTATTTAAGTCACTCGAATAAACCTTTATGCACTAATGTTTACTAATCAAATTTCACAAATGTTTAAGATGCCCATCCTTTTTTTTTCCGTTCTTTTGTTGGAACTCTCAACAGAAGTGTTTGAGTTTGTTGCTAGTTTAGATCTGTGTGTATTGACCAACTTCTTATGAAAGAAAGTATCAGTGCTGCAGCCCTGAGGGTTTGATGAAAACGCTTTGTCAGTGATTCTGTTTGTAAAATAAGAAAAGGCACACATTATACAGAGAAAGTATTTCTAAAGAGAACACAGAACATTTTATATAGCCTATTGTTCCACAGAATTGGGGTTAAGGTCATTTTAGGTACTGGACCAGTATTTCTCAATCCTGGTAATTAAGCTACCTTGCATTCCACAATTCTTTGTCTTGTTGGAAACACACCCAAAAGCAGGGTAACAAGACATTAAAAGGTGTCCTGTATGCATGCTGTCTCGGGTATTGAGAATTTATGTTCTGTTCTACAGTAATTTCCAGTGGTATTGGCGTGCTTACTAAAATGTAAAAAAACAAACATTTAACTGTTCAAAACATTAATTAAAATGAGAGGGAGAAATTTATATTGAATTTATGAAAAGGGAGGTTTTGCTGTCAGTCCGCTTTAAAAACAAGAGTCGGGTGCATTAATATTTTGCTCAATTTTATGAAAGTTGCCAATAGTTTTGAAAAGCACTGTATGTCTGCTATTGGTGTATTGTGTACACGTCCTTTATCATTATTCAGTATATAACATTGTCACATATTTGGGGCAAAGATTTATGGACAATATGTTTCTCTGGCCTGATGGCAGTAAAGATCGTGTTTATTGTGGAGTTATTCGGTGTACAATGAGCACTGTAAGCAGGAATTTATTAATATCTCTCGCTCTCTCTCTCTCTCTCTCTCTCTCTAGGTCCCAAAACGGTTTTCTTCTGGGCGCCAATGTTTAAATGGGTACATGTCATATTCCCTGATACAATGAATGTTGTCCATTATGTCGATGTATTTTCTTCCCGTTTTTCTAGTGATTCTTCTGTTTGTGTGCTTAAAAAAATATTGCATCTTGATGGTCATTTTCAGTGTGGCATGCAACAATGTCCTGTATTTCCTCTCAGGGCCTGGTTGTAGCTGGTTTAGCAGACCTGACCAGACCAGCTGAAAAACTCAGCATGTCACAGTCTGCAGTGCTGACAGCTACAGGTATAGTTTGCTCACTAATGTGGATGCTGACTGACTGATTTTTACAATGTTAAATCTAATATAATTAAATACCTGTTCTTGTCTCTGTTCTTCGCCATGTGTTTGTAGGTCTTATCTGGTCCAGGTATTCACTGGTTATTATTCCTAAGAACTGGAACCTGTTTGCTGTTAATTTCTTTGTGGGATCTGCAGGTGGATCTCAGCTCTACCGAATATGGAAGTGAGTTCATATTACTATAAATCTGCTGCATGCTTTTTTTAATACTAGTAGCAGTCTTTCAAATAATATCTGGTTTATGTTTAGTGCACTTTCTTTTTTTTTCAAGTGCCTGAACATGTTGTGCATTTTATAGCTTGGATTTAATGTTGTTAAATAGAAGTTGTTTTTCCCTGTTATCACTTATTTTTTAGTTGCAGTTAATCTATTACCCACATAGCCTGCTTTCTCTCCCTCTCTCTTTCATATCAGTATTTCTTTTTGTCCAAACAAGATCACTTTGTTAATCCATTTATTAGTCATAGATTATGCCAGTAGTCTGCCATACAAATCCCCGTATATGTATATTATTACTATAGGACTTGTCTAGAATTCGATTGTGCATTAATATTTACCCATAAGTCATGTTTCAGTCAGAACATAAGTCCCAGCTGTGTGTTTGCTTGAAAAAAATCACGAACAATTCCAAATCAAGAATTTAAACAGTCTGTGGTATAAGCAAAATGAACAGTGTTAACATGGTGTAAACATAAAATTTGAAGTACTCAAGAATCTGTAGCATGCAGAATGAGTGTAAACATCAATGAATTCAATCCTCAAACAATTGCAATACATCAGTTATGCAATGTAGTCTTTATATACTGCACAGTATTAACAGTGAATAATTACATGTTGTTTGCCTATACTAACTATTATACTGCTGAAACTTAGATTGTTAAAATGAACCCATTTCTCTAGGTACAACCAAGAACAGAAAGCAAAGAAGACTGAAGAGGTTTAATACTCCTGATACATCAGTGCCATCTGGTGGACTGGAAGGAAATCCAGGTTAATGCTCAGAATAGTACAGCAACTTTTTTAATGTCACATTTTAGTTATCTATTCTTGTCCATTGTTACATAGCTCAAAATGCTCTCATGAAAACTAATGTCATTGACGCACAGCACATACCATTATTAATATAAATAGGAAGTTTTCTGTACATTTAGCAACTTTGTTCAAGGAAAGAGTTTATTTTCCCAATTCTCTAGAATCTACAATCTTAGTACTTCTTATAGATACCTCACAAATGTAATGCAAGGGATAGCTAAAAAAATTATTATTGGGAAATATTTATTTAGCAGTTGTTCACATTTAAAACCATGTGTTTAAATTTGTTATTCATATAAATAATAACACTTTTGTTAATATCCATGCATTTCATCACAGACAATGAGTAGAACTGTCAAATTGAGGTCAACTGTAAGTTAAAAATAAAACCTACATTAAAATGAACATATTTCTAAAGCACAGTGTATTCTTTTATAACTTACTGGAAAATGGTATTACTAGTAAAGAATTTCTAAAGATGCCATTATCAGGCAAACAAAGAAATCCTGCATCCTAAAGGATTTGTTTATTCAAATCTTAGATGTCTGAGGACAAAACAGACATTTTAGCAAACATTTCGTAGTCAGTCATGTAAATTGTAAATAAATTAATGTATAAAATTTGCAATTAGAGGCTTCCTTTAGAGTGCAGAAATTATTGTTTGACCAAATCTCCTGCTGAATTGTATCTGACTTTGAGTGCAGTTTTATGGTTAAATATAAAGATGCCACTATAAAAAAAAATTAAATAAAAGGTTTAAATTTTTTCCTTTCAACTTATAATAAACACTCAAAACTGGATATGTGTTCAACATATCCAATATATTGTGTATTTTTGACACAATTTAATTATATTCTTGCTTAGTTCATGTTTTGAAGCAATATAACCAGATGTGTTTTTGCACCACAGAGAGGGAGTATAACACATACAAAAAATAATTACAATATTTCTCAAAACAATAGATTTGGCTGAAGATAGAAATTATTTATTTTATTTATCACTTAAATGACACATGGTAATAAAATGTATCTCTTTCATCTATCAATTAGGAGAAACCCCCCAAAAATTTACAAAAAGTATAGATACAAATGGATATTGGCCTGGTTTTGTAAGTTCTGAAACCAAGATCACAGTGAGTCCTGGTCTACTTATTATGCATAGCTTATGCTTTGAAGCTAACATGCCTTGTTTTATACCTAATAAATCGGCACGATCAGCACTTGAAAGTTGTCTCAAAGGTCATGCCATTTCTTAAACAATTCAGTAAAGATCACTTGCATCTAGTCACCATATAGAACAAATGCATAACTATGATAGTCTTGATCAAGCGGTTGATTGATTCTGTGTTTTGTTCTAATCTAATCACATTAATCAAAACACAAGCCTAATCACATTAATGATTGATTGGAAATACTGTCAAGTGGTCATGTTTTCTGCAATGGTTCTGTTGCAACTAAAGAGCTAAAAAGAGTTGTATTGTTTAAATGCAAACCCTAAATGTGACCTGCTGAATATTTAGAATTTGGACAGTAACACCATTTTGGTATTTTTGCTCTTCTATCTATACACCACTACAATGGATTTAAAAGAAAGCAATTAAGTTGTGACTCAAGTATAGATTACTGACAAAAACAACAACAATTTGAATTCTTTTTAAGGCTTGAATTCATAAACTTTCATTCAAGTCATTTTCTCAACTTCCTGAAGTCAGCTAAGCAGGGACATCAACAAAGGCTGAGTTTCTTCTCCTGAGATGGAGTTCAGAAGAGGATGGCAGCCACCTTTAGTTGAGCTTTTCCGTTGAAAGAGTGCGAAGGTTTATTCTCTCCTGAGGTCGGGTGGGGGGAAAAACAGCACAGCATTTTTAAGGCAAACACAAACTCAAAATATAGCAGGTCTTGTTTCTGCATGTTATATGGAAAATGTCCTGAAAATCTGGGTTCATTTTTGAACTGATAACGTGGAGTAAATAACCAATCAAAATACGATTTATTTTCATCATAAAATTTTAACATTAATATTTAATATTAAAAGTACAACTCATAATTCATACGTTCTCATGTTTGTTTTATTTCAATTGCACTGCAAATGAAGCAGAAATTTCACCCTTACAACCTTTAAAGTGTGACATTACTTAGACCTCAGAAACTATTCTCCCATAAAACCCAGTCGCTGAAAGTATTTTTTCTGCAAATTAATTATATTGATGTTACCATGAAACCACAGCTCCGAAACGTGTCCCGAGCAGAAGTCGCGGGTCCAACTAAAGCCTCGCTTCGAGACATGAGTCGGTTCCCTGAGTGTCACATGACCAACGACAAACGAGGCCTCGAATCACATGACTGATTCCTTTAGCGCCTCAACTGGTTTAAGTAAAGCCTCGTTTACATGGATGTCTCGCCGCCATGCTAATCAACATGCTGTTCGCAGGCTAGTAGCACGACATTTGTGACACAACAATTCTTTTTGAATGGAGCCAAGCAAGAAATCGACTTCCCCTATTTGGGAACATTTTTAAGTAATTTCTCCCAGTAAAGTCTATAATACTCTCCTAGAACGTAGTCAGATGTTTTTTTTTAAACAACACACACCTGGCCACGGTGAACACAATACTTGCAGATACTTTACCATATTGCGTTGCTTGCGAGGTTAGGGTTTATTTGCTCCGCGCAATTTGTCCACCAAATCCCGTTTGACATCTACAATGAAGATAACACTGCATATGTCGTTTTTTAAGCTTTATACTGTGTATAAAAAATGTGTGTTGTATTTATGAAATCAATAGACTGCCACGGGAAAAACGAAATCTTATTTCTGCATGCAACAAAAAAAAAACATTTTGAACTCTGAAAAAAAAGAGGCCGGGTTGAAGGTTACTTTCAAATAAAATACTTTATCCTTTTATCGCGTGTATTGGAGTGTGCAATCATTATTTATCGACGGCGACATCATATTAATATGACAATAATTTAAACTTTAATTAAATTAAGATATCTTTAATATTATATAGGCTAGAAATCTGTAAAAAAAAATATATATATATATATATATCGGTACATCAATTATTATTATTACCATCAATAATACGGGAGAAGTGACGTCAGCGCTGGTGACCTTGCAGGGAGTGACTCACACGGTTCTTAGGGAGTAGGGAGCACCATGTGAAGTACACTTCGGAATGGAACGTAATCAATAAAGCGGGTGTCGCACATCGGCGGTTGTGATGCATATTTTGAGCGACAAAAAATTTAACACGTTTTATTTTAATGTTACAAGAACACCACAGTTTTCAAGTTTAGAATTACATTTAAAAAAAACTAACGAACTAAAATAAAAATTCAATGAAACACTTTAAATACACTAAATTATTTATTTTCCAAAGCCACAGCAGAGGGTGGAAAAGAGCTACATGCGGCTCCGGAGCCGCGCGCTGCCGACCGCTGATTTAGAAGGTGTACTCACTGATTAGGGACGGAAAAGTCGGCTTTAAAGGACAGGGAAGCTGAGGAGAGAGAGAGATTTATAGGTGGCCGTGATGCAACTTACAAAACTCCGAATGCTGAGTGGTACTGAGAGGGAAATGTGTTGAGAAGAAAGTGTGTGTGGAAGTACCGGATAAAGCAGACAGAACAAGACAAGATCAGGGAGTGATACATCAGACGTTTTAAAGGAATACTGGTCTGGAATATGAGCTTTAAGAGGCCAGGCGGATGCTGGAAGAATGAGACCTACAGTTGGTAGGGGGTAATGTTGGTTAGAACGCATCGACACCTAAATGATGCTTCATATCGCCATACATTACTGCATGTTGTTGTTATTGAGTGTACTAATGCACAACATTGACAGAAGCTGTCAAAGGGCTGTTTCATGACCACTTGCTGGTTGATGGGTGACAGTTTATTTATTAATTATTGTTTATTGTAATCCATGAGTGGCATGGGGAAACATGCCACGGATAGATTAAAAACACACACATGCACATACATGCCCAGACTCTCACACGGTTCTTAACATTTAATTTATGCAACTCTTCTCCCAAATACATAACCTGGTGCTTAATGTGAAGCAAAGATTCAATAATAAATAAAAGATAAAATGAAAAGCATCCAGTACAAGCTAAATCATTAAATGTTTAATGTAAAATATTTAATAGGCTACATGTATCAAACACATGACTTATAAACCCTGTTATTTGAAATTGCTAAGCAAATTATTTCCATACTTCTTATTTTCTATGTTTAAACAGTCACAAATGACCAGTACAGTAAGGGTGTGTTCACATGTGACGTTTGGTACTATTAAAAAAAGAACTCTGGTGCGGGTGCTCTGTTAGTGCGGTTCACTTGAACAAATGTGAACGCTGCCATCCGGATCTTGGTACACATCAAGCAAGCGACTGAGCGCTATTTCCAAAGAACTCTGGTTCGGTTCGATTGAAATGTGAATGACCCATGGATAAAAAGGTATGCACACGAACCAAGTCATCAACCAAGTTAGCTTTATTTGATAATGATGACTGTGCCTAAAAACTTTAAGTGGTCCACTCTGTGATATCCAATAAAGAGGCAGCGGGTGAGAAAAATGTGAACTAGGTCCCATGCATTAGTTAGCAGGGCACTGGATGAGTTTCAAAATCAAGAAAAATCATTAATACCTAATATTTAATATTAATACCATCATTAATAAAGGAAACACTGCCACATTAAATGTTAAATTTAATAAGCATTCAAGGACATTTAATATGGACAGCGCGCAAGAGCACAGGTGTGCTCATAATAGCCCAGTGGGGCTGCATTCAATGACAAGATTGCTTGTGAAACGTTCATTAAGGAAACAACACTTGAATGGCATAAGATGTGTTTTTGAGTGCTCTCATTATTGAACGCAGCTCTGTTGTTCTATCTTGCTCCTTTGCTCTTGTACTAGGCATTCTACTCAAAATGTTGAGTAGAAGGGACGTTATGAGCAGTTTTGTGCCAAATTATCTCACAGCAGCCATTTTTTTGGACCAATACCGAGCTTTTGCCCTGGGGGTGCACGTGGCTGTACGCATCACTCAACATAGCCAATAAATGAGAAAGTTTACCGTAAATTAAACAAAGTATGGAGTAAACACACCATACGATCATAATGCCATTACAAAGTGTCTAAATTCTTAAGAAACATAAACAAGGATGGCTTACTCCAAAAAAGGAATGTAACTTTTGTAAACTGAATCTTCAAAGATACATATAACACTAGTATATGCTTTAATCCCTGCAGGCAGTGGTGTTAAGGCACAAAAGTGGCTAAAGTCAGTGATACTTTATAACGCATAGAAAAGTTTTTCATGTAACTGTTAAAATGATAATTTTTTTTGAGGTAATCAAAAAAGACTTGTACCATGAAAAACAATTTTTACACCTTACACACTTCTCATTTTAAACTCACCTTAGATCTTGTAAAAATTCATGCTTTAATTAACTTTTTGTAATATTTTTAAATCTTGAACAAACTTCAGTACATGCTCAGCTGCTAGGCTACCAACATATTAGGTGATCGGCTCGTATCGCATATATGATCTCAAAGCCTGAGACCATAGTCCTGGGACCTATTTTGTGTTGTTTTGTATTGTGTTGTGCTATGTTATATTATATGTTATGTTATATTTTTTGTGTTAATTAATTACATTTATTTTTTAAAATAGTTATTATGTAAATTTCTATTTTCTTCCAGGCAGCTCTAACCATTCTGGCCTTATTGTTATTCTGACTTCTCTCAACAAGGCATTTCTACACACTTCTCATTTTTTTGTCCACACAATTCTATGTAAACTCTAGTGACTGTTGTGTGTGAAATTCCCATGAGATCAGCAACTTAGCAAGATACTTAAACATCTGGATCTTTGTGAAATTTTCCTTATGATGGCTTTGAAACTAACAACTAGAAAAATGACATACAACCATGAGTTTTTTTATTTTTTATCTTTGGGGTGGTCTGAAGTCAGTATCAGCCCAGCACTTGTGCCACTAAAGGAGGAAATCGCCTTTTTATGAACATAAGTTTGGATATGTTATGAAATGTTCACTGTTCTTCTATTCAGCCTATACACAGGCCATCAATATAAGCACCCGCTGTAATTTATCATTTTAAATACACATTTGCCTATGAATCCAGATCCTGTATGTATGTATGTATGTATGTACGTACACTGTGTTTTTGTGTGTGTGACTGGAAATGGTTGTATGTTCAAAAATTTATCAAGCATTTGTTCTAAAATGTCTGCAAATATAAATGCAAGACATCATGAATTGGATTCTAAGTGCACAGTACTTGTTTAGTTCTAGTATTACCAAACATAGCAGGTGGGTTAACCACCATTGATAACTGTGCCATACGCTGACCAGGGCGTACCTTGCCTTGTGCTCAAACTCTCCTGTGATTCCCACTACCCTGTACAGGATAAGCGATATAGAAAAATTTACTATTGAATGTACCATAGTAAACTGTATTATTTGCTGATGTGAACAGAAGGATTAACAACAGTAACATCGCTCTGATGCTATGCAGACTGAACTAACCAGTCTGAGTGTTAAATATGAAATATGAATTTAAGGTGTAATATGAAATCTGATGTAGTAGATTTAGTGTCTGCTTTTCTTCCCACATTTCCTACACATGGCAATCCTTCTGTTACTGCATGCACCATTTCACCCGAACACCTGAGGCACTGCTCTTACTCTGGTGCTAGCAGACTTCATGTTGATTTATGATTTATTCATCACTATATTGAAGGGGTGTCTTGGATGGTGTATGGGTGTATGGGGAAGGCTGTTGCCAAATTGCATAAATGAAATAAAGACACATGGGGAAAGACACACACATTACATAAATACAAATAAAACACACCATGTATGGGTAATGACTCATTTATTATCTATACCACTTTAGTCTATATACAAGGTCATGGGGGGGCTGGAGCTTATCCCAGGAGACTTAAGGCACGTGGTGTGGCCCACCCTGGACAGGGTGTCAATCCATCACAGGCTTCATACACATACTCACAAGCTCATTCACACACTACAGGTATTTTGAGAAGAGTTAGGGTTAGGGTTATTTGTCTAATCTGCATGTTTTTGCACTGTGGGAGGAAACCACCGTACCCGGAGGAAACCCACCAAGAACGGGGAGAATATGCAAACTCCATGGGTAATCACAGAATGACTTATTGTTCTTAAGTTACTTATTGTTCTTAAACTACTGAAGAGACCAAGTTGCATCAGGAATCATAAAGGATGAGCTGCAAGTCAAGTCTGAAGTCTGTTAGACTAAATCAACACAAGTGCTCATTTCTGTCATATTTATAAACTATTCACGTACAATTAAATTAAACTTGTGAACTTTGTCTATAGTGGAAGCATTTTGTAAAGAAAGAATTATATTTTTTATTTAAACATAAACCTGGAAATAGGCTTGGTTTGCATTACTTGATTTACATACAGTACATACTGTAAGCCTGGTACTAGGCTGTTTAGAGTGAAACGAGTGCACACACACACAGACACACGAGATAGAGATAGACAAATTTTAAGTATTTCCATGGCCAAATGATCACCAACAACCAAACGTCCAAATAAAATTGGTTTTATTGTTAGGTAATTAGTGTTATAGATACTGAAACTTTCCTGAACATTTCAAAACAACCAAGTTTCAAAGCATAGTTGTTGATGTTCTGAGTCATGTTTCCATTAATTTTCTTGTGTGTATGGGCAGTTCGTACACAAATTTCATACTTGTTTTATAAACACTGAATAAATAAGAACCTGGTACAAATAACATTTTATAGCTACAGAAATATTATTTTCAATGTTACACTATACGGATGCCAGATACTTTGCTCTCCAAATAGCCTCCGATTCTTTTGGGGCACGGCTTCTACAAGATGTTGGAATATTCCTTTGTGATTCTGGTCTATATTGACATGATTGAATCACGTATTTCTTGCTGATTTTTTTAGGTGATTGTGATTCATAAACATAAAAGCAGTTCAAGATAACATTTGCCTTGTGACATGGCACAAAAAGATGCACGAGGTCAGCAACACTACTCGAAAAGGCTATGGTGCTCAAGCGGTGATCGATTAGGATTATTAGGTGCAAAGTCTGCCAAGAAAACATTCCCCGCACCATTACACCATCTCCAGGAGCCTGAATTGTTGACGCAAGTCAGGTTAGGTTGATGGATTCATGCTGTTAGTACCACATTCTGACCCTGCTATCTTTATGCCTCAGCAGATATTGAGACTTATCAGATCAGTTCACACCAGCCTTTCTTGTTCAAGATATCACACTTATCACACTCAGTACCACACTAATGCTCCTCTGGCTGAATGGGCAGAAATATCCACTAGCACATTTCAAAATCTCGGAGAAGACTTTGACTTCTTCTCTGTTCCGGCGCTTAGGTGGTAGAAAGGACTCACATATCGTTTAGATATCTCCTAGTTATCCAAATTTAGGTGTGTTCAAACATAAAATAAATCCTTTTGTGGAATCTTTAAATTAGCACTTTATTTATATATTGTGTCATCTGTGTTTTTCATACCAAATGTTTTAAATAAGGGTGTAAGCTAAATGCCATACATGCAAATGTAGTGTTATTGTCACATACATAATAACACAGACATAACACACAAATATGGTGACCTTAGCTGCCTTCATAAGTAAGAGTGAAAAAGGACTGATTCCTCTCTTTTTTAGACTCTTCTAACGGCTCTCGAGCTCATTGTTTCTAGAATGAACGACAACATGAAAGAAAACACGGTGTCTTGTGTTAGTGTTTAGTAGTTCGCTTCCGCTAGTGAGTCGACTCACACGAGTCACTCAATAGAATCGTTTAAAGACCGAATCTTTGGAGAGTTGCCCATCACTGCCAACAAACAGTAAGATGGCAGATAAAATAATGTAGCAGTTCTGGAAGCGGTCACAGGTTACAGCGGTGCAGCTCCTGCCACTATGGGAACCGAGTTCACCGCCGGGGAGATGCGGGACAACGCGTCAGGTAGGAATAAACCACCCGGCTATTTCCGCTGAACCCCGGTTGATTGCGATCTCACAAGGCCGTGTGTAAAACCGTACTACTGAGTAGTATCTCCACCAAAGCCTACTGAATCGCATAAAAAACACACACACACACACACACACACAGAGAGCTCTGGTGGACGTGCATGAAAATATCACGCCTCCTGCGTCTAGTGCTGGTGTTTGTTTGTTCAGCGTAACGGAAACGGGTCTGTTCAACAACGCGGTGTCCTTGTCCAATTGCAGAAGTATTAACGGTACAGCAGAGCAAAATCTACTCTCACACTGTCCAACTATGGAAACGTGGAACCAAGCTGTAATTAGTGTATTTCTGAGACTGGTTATTGTAGATTAGCACCCTAACACCAGAAGAAAGAGACCACTCCGTTTGTATTGGCAATCATGTAACATTACAAGACGGTTTGCAAATTAGGTTCCACTTTGCACGTGTTAATTTCCACTATGCACAGAGACTTTTGGGACTCCCGATGTCAACATGCATCCATTTAGGACAAAAATCCTAGACCAAGAGTTTATATAGTCAGACACCAGCTAGCCTTTTGGAGGATGTAACAGTTCGAGATATTATGACAGGTGGCAGTGTTTTCACACATTCACACCAGTACACTTGTTTACTCTTAAACCTACTGGATAAGCTATAGGTAATGTCGAATCTAAAGACCTACTGAACATGAAAAACTATACGGTATATGCAAAATAAGAGTGGAAACCACACTAAACCGTTCATGTCAGCTTGCTGCTGAAAGTAAATGGATATATAACCTCAGAAACTGTATAAATGCTCTGGCTAGCTTTAGGCGACATTAAGGAAACTAATCATGTGAATCATGTGCTAAAGACAATTTACAAACAGAAATTCCGAAACTATTAGTATTTGTATTAATAAGCCGAACTAAATCAGCACTACAAAAATAGAATTTAAACGTTTCTCCAGCCATTTAAATTGAAAAAATTGGGGTTGAATACAGTGGTGAACCATCATCTTTGAGCAAGAAATGTGGTTGGAAAAACATCCATAAAAAAATGACCTGAATGACCACATTTTTCCATCAATGGATTTTTCTTCCCTGATGGGACGGGTAAATTCCAAGATGATGTCATCAGGATTCATCAGGCTCAAATTGTGAAAGAGTGGTTCAGGGAGCATGAGACATAATTTTCACACATGGATAGGCCATCACAGTGTCCAGACCTTAACTCAATTGAGAATCTTTGGGATCTGCTCGAGAAGACTTTACATAGTAATCCGACTCTCCTTTCATCACTACAAGAACTTGAAAAGAAATTAAACTGACTCTGGGCAGAAATAAATGTTGTGACATTGCCTAAACTTATAAAATCATTTCCATGGCCATACTCAAAGCAAAAGATTCTCCAATTAATTATTAGTGTGTAAATTTTTTTGGCCGGGCAGTGAATTTATTCCGGTATTTTTTACATTTATAGACCTACAGTCCAATCTAAAACCTGTGCCAAGCTTGTATGTGCGGACCAAATGGTCCGCTGGGGCGACCCCTTGCCTGAAGCAGCTGAAAGAACAACAACAGCCCAGTATCAAATGTTGGAATGTGAGAGAGCGATTGAGAGAGAGTAGTTTATTAATCCCAAAGGGAAATTTTAATGTTACAGTTCACAGATTAAACAGTAACATACAAGCCACAAGGTGGAGAAGAATATAAAGGCTAGGTTAAAATTAAATCACAATGAGAAAAAGGGTAAAGGTATTTTAAAAAACAAACTATAATATACTGTTTACAATAGTCCAGTCAGGTAGGAATCTAAAAACTGCACATTAAGGTGCATTTAAGATAAAATAAGAATATACTGTTTCTATGCACATGCATTGATCAGCTATAACATTATGACCACCTGTCTAATATTGGGTAAGGTCCCATCCTTTGAAATTGTAATGGCTAGACAACTGGTCAGTGCAACTCCAAAACTGCAGCTTCTGTGGGATGTTCCTGGGTGGCAGTGGGCAGGACATACCAAAAGTAATCCAAGAAAGGAAAACTGGTGAACTGGCAACTGGGGCAATGGGTGGCAAAGGATCACTGAAGCTGCGAAGGTTGTAGTCCGATCCAATCGAAGAGCTACTGTAGCTCCAGTTGAGGAAAAGGTTAATGCTGGTTTCAATAGAAAAATATCAACATCACTGAACATATATGTTGCACTTTTAAATATGGACAATACCACTGTAATATCATTTAATCTGTAAACGTTTTATCCCGATCTGATTCTGGTGCAAAGGGCTGCTTAAATGCAACGGTGAGCAGCTGTTGCTGTAGTTGTTGCGGTTTGCATCCTGACGGCACACCAGGGTGATGTCGCTTCAGATGTGTGGCCATGCTCGATGTATTGCCGCTTTCATACGACTTGTCGTGCCACAGTGCCTACACATTGTAACCGTTTTGTTCACCACCATTCTTCCATCATCATTATATTTTATGGGGAAGCCAAAATGCTCCCATACATGCGATTTGAATGATGTGGGAGGCTTTTCGAGTTCTTTTGTTCCTCCGCTAGCCATTGTTGTTGACCGATTAACATGCCCTGTTCACATGTAAATGACTGCTCTGTCTAATTTATTTCTTAAAAAGCAATATAGGCAGAATAACGTCTTTCACACCGTGATCTTTAAAAACTGAAGATTAATATCTGCAAGTTTAAAGACAGTGTTTTTTTAAAACATTCTGTGCATTGTGTTACCTTTGCGCCATGTACACATGTCTCTGAGGCAATTTCAGACATCCCTGATACTTCCACAGCCAGTAGTTAGGGGGAAATCGATTTTCCTGATGATCAGGAAAATACGTTCCCCACACTAAATTTGAAA
>JAOVVA010000051.1:13901475-13921353 GCA_028565275.1 Leiocassis micropogon
GTTATGGACACCACAAATTTTATTTGGGAATTTTTTTTTTGCATGGAATCTTTTAGGCGACACATTTTACAGGTCATATGTTTCTAGAAGTGTACACCAATTGTAGTATCAATACTCAAAGAAATATGAATAATTAGCATTTCAAATAATTATTGTTTAAAGCGGCACAGTATAACACTGACAAATGACCATTTTGGAGCACATATAAAATCCTCTCTTCAAAACAGCTGAAGTTAACAACTTGAAATTTCTAGGGAAATAAGATTGGTCGCTACAATGTTGCCACACATTTTCTGTATTATAACACACACACACAAAAAAATTAATTAGCACCAATACTGCGATTTGAGCAATAGTTTATCATAACCACTTCACTGATCTGCTTGTTTTCGAACAGTTTGAGTAAACACTAAACCTGAATGAAATCCACATAAAAACAGGAAATGTGAAACTCGCACACAGTAACCAGAACCCTGTAGATGAAGCAACAATGTTACCAACAGCCACGTCTTTGCTGCCCTGGATGGATGCTGATTGTATCATATCTGATTCTATGTCATATGTTCAGTAATTCTGGGGACTTTTTTTTTTTTTTGCAAAGTCTATGTTTGCATGCACAAGTAATTATAATGGCTATTCTCACTTCCCTAAGTGGGGGCATTTTTAAAATGTTAGTTCATGAAACAATAAATTAAAAAGAGGAAGGAAAGAAGTAGGAACATCACCCATGAGAAAGAGCAACACAACTATAGCAACTGACTATAAATAGAATTGAAAAGTCATGAAAGAAATCTGTCTTTCAAGAGTTACATTGGTACTGGAGCATAAAACAGTTTTTCAACCAAGTTTATAAAAGACAGACATAAGGCTTGATTTCTATACTTTCACTGCCTTTCAAACTTAATTTGGGGATTAATGCCTTTAACTTTCCTAAAAACATAGTTCATTTTGTCCAGAGCAAGGCTAGGAGTATAAACCTGGACACAAGGGAATAATTTTCTCAAGGTTTTTTCCTATTGCCATCTCAGGGAGTTTTTTCTTGCCACTGTCGCCCTCGGCTTGCTCATCAGGGACAATCTGACCATTTTGATTCATACACATTTCATACAAACTTAAATAGTTCTTTTGATTGAGCTGCTTTGCGACAATGACAATTGTTAAATGTTGGCCTTGGTAACAAACATTTTGATTTTTTTTTTTGTGTGTGAGTGAGTCTTTTTTGTAAATTTTTGACCACATATCTTCCTGTTCAATCCTAAAATGTGGTGAGTAATAGTATTACATTATATTTCTTCAGTAGCTTTGCAGTAAATAAACAACGATGATAATGTTCACCAAAACTGGTTCAAGGACAAAGTCAACATGAATTATTATTATTAATTATCGACTATCTATAGGATACACACACTGAGCTAAATATTCAGTATAATTAAACAGCACATTATGCAGTCTTTTAAAAAGGTGTATTAAAACTCCATGAATATTAAAATCTACCCTCTAGAGGGCAGTAGCAGACCAGCTCATTCAGAAATTGAATAATTCATAGAATATAACTAGGTGGCAGTGTTCTGTCTCAACAATGGTTTAAAAAACACATTATTGTTCTAGTAAAACTAATTGAAACTAAATGAAAGCAGAAACAGTTTTTGTTAAATTTTTAAATACTGTATCTGGTGAAACCTAAGGAGATCCATATGTGAGTTACTCCTATTATATATTTATAACAGCCTGAACCAGGCCTATTATAATTACAGTATAATGAACAACAAAAGATTAAGAAACAATATGAAACAAGAGAGAACAAAACAAATTTTACAAAATTTTCATAACATTTCCATTCAGCTGGGTGTGCCTTCCCCACTCTCTCCCATCACTATCCTTCAGTGAACTCCACAGGAGGCTCGGCCTCTCCTCTGTTCCCAGACTTCAGACTGGTGGGAACTTGCTGAGGGTAGCACTGTAATTGGGTGCTATTTTTACATTCAACATGCACAATCTGTCAAGGTCTGCTCCTCAGGGATGTGCCACCAGCAGTATCCTTAAGCTGTGGAATTTCACCCAGGACAGCATTCCAGATGTGATGGAAAACATCTGGTCCCAGCTGCTTTGCCCCTAAGTACTCCTTGGTCTTTAGGATGAACAAATAGAGCTTGTGAGAACAGCCATTTTGTTTTGGTTTTCGAACAAACTCTAGATTTAAAAAGGTCCAGGGTAAAGGTCCAAGATTTTAAGGTAAAGTTTTCTTAGTTTCTGGCCATTTGGCAATATACTGTAGTTAATAATAAGCACAATGTGCTTAAACCAAATTGTACTACATGAAAAAGGCAAGCTTTTCCCCCTTCAAGATATGTATCATAATTTCCACTCCTACCATCTACACACTATTTGATAACAAAAAGCCTAACAACAACCAACCTTGATTTGCCTGACTAATTTGTCGCTTCAATTGAAAAAAAAAAAAAAAAAGGCAAAAAAGGCTGCTTTTACTTTGTTGCATTTAATCATTACAGAAATAAATCCATGTCACGTTACGTTCAGGCATTGAAAAAAAGACGCTTGAAAAGTTATTTTCTCTTGAACTTCCTGACACAAAAAAGATGAACTACTGTATATTATACTGCAATGAAGACTGTACAGAACCAAAGAACAATTACATTTGCACGATTTTCCCCATATATCTTTCATGTAAAAAAAAAAAAAAAAAGTTACAATCATCTTAAAAGTTTGAAATTTATTAAACACCTGCAAATGTTAAATCATCTCCCAGGGGCTGTCTTCAAAAATGTCTGGCAAGACCTTCATTAATTGAACAATACAAAATATTCACTGAAAAATAGAGAAAATCTAATACTAAGTACAGTTAAAAGCAAAGCACCCACTTTTCTGATCAGTGACAAAAGCCTAAACTGAAACATATAGTTTACCTGTGTGTTTTGGTGGTATAGATCATACTGTGTTAGCATTCAATCATTTAGTGCTATTTGACAACAAAAAAAACCCCATCTGAATTAGTCCCAAGTAAATTACTGCATACACCATTTTCCAGCTAAAGAAAAATAAAACCACCCATATTCAAGTGGTGAGAACGTGAAAAATGTAAGAAATAAGTAAATAAATATAAACTTTTATTCATAGCCTTCTGCATACACAAAATAGGTTTTCCTGAAAATCATCCCTGTATAATTTAGGAATCGGCTAGTGTACACGCAGTTATGAGTAATTAGGCAGTGATGGGACAACTTCACTACACTTTTTTTGGGGGAAAGGAAAAAAAATTCTCCCTGTTGATTCCTGAAGCTAAATATCCGACTAAATAATCAATTTCCTTAAAAATCTGTCATGCCAAAAGCACTGATCAGAATCCTCACTCAAGCTGACATTGCTCCATTCCAAGAACTGAGAATGTGAATCAAGCATGTTATTGGGGATATGTGTGGTAGCTTTTTATTCTGCAAGGTCTTCCTGAGCACTCTAGCTGTCAGTTTTACAGATATTTCCTAAACACAGCAGGGTGAAGAACTAGAATCCTCTGAGAAATGAAAACACAGGATTGTTGTGTAGTCTCAGGTTTGGGCTGTAGCTGTACTGCCTTTTGTACAAGATTAAGGAAAAATAGTAGACAAACATCGTACTAGAAACAACTAGAAACGTAGTACACAACATCATTTTAAGTTTGAAGATCATTGGAAGTTTAGGTTTGTTGAGTTTACCATTAGGCTGTAGAGATATAAAATATTTGGTTCTGTAAATAATACAAGTAATGCATTATAAATAAGGTCTTCCAGAAAGGATCAGTTGTTGCAAAATTATAAAAAATTGGCAATTTAGCTTTAAGATTGTGCACTGTGAAATTTTAAAAGTGTAAAGGAAAAACAAAAACAAAAACAAGAAAGCAAAGACAACCCAATCAATGTCTTACCCTTGTGTAAAAAAGTGCAACCTTATTTTTTTTTTAAAGCAATAATCTGGAAATCAAACAAAAAGTCTCCCGTACAATGTATGTGCTCAGCAATTTGCCCATTGACATGAACATGATGCTCAGACACTACATGAGGTCAAACATCTATAGCATCATAATTACAACAGTTACCATTAATGCCTTGATTAAACAGGAATTTTAATACTACCCACCCAATACAGTGAGGAAAGCATCACCTCCTATCTCTATTACAAGGTAAATACGAGGTCTCCCTTATGTACTCAAATACTGCTGTATGGAATATTTGAGTCTCAACAATGCACTGATTAAGTCTTTAAAAATATAAGATATGGCGATGATAGAACATAAGTTCTCATAAGTCATACACAGTTTTTTGGGAACTGTGTTTGTTTTGGTTTGGGATCAAAAGTGAAGAGTCACAGGAATGGCACCCTGAAAGGAAGTGAAGATGATCTGGTCATTATGGGGATGGAACGGACACTTCCAGAAGCCGGTTGTTTTTACGCTTGCAGGAGACTTGATTGTTGCCTTTGGGTCCTCCGTGAATAAATTTGACACACACTTTATCCTGCTTGAACTGCACAAGGAATCTGCAAACGACATGGAGAGAATCAGGTATAACTAAAGCACCGTAAAAGTTCATTATGTTTACATAAAAACAGTGTGAGGAACACCTACTCATCTGAGATGTCAACACTGATCGGTTCCATGTCGGCTGAAGCAGCCCCTGTGCGATAGAGCTTGGTAATGATCTCGATTAGTCGATCACTGCTCAGCAGGAAGTCACCTTTGGCTGCTGATGCAGTGCCCTAATAGAGAGTGGTGTTATACTAAAGTTAAGATACAGGTCCTGATCAAACACTTCATACACTTGAGTTACTTTACAGTATATTTTAAATTTCAACAAAATTACGCATTAAAGTAATTTAGAGGGAAAAAAAATCCACCCTGAACTACTTGTTTATCAATTTCGATATGTAGCGTAGTCAGTGGCAAAGATTTACTTTCATTTAATCTTTTTTCAGTGCCATGTTGTCATTTCACCTTAGTTAAGGTTTTTCTACATTATGCACAAGATTAGATCAGATCAGATTTCAGAGGTTTCAGAACATTTTTCATGCTAATACAATCTTAACTATCATGCTTATCTTCGCACAACTGTGTCCTATAGCTGCATTGCAGTTTGTATTGGAATATTTCTCATCATCGCTATGTCTATAATAGATTTCTTAAACAGTACCGGAGAAACAAAGTTAATTCATTTTTAGGAGATAACAGTAAAATTGCACTAGCAATGACCTCCAATAACATGAGAGCAATAACAAAAATACAATGCCAGCCCTCGAACTAGCATTAGAATTTCTAAGCGCAGCAGAAATATTTTTACATTTCATGTCCTTCTGGTTGGAATTTTTCTTTACATTAACATTTTAAATCATTTATTGTTTAATACCATAACATGTCAGGGCTTTACCTCCTTGAGTTTAAGAGCAAAGAAACCATCATTCTGTGTGCTGACAGAAACACTGGCGAGATCGGGAAGCGGTACACTGGCCTTTAACTGACCCGTCTTCTGATCAGCCAGAACAAAGTGTTTCTTGGTGAGGAGGAAGATTCGGGAAGCACCCTTAAAATGAGACACAGGAGTAAACAGTTAATTAAGCCTAATATACATTTCAAGCCCTGACTCGCTGAGCCGCTCAAGCTGATTTCTGAAGCTCACCTTGCCATTGGCCCTGTTGATTTTATTGACCACATCTGCAAGAAGCACCTTCTCATCAACTGAAGTGTTTAGCTTCTGGTACTTAGGGTTTTTGTTAATCTCCAGATAATCTCCTTTAAAAGGCTGCCCCACACTATGGAACAAATAAGAAACATCTTGCAGAGTGCATTTGGGGGGGGGGGGGGGGGGGGGGGGAGATCAATATAGTATACATGCTTTATTTCGTACCTGCTGGGGTACAGAGTCTTTTTGTCTTTGAAGATCTGACTTGCTTCCAGTTTCTCCTCATAGATGGCTTTCTTCTCTTCCGTGAACTGGCTTCTGTATTTCTTGCACTGAATTTTTAGTAAGCAGTGGGGAAGATTTATGGAGGGTTAAGTAGTGTCACGGAGTGTCTTGTTTGGCCAAAAAGCTTCAGCAGACTAATTATTATTGGCAAAAGGCTCATGAATAAATACATTTGTATATAACTTACTAAACATATTGAATATGAAAAATATGCATAAAAAAATAGCTTGGGGTAAGTTATATTAGCAATGCATCTCTTGCGTCTTTCTCATTTATGCTTTTCATGTAGTACATCATCTGAAGTTGTATATTATAATAATACAATACAATAAAACAAAACTACAGAGTTTACATTCCACCTAGTTAAACAAGTGAAGGAGATGCTTTAACCTGTATGGCTCAAATGTGGATTTGTAAATACATTTACACATCTAATAATAAATAATTTCTAAGAAATCAACAATTAAATATATAATTTAAAAGCTAAGTAAATGCTTAAGAACAGCCTTGCTGTTGGATTAACTATAAAAACTGACCCTCCATAGATGAAAGATCTTTCTGAGTTCTTCATGTGTGCCCTCTAGAAAGAAGTAAGACCTTGATGGCCAACTCTTATCGACTGGCGACATTGAAGGCAACGCGTTCTTCAAACCAATGAAATACTTCTGCATCTGTAAATAAGTGTATGTAAATAAAATGTGTTTAAACATAACCATCTCTTTATAATGCAGAAAGTAAACGCAGGATGATTACTAGCAGACTTACTATTCTCTGGATGGTGAAGTCATAGATCTTCTTGCCAGCATTTGCTCTGAAGAACTTCCTGTATTCCCTTCGAACCTGTAAGAAAGAGCATCCAATGTATCACTGGCAATCAGTCAGACAGTTTGCACGACCGTTCTGATGAAAATCTGTGCAGTGATCCTTTCAGGAGAGAAGGTTAGTTTAAAACATTTGTTAGTAGAAAAATGGGGAATACACATACAAAATGGGGAACCTGAATCCTTTACCAATTCCAGAGGAAATTCCAACAAATTCTGTAATGTTGCTATTCCTGTGGTTAAAGTAAGCAATCAAGTGTTAAAAATACCATGAATATTAAGACAGTGGTCTCCTCTTTCGGTAAAGCATACAACAATAACTTCTAAAAGAATGACAATGCTAATAATGCTAAATAAACATCATCATACAAAAAAAGAAAATAATACCTACAAGATTTAGAAGAACACAAAAACCAAAAGTTCTATAAAAACAACATATACTAGGTTAGCTTGTTAGTTTGCAAAGCATACACAAATCAGGCAGGAGAACAAGTACATATACGGATGTGAAAAGGCAGGCAGACAGACAGACGGACGGACGGACGGATAGACAGACAAGGAAAATCTGCAGGCAACTAGAATGGTGTCAATGAAGATCATGGTTTTTGAAGATCCAGCATTAAAAACTACACTATTGCTAAAAGAAGTGGGGCAAAAAATAGCTGCCCTTCACCAACCCAGAAGTGGCTTATCTAAATCCCTGGATTATGAGAGCAGATTTGCGTTAGGAAGCATAGCTGACCGTGTACTCTCATTGCACACATCTAAAAGTTCATCCTTAATTACTACACATTAATCCATATTTCCCAGAAGGATGCACAAGAAAATTATATTGCAGTCGTAGTATTTTGAGATGCTTGTGGAGGTACAATTTGAACAGAATTTTATATCAATGCTGGATAACTAGCTTAGTGTTTGCATAAATCGTTATACCTAGAAATTTTCATCAAGGTTAAAAGTTAATTTAATAAATGAAGCTGATGTTAAAACCTGGAACTCATTAATCTTTCAAGTTAATTTTTCAGATTTATCAGTTAAATGCCAGATTTTACCCTTACCCTACTAGTGCATTGCAGCATCATAGCCCCATATGAACCGGTAGTTAGGTACCTCTATCCCACCTACCTTGGATGCCACATATATTAAAAAAAAAAAAAAAAAAAAGCTTAAACTGGGCAAAATTACATTTTACTAAGCAGACATTTCCTGCAGAAATAATTTACATTTATGTCTATTTTATGGCTAGCTTTTTCATCTGATGGTGACACCCTGAGACAAGTTGTTAGTGTATATTACTTTCCCCCTTTCACAGAGTGGTTCATGATAGTACGGGGCCAGTGCACTAGTTGGCAGGTACCTTGAGTCCCAACCAGTAGGCCCAAATGACAGCGACAGCATGCTTACGCCTGGCCTCCTCCTTCAGCCGTTTTAGCTCTCTGCGTGCCTGTGAGAGAAGGAGGGAGAGTGACGAAGAATGCAGAAGAGAGTGAAGCTGTTGAAAACAGTAGAGCAGTATGAAGAGCAGGCACATAATCAGCCCAGAGCAGGAGCAAACTGGTGGGCACTCACACAAAGCTACACTGTATGTCCATTACCAGTGCGGTCAGATAAGGTGCTGGGCAGACGTTATGAATTTAGATTTGTTGGGTTATCCCTCTGAATCACACAATTTCATTTTAAGGGACTGAGGTAATGAAGAAAAAATTGATCACTAACAGACTTTGAAGATGATCATCACACACACACACGAGCTGACTCTTACATATGCTAAAATTATACAAATTTCCTCGTATACTTCAAATGTTTGCTCTTTGTGGGTGCAGAAGTCAATCTGAGAAGCCCTAAATACTGCCATGTAGCATACATGCACTATCCATATACCTGGAAACACATCTGCATGAGCTTAAATCCTGCCAGAGCAATGAGGCTTAAGACTGGATTCTTAAACTACAACTATCAACATCTGAGTTGATATGTGCTACGGGTGACCGTTATGAGAGTGTGAGCTATGACACAATACTAAAACATAAAGTAAGATGGAATTGGTTTCAGGGCACTGAGGCTAAAGATCCTTTCAACCTCAGTGCAATGAGGAGATGAAAGGAAAGAAATCATGGACAGCCTCATGCACATCATCAATACCTTAGTTCCTTGCCAGCCGGCCCATATGATGGACACGGCGAATTTACTCCGAATCTCATGCTTTAAGCGGTGCACTTCTCTCCGAGCCTTGTTTAGATGATGTTTTTTAGGGATTTCAGAGGAAGGTAAAGAAACAGGAAGGAGTTAGAAACACAGATCATGTAAGACTTTTAAGAGAAAGTAGATAAAAGCAGATAGCATTTCACATTCTGAAAACCATAAAGATGTATGATGAAAAGAGTCTGCTGCATTATTTAGATTTTAATGTATGTTTGATTAGGGTAATACTGGCAATGCATGTCTATCCTTGCATAATACTACCCCTCAAAATAGTCAAGCAAAAAGATAAAGACAGAAAATGCCTTTGATGCTTATCTGGGGAAAAAGAAAAGGTCATACACAGAGCACAGAGATAAAACGCTGCTGCAGAGGGCAAAGGATGACAATGATAATGCCTTTGTCTGTGCCTAAGATTCTTCAATATTTGTTTTGACTATGATATAGTTCTAAGTTTAGGCTTATTCATTGTGGACTAAATATGTACAATACTGTAAGTAATTATAATAAAACAGTCTGCTCAGAAGGCAAATTCAGAAGGCATCATCATTTCAACCAGCAAGTATGGTATTGCTACAGGAGTCAAAGTTTGAAAAAGATGTTAGTATGTTCCCAGAATCCAACTAAAAAAAATATAATCTACAAATGAGCAAAACAAAATTAGTCTCACACACCAGCTATAGGAAGTTAGTGGATGCCTAGACACCATAGTCACTGGATGGATGCTTGGAATGCCTCAGAAACAAGCCAGCTGCTTAAATACCTTCATTCCCAACCAGGCTGCCCAAATGGCAGACACAGCACGTTTATTTCGAACCTCCTCCTTGAGACGCTGCAGTTCCCAGCGAGCCTGCAGGGGTTAGCCGATAGGCCCAGGCAGTAGCACACAGAAGGGGGATAAGGATTAGAATAGAAGAGAAGAATGACAGCGAGAGGCACTGAGTGAAAGATAAAGAGCCCTGAAATAAGCAACAGTGAGTTTAAGAAGGAAAAGCAGTTGAGCTGCTTTCTAGACCAACTTATGTAATGTGTTGGCGGAAGTCCATGGAGTTTGGTGGATGAGCTGAAAATGAGATGTTTGCCCAACTGGTGGTTTCCTTTTGTTAATCATTTTCTTTCAAAGGGGACTCATTACCTGTGTTCCATGCCAGTAAGCTGAAATAGTGGTCACTGCCTCTTTGCATCTCTTCTGGTATTTCAGTTCACGCAGCAACTTGCGAGCCTGGAAGAGACAAAGTGATGAGGGAAAGGAAATGATGGCACAATTTACAAAGACATGGTGGCCAGAAATAACCAAAGGAAAACAGAGAAATTGCTCAATCTTATTCCTACCTTCCATCCTCTGATGAAAGACTGAACCACTATGGAGGAACTCTTGATTTTCTGGTATTTCTTTTGTTGCTATAATCAAAAACATCAAGAAAAAGTTTCCGTCATGTAGAAAAGCTGTTCTAAAACCAGAAAAAACATTTACTGATAAGTAAGTCAAAACCAGCAAGGCAATAAAAGGAAATCTGTGCATGGAAAGGAAGATGAACCTACAGCATATCTGCGGTACCATGCGGCCACCACCACCTGGCTCTTTTTCAGCAGCAGGAAATGTGTACGGCATTTCCATCCACGATAGATCTTCTGGATAAGTGTAGCCAAGTCCTCCAGACACTGCCTTCTTTTCTCCTCCAGGAAAAAGAGCTGAGAGAAAACAGAAACCACAGTATGAAAAATGCCAGCTGAGAAACAGCAAATGACATAATGATCACAGTGACCAGTCACTCAAGATATTGTGAGTCTTACCAAATAACCAGCATGAGGCTAAATTATTCACAATAATTTCCTGAATTTAAAACCTGAATTTAAAAATAGCATGTCACAAAGTTAGTATCTATAAGGTTCATGAAAGACACCACAATAAAGATATTTTACTATGATAAAAGAATATTGAAGCCTAGAAATGTAAACAGTGAATTAACACAATTGCAGGAGGTAGCACTGCTGCCTCACACATTCAGGGCTTTGGATGCTCTCCACACGTCTGTGTACTGTAGGTTTCCTCTAGGTTCTCTGGTTTTCTCCCACACCTCCAAACTATGCTCGTAGCTGAGTTATTAAATTAGCCATATGCATGTAACAAGGTATATATGTGCACAATGCGCTGTGCTAGATTGGCATCACATTCAAGGAACATTCTGCTTTATGCCCTGTGATCCTGGGACAAGTTCAGGATCCATCACAAACTTGTCAAACTCTGGACCTTCCTGATTCATCCTAGTGCATGAACATCACATCACATCACATAATATCAAAATCCCACTAATCACCTCCAGCCACATGAGGATGGAGTCCCATTTTGAGTTTTCTAATGGTACTTACTAATCATATTAGGGGAGTGTTTTCCCTGGCCACAAGATTTGCACTAATTTGAAGAGAGCTAAATAGTATATATAGACTAATATCCTAATCCTCTATAATTATACAATACTAACAATGGCTGCCAAGTATACCCCATCCTTAACATTCCTGGACCACAAAGTCGGAAAATAATACTCCTTTTTTTTTTTTTTTTAAGACATCTACTGTATAAAGCTGGAAGTTGTTGTAAAAAGAGCCAGAAAAGCTGAATATAATCCCTTACTAATACAATTTGATGCAAGATACATGTGCTTAGCAAAGAGCCATTTTTTTTCACTCCGCTGAAGCCTTTAACTACAATCTGTTTTCCCATGCTAACTGGCAAACTGGAATGTATAAGCGAAAACATGTGTCTGACCTCTTTTTTTTTTGGAAGTGGGCTGATGATAAAGTTGCAAAAGAGCAACTTCCTGTTTGAAAGGCTTTTGCATGAAAACACATTTCCATTTTATAATGGCCTGCTTCCTTGGCAATGTAATCTATTCTATTTTATTTTTCAGCATAGATCTTGTCTGTGTTGTTCTACTAATAAAAGTCTAAAGTAACTAAATCTGTGAATGTCATATTAGCTTATCTTATATCACATATCATACTTACGGTTCTGGGATTCCGGATAAAGATCTTGGAGCGCCCATAGGCGAACTCTTCTTCGGGTACCTCCAAGTTTTTCAGGAGAACCTCGACACCTTCCCTATATTCACACAATACATGATTTAGTCCCTCAGATTTAATCGATGTATCCATACCAGTATGAGCAACAGTATCAGACAAACATCAGCTTCAGACAAAACAGTGACATGACAAAGGGTACTGGTAGTGTGATGGGGCAAAGAAAAATGCAGCAAAGACTACAGTCTCCTCCACACACAAAGGTAGCAAAAGAAAACAAAGATGTCAGCATACCAATGAGAGATACAGACGGCTTAAGCAATTCTAACATGTGATATGATTCAGAATCCTGTCTTATTTTTTCAATGAAATGTGAGTCATCCTTGGTCGGCAGTGATGTGTGAGGATTCTGCCCCAACATGTCAAGATATAGCTGGGTTTTAAGCAGTCATGACACAACTGTCTACCTGCCAGATATGACAAAGTTTTGTCCTCAAAGAAAGTACAAGACATAGCATGTCTCGGGTCATTTGGGTCAAAGTTATAGTTTTGATTTACACATTGCTGAATAAAATGCTTTAAAAAAAAAGTGATGCAGTAAAAAAAAACTCTGTTATGGCCCTTTTACCTTTCAAAAGGTCCACCAGCTTATTTTTGCCCTCTCCCATTATCCCCCAAAACCTTATGAAGTGCACATACACACAGTGAAATAGCATGATGTCGCAACATGATCCAAAAGAATGTCATTGTTGGCTTGTCTTTTTTACACCTTGATTCTAGATTAGGCATCTAAGCACATTTTCCATTCTAACTGTAGCTACCATGCAAGGAAACCTCACTAGCTACAACAACCTTAATCCAAGGCTTTTCCCTTAATTCCTGAAGGTAGTGTTTTCCATCCATGTATATTTGTTTTCTTCAAACCATGTGTTTTAGTGATAAAAATAAATGTAATTTACAGATCCTGATTATTATCAGTTACAGTCAGTTTAAGCTTAGATACCTTGCAATGTTGCGGGAATTTTTATTTTAAAACCAGAAGAACTTTATACCAGTCAGCATCTGCTCTACCACCGCTGACCTAAATATTCTAATACGTGTGGCTGGTGGTCTGACCTGGTAGGACCTTTCCAACTGGGCCAGGTCTGCTTGCAGAGCATCTTGTAGCGCTCCAGGCAGGGCTCGTAAGCTTGGCGAAAGGCATATCCTGCACGTCTAACACGCACATTTTCCATCAGGCCTAGGTAGTGCACTTGATGGCACACCAGAGAATCTGTAAAGATTTGGGCTGCCTTCTTATCATTGGGTTTAATACACCTGGAAATACATACAAACACAACACAAGGAAGATTACTAAAACTTTGCCTATGTGTTTAGACTGTTAAAACTCGGCTACATGTGTGTTGGGGTGCTGCATAATTGCAGTTATACCTAATGTAGTTAGGGTTCTTGGTCTGCAAGTTCCTCATGAGTGTGCTCACTGAGGCTTTGAACTGGAATCCTGCTGTAGGAGGCCTCTTCAGGTTGATTTTGGCTGGGTTGCCCTCTGGGAAAAGAAATTTCATCAAGCTGTGGTTGGCCTTGTACATAGCCTGGGACAGGTCTCTGTAAAGCAGGTCATTGTTTTTGTCCACAAAACCCTCTACCCGATACAGCACCTAGACAAGGAATTAAATGTTAGTCAGTTAGACAGATTCTCATCATTTAGTTTTTATCTACAACACATTGGAGTGTTTTGTTTAACCCACAGGATTTACAGTATTTTTAAGTTAAAGTTTTTCAAAGGATTTGACAGATGACATCATTTTTCAAGCATGATGTAATACAAGTTGTGAATTCAGTGACAACACACAAGTATAACAAATGATGATGTAAGCTAAGGTAATGTTTGAAGCAAGTGACAGGTAATGCAATTGTGAATGTGTGTTTGGGTAACTAACCTTGCCAGCATAGTGCTGGATGCGAAAGCAGCTATGAGGCAAACTGTGGTCTGTGAGGAACTTTGAGTTTTTGCTCAGGCGGCTCTCAAAATGCTGATGTTCAGCACAAACAGTGTTCAGCTTGTCTAAGAAAGTCTCATCTGTCACGGTTCCAGGCCTCAAACACTCTTCATCAAGCATGGCCAAGATCCCATTCTTGTTCTGGGGGTTAAAATGGATTATAAACCAACTTAAATTCTAAATAGCTTGCTTAGTGAATGAGGTCATATACCAAAAAGCGCTGAGTGAAAGGATAATGGTATGTTGTTATAGACTCTTACTCCCTTATATTCTGAACATATAATTTTTTGGGAAAAAAAAAAAAGCGCAAAACACAAATTAACAAAGAAAATATTTCTGTTTAAAAAGAAGTCAGCCTGACTTACATTTTCAATGAGGTCACAGATAATGGCATTATTGAAATACTCAATGTTGGTCCATTCGATGCCCTGTAATAAAACAAGAATCAATATTTGCCATCATTACAAGCAATATATAGTCAAAAGTTTGTCGACAACTGACTACCACACCCATGTGTCTTATATCATCATCCTATTGCAGATTTAATGCATCTATTTGCTCTTAAAATAGCGTCCACTCTCCTAAGAAGGCCTTACACTACATTTTTTGAGTGTCTGTGGGGATTTGCTCATTTTAACACAAGAGGATTAATGAGGTCATACACTGATGTTGAAGTGCTAGATACGAGAGAGTCGGGACTGCAGTCATCTTTCAAGTTCATCCCAAAGGTGTTCAGGGCTCTGTGAAGGCCACTCGAGTTCTTCCGCTACAACATTTGTAAACCATGTCTTCACAGACCTCACTTTGTATGTTGCAGAATTAAAATTTTTCTTCACTGGACCTAGGGGTATACTGGTTCCAGCATGACAACATCCCTGTACAAAAACATATCCTAGACTTTACACTTTGTGGTAATAGTTTAGGAAGACCCACATATGGGTATGATGTTTTACCCTTTAAATCTCTATGGTTTGTGTGTAAAATCTATACGATTATACACAATATTGGTAAAAATATGTGGACATGCGGGCTTTTTATGATGTTAAGTGTTGTTGGGGGAAAAACAGGGATGATGTTTTAATCAATTAAACAAAATCATTTGAAAGCACCATCTATCAGGCTTCAGTAACAAACACAGCCCACAACATGGGTCGACTACAAATGTAATGAGCTGGAAAATTGATGTAGGCTAATTTAGCTATGTGAACAGCTTCATGAAGATGAAGCGAGTGTAAGTGGGAGGGAAAATAGTGAAAGGGGAAGCCTACAGCGTGGACTGGGTGGACTTCTCCCCAGATCACTGCATTTTCCTCCCCAGTCTCCAAGACGGCGGTATTTTCCCACATACTGGCCTGGAACTGGTCCAGAAAGCTACATATTACAGTGTGGAGGTCATGGCTGCATTAGGGCACATAGTTAGTGCTCAGAAAGCAAACACAGCCCTAAAGCCCTCAGGGACAAGTGTGTTTACCCGTGCTGTTTAAAGGAATTACTTTTGTGCAAAACTTGCAGAGTAGGAGTGAGCAGCATTCAAATAAAGAAGCAGACAAGATGATGAAAAGATGTGGCAATTAAAAGGATGTTCAACTTTGTAGTAATGTATCCGGGTTAATAAAAGTCTGGCATAAAGTTACTTTAGAAGGTTTTATAGTTGCAGAACTTTCACAACAAACATACCTCACGCACATACTCCTCCTGCTCCTCACGCAAGGTGAGCTCAATGAAGATCTGCTGAAGCTTCTCATTGCAATAGTTGATGATAAACTGCTCAAAGCTGTTGTCCTGTGGGACGAACCAGATGCAATGTAAATGTGCTTGCCATTTAAATTAATAAAAGGTTAGGCACAGCAAACTTTCTGACAAATGCAGGACTGCCTATGATATCTCTCCGTGCACTCGTGCACTCCTTCAAGCCTTCATGTTCTTTGAAAGTTTATACAGTAAATGAATTTTCTGCACATAAAACAGAAAGGATACCTTGGTATTTCTAATTACCAATGCATTTTTATATATTAAAATGCATAAAACCAAAATATACAGTACTTTATTAACATCTAAATATATTCTCTTGTGAAATGTTAATATAGCAGTAGCAGTAAGGTTATTATTTATGGTTAACGGTTAAATTATGAGTATTAGTGTTATGATTCATTTGTTACAGGTTAGATGATCAGATTGCCATTTGCAAAACATTTGTTTATTTGCTAAATAAGACTTTTGTCTCTTTTTATGACAGGCTTTGTGTGTTCACTTCTGCCATTCAGAAACAAACCCGGTGGTATGTTAGTCCAAAAGCCACTAGTGTGCTTTTGACACCAACCAAAAGCTGCAAAACTAATTCAAAAGGCTGCATATAGTAGACTGGAAAAACTCAGTCATCTCTTTGTTTAACTTGGCACTACCAGTTTACAGCTGGCCTCCCTACAAACATAACCTATTGGCACTTCAGCCTGAAGCGAAATCGGGTTCAACAGCTGCTCTTTCAAAGTGCAAGAGTATAATGGGTCTATGGTCATATTAGCTACAGTATTCCCTATACAGCAACTACTTGGAAAGCACTGTAAATCTGGGGCTGTTTAAGCAACTCAGACCTGGAGGTACAACTTTACTACAGCCAGTGATGTAATGTCAGGTACCCAAGGTACATTGACATTGCTAATACTGCAGCTAATGTTGCAAGTCACAGCTGGTCATGCACCTTTGAAGTATAAAATTATAAAGACAAAGTCTAAATTAAGTCTAGGATCAAAGGCTCTAATCCCCGCAAGCACACTTCCATATCGTATCCTCAGAGGAGTACTTACATCCTGTTGTCCAAGACACAACAACAAACAACAATAACGACATTGAGGAGAAAGGAACACAGTCAGACAGCAAGCAAAAGTAATGAACAAAGGCAAATAAACAGTGGTGAATTTTACAGACAGGTGAATATTACTGCCATATCCAGTGTTAAAACAAGCACAGTGTGACATACAGATACCTGCAAGCAAACCATTAGGTAGTGAATATAGCCAATTCCTGTTAGGCATGCTTGACATCAGTAGACTGAATGGCACCAAATGGCATAACTGAATTCACAGCTTTACAAGATATGATATTTATAATAATATCAGTAAAATAAATCTGAAGCATCTTGTTCGGTGTTGTGTTAAACACTAAATACGAATTATTCATACAGTGTAAGTTACTTGGTAGTGTCTCAAAGTATTTTTTGATTAGTGGAAAAAGGAAGCATTTTACATCTCTTATGCTTTATTTAAAGCACCAGACATGTATTTTATTGATACTGTTCCCTTATTTATTATCTACCAAGTCTAACAAGCAGATGGCTCCTCCTAGATTAACCTTACCTCAAAGATCTCAAAACCATAAATATCCAGCACCCCCATAACCTTCTTCCGGGCTTTGGTCTGAGCCTAAACATAAAGAAATGACAAAGCGTCATTCAGGGTTTCGCATTAAAGATGATAAAATATTTCAAACATAATTTTGGGTCCATACCTTGATGCTTTCGTTTATTCGATTCACCAGCCAACTGAACATGCGGCTATATAAGTTTTTGGCAAGTGCATCACGTGCATAATAGGCCTACAACAAACAGATAATTTTTTGTTATTTGCTTAAGCTTTAATAATAATTCTGTTAATAAATATGTGAAATAAGGACAACATTTTTTTCAGTCTTACATCTCAAGAGCTGAGTGTATAAAATGAGTGTGTATATATATATATAAAAAAAAAAATTATCCATCAATATAACATTAAGCTAATGACATTCAGATAGAACATCACCTGGCTAGAACATCACAGAGATTATAATCAGTACAGGTTCTGATATTTAAAGAAAATATCATAAAACTTTATGAAGCTAAGGGCAAAAAGAACTTGTTGGATGAATGTTAAGACCTGAAACTATGCAAATTTTCTGCTGTGCTTGCTGAATCTTGTCAGACATTTGCAAAAAGAGAGCCTGACCTTTAGAGTAATACTCCAGCTCTGTGGAAAGGCTAAAGAAACCAGATCTGTTCTCCAGACTAGCAACTAGAAGTATACAATCTCATACAAATTTTCTGAATGCTGCTTAAAATAGTTAAAAAAATATAAATGTACAATCAATGTTTGGATCATTCGTGCATTTATACTCTACTGCTTAATATTTAAAGATACAATATTAAAGGAATGATTTCACTTGCATAATGTACTGTAGTGGGAACAAAACATGTATATACAATGGAATAGTAGAAATAATAGGTGGTAAGAGGGATGAATTAGGCCAACCTGAGCAACGTTGAGTGTTGTTGACACTTTCTCCATCTTAGCTTCCACAGTGCGATAACTGAAGGCTCGTTCCAGCACTGACTGATCAATGCCCAACAGCTCACACATCTCCTTCAGATCTGGGACAGGAACAGTACAGGCAAGTTACAGAACAGAAAGGCTAACCACAAATAAATGTATGTAAATTATTCCACATCGGAAACACTACAGTTTAATGACATATGCATTTAATGTTCGCTTATATCTTATTGCCTATAAGAGCAACAACATGATAAATGGTCTAATGACTCTAGTCCTGCTGAAAGTAGAATTTCTGCATATTGAGTACTTGCGTAAATATTTAATTTTGAGGTCTGTCAAAAGATCTGGTCAGTATCAGACCTAGGGTTATCAGACTCTGATAAAGGAACTACAAAAAAAAAAAAAAAAAAAAAATGCATCCTTTTCCAGACTACTAACAATTATAAGTAAAGATGTGAACATGGGGGTGACTGAAAAAGCACAGTGGTCCTCACAAAATATTACTGTTACTGTAAGTCCACATATATGGGGACACTTAATGTATGACACCTATATCCACATATAGACACTTAATCTAATAAAGTGTTAGCTTTTTTTTTTTTGAGTCATAAGGACATGCAAATTATTATCTATGACAGATCTGCTAGATCAGGCATCATTAACGGTAGACCGCAGTCCGGATCCGGACGGAGCGACAATTCTATCTGGACCCTGATTTCTGATAAACAATGATAACAAATACACCAGTAATCTAGTGCTTTTTTCCTTAAGGTGGGCGTGGCTATACACATCACTCAACAGAGCCAATCAACAAGATAGTCTACAGGTATGGATGGAAAAACAGAAACACAAAAATGAAAGCAGAGAGCACGGTTTACAAAAAAAAAAGAAAAAAAAAGTAAACGATGAAACGTTCAAAGATGAATGGACAGATCAATATATGTTTATTCTTCCTGTGGGAAGTTTAAAACCAATTTGTGTCATATGTTGAAGAAACCGTGGCAATAATATAAAGCACTGAGGCTATGTGCTAGACTATTGACAAATTTATTGCTCACCCAATCAATATCAGGAATAAGGTGTGCTTCCTAAATACATATTCCTAAATGCAAACAGTATCAGTTTTAAAAACCTGTAAAGAAAATATCAACAGATGGCAGTAGAGTTCAACCAGGTGTACCAGAGACAGTAAAAGGAGTATTAGATTTGGTCCACTGGTGAAACAGGGTAAATGTAACCCCTTACTGTAATTAAATACTTTTTCACGTGACTGTACTTTAATAATAGTTTTCTTTCCACTTGGGGGATATTTAGTTTACTACACTCCGTTTTAAAGCAAAATAATGTACTTTCACCAATACATGATGTGATAGTCTGTTTTGTTAAAAAATACAAACAAAACAGAACTACAGTGCATCCGGAAAGTATTCACAGCGCATCACTTTTTCTACATTTTGTTATGTCACAGCCTTATTCTAAAATGGATTAAATTCATTTTTTCCCTTAGAATTCCCAATAAGCACAGTGGCCTCCATCATCCGTAAGTGGAAGAAGTTTGAAACCACCAGGACTCTTCCTAGAGCTGGCC
>JAOVVA010000051.1:13921453-13955109 GCA_028565275.1 Leiocassis micropogon
ATCAACTGAATTTACCACAGGTGGACTCCAATTAAGCTGCAAAAACATCTCAAGGATGATCAGGGGAAACAGGATGCGCCTGAGCTCAATTTTGAGCTCCATGGCAAAGGCTGGTTTGGGGTGTTGTGTGTAGGAGGAAAAGAAAAATAATTCTGAGGAAAAAAATGAATTTAATCCATTTTATAATAAGCCTGTGACATAAATTGTGGAAAAAGTGATGCGCTGTGAATACTTTCCGGACGCACTGTATTGTCCAATTTAAAGCACAGAAAGCACACCATTTATGGTACAGTATGCATTTTATTTTGGCTGATTTGCTTTGACCTGTTGATTCCACCCAATAGATGAATCTACCTAGTGAAAACTGCAGCAGAAAGTGCAGACACTAACTCGGCGCTTCAACACCCGTTTTGAACAAGTTTTGTAAATGTGTGAGAGGAGCCTCCTCTGCCTGCCTCATTCCCATATAATTTCTTCTTACAAGAATTCTCCCTTAAATCAGAGCAAACAAAGAGGTAAGCCAGTTTTGTGCTAGTGGTGCTGTTCTTTAATGAGGCAGCTAATTTTAGCTTACAGCAGCAAAATCGTTTAGTGTCTAAGTGTTCAGAATAAATGTGTCATTACCTTGACTAGCCTAGTGTTCTGTGCCGGGCTAGTTTGCCAGGTCTTGAGCAGCCTCGTGTTACTACACCACAAGCCATTACAACAAAAGCAAGGCAGGCTGAAAGTAGTAAATCACCTGAAACGTTTTCCATTTCCATTACCTAGTTAGCTGTTTCACTTTAGTTTGTAGTTTAAAGCTGTTGAAACTTCCAGTTCTACTGGAGTATTATTTGAACTAGGGTATCTCTACTTTGAATCAAGTACAGGTTTTGTGTACTTCATCCACCACTGCATGAGATTTACTACACATGAATTCCTTATTCATGCAAACAGAATAAATGTATCAGATTTGCATTTGCATTAACTTGTCTGCACTTGCAAAAGCAAAGGATAGATAAAATCTTTTTACTGAATGAAATGCTCACCATTCTTGTCCTTAACACGGCTCTCATCGAAGCCGTTGACACGGGACTCAGGCTTAAACTCTATGTTGCCCAGCTTGAGCACAGCAGCCACCAGCTCCAGCACAGACTGCACCTCGTCCTCCATGAACCCCACAATCTGCATGGCATTCTGGATAAGGAAAGAGAATATTCCCCAGTCACTTCTGGTCAAATAATTGATTAACTGGAAGCCAAGTTTGCTTGGTAAAAAAAAATGTACTAATATGACTATGCTGGATATCATGGGCATTATATAGTACACAGCAGTTTGTGTGTTTATGGAAACCGTGGGCTGATGCTGGAAATGTAAGGGCAGGAAGGTCATGGAGAGGAGGAGACCCTTAGATATGTTTGAAAGGAAGAATTGTATAAAGGAGAAAAGATTTAACCAAATTATTTAGGAATTGTGTGCTATTTTTTTATCTGACTACAAGCATTACTACAGCGGGTTTAGATATATCCCTCTTCCAAACCAAATGTATAAGCAAATAACATAGTGGAGAGGATTCGCACAAAAAAAACAAAAAAAAAACAGATTTATACAGAGCTTTGACAATCCACTTATGTCCTCATCCTAACTTACAAGATAAAAATGAGCATGTCATAATAATCACAGAGTAAGCCTTCAGTAAGTATAGCCTGTACTTTTTCTCCATGTTCCTCGATGTTAGAATGTAAAGCAGATCATGTAAACACAGTTTTCTGCTGTGTGCAGCATTCTGAAAATCTTATAGAAAATGACCAAAACAATTGTAAATTAAACCTTAATTTGAGGGGGAGAAAAAAAAACAACCTCTCTAACCATAACCTTAACGGCAGCATTAGCCTGAATAAAAAATTTAAGAAGGTAAGTATAATTCTCCAATAATTCTCCAATTATTAGGATAAGATCTCTTAAGGAGGAGACAGAGACTTGGAGGGTAGAACTAGCTGAACTATGGTTTTCTAAATGCAGAGCAGAGTTGGGCTCCAAACTGTTGTTCAGTGTCTGCTGCAGTCACCAATTCAAACCAGTTCTGTCGGATGCAGACATGTAATGATAGTGGCTAGAACAGAACATGATGAACAAGGACAGTGTAAAGTGATAAAAAAAAAAGAAAATGGTGAAATATAATCTTGCCAAGACATTATATCACATTTTACTGTATGTATGGAGATAAAGAGTAGGAAAAGCCATAGCTGGAAAACTTTGGTTATGAGACAACTGCTGCTCACTTCTGTTAAGGCCTGGTGCTTGTGAAATTAAACCAAGCTTTCGTCTGGGTAAAGTGTCTTCATATATATGCAGCCACAGTGACATGCTATGAACACCCCGGACTCGATCTTAAAAAGCACGGACAAAAGTAGTCCTACTCGGACACTATGGAACAGATTTATTAGATATTAAAAGAGAAAAAAAAAAACTGATCTATGATGATATGGATACTAACATAGTAATTGCTTTGGTAGATGACGAGTCATCTAAAAACTACAGTATTAACTTTACAGTTTATATTTTGCAAATGTTTATTCTTATTTGTGAAATTTGTTTACACACTTAGAATTTATTCATTTTAAATTCCATCAGCTGTGAGGAAGGCATATGTTCTTATAATAGAAGGAGGAATAAAGCACTATTTTTTCCCTTGTAAATAAAGATGCTGTTGTGTCTATAACTCTGTATATAGACATATGTCATCCTGCATTTTTTGGACACTAGATGTTAACTGAGTAATACTGGCCTACTGGCCATGGCCATCCTACAGCATGCTTGCGGCAGTTGTTTGCAGCAGAAAACAACCTGGCAGCCATAGAGTCATCCTGGGGCTGAACCATATTACAGCTCCTGGCAGTTAGCATTAGTCCATTAACTCTCTTTTTCTTTTCTTTTTTTTAATTTCTTCCCCAAAATGGAAAAATTAATGTCATTCCTTATGCTCAAAACTAGAATAACAGGCAAATTGTTACCCAGTATGACATCATACAGATAACAGAGCATGGCTTACTACGCCGAGATGTGTCAGCCTGCTTAGTGTCCTTAACACTACTCTAAATTGCTTGAAGTTATATCCACTAAAAGGGCCGTTTCAAAATCATCAGCTTACTAGTGAGTAGTAATGCCCAGTCCATGTTGTGGCTGTTATTGAGTTATCATCTATAGATGCAAGGTTAACTTTAGCTCATCTATTATTATCCTATTCTTTAATATGTTGATAGATAATATGTGACTAAATAGTCAACTCACCCTGACCGTCCTGAAATTTGCGGCATCATCATGTCCATTGACTGTGGCAGAATCAAGACTAAGATAATTATATTTGCTAACGTCTCGTTCCAGCTTTAGTTTTTCTGGAAAATAAAAGAACATAGCAGATTTTCCACCATGGTGACACACAATTCTCATTCAATTATGACATTAAATACCCCCAAAACATATTTCAGCTAGAATTACAAAGCTAGAATTACAAAAGGCACACTGGCCTTAGGGTCCTACAGCTATTTGATGTCTGAAATTAAAGCCCACTATATTGTTCTCCAACAGTAAGCCTGTCAACAATGGCCAGGGTGTAGTAAAACAAGTAAAAACAATAGCTGCTGGTCCAGTTATCCAGGGTTCTTTCTTCAGTTTATAAAAACAAAACTTTTCTTGCTTTAGCTCTGGACAACCCTATGCATAAAAATATCATCAATGTGTAAATGTTTAAGTGACAACCCTAAGAGCAGAGTATGTACATGCTTGTTGTCTCTTACTGAGTGTTTCATCTGATGCTCCAGATAATAGCTGGTAAAAGATGTGGAAATTTCTTTCTCCTCTTGGCTGCTTCACAACACGAGATTTCTCCAAAAGATCTGAAGAAAGAAAGCATTATTTCATAGCTAACAACAACTTTTTTTTTTTATTCCACTGGCCAGCTGAATATTCAACAAGGGCACCCCTCCAAAGTGCACGTGAAGAACACACAAGGTGTTGCTTTCCATAAAAGACAAATATTTGCATACTCAAGGTGTCTGCAGGGTATGTAGTCTCCCATTGTCTTTTGTGTTTGCACTGAAACAGGAAATTTCACAAGAGAGAGGTATCTGGAAGACTGGAAAACGTACCTCACTACTCACGAAACACAATTATTAGAGCCAACCTTGTGATCATAAAGTTTTTAATCCTGTCTATCTAGAGATTTCGGAATTTCCTTTTTACTGTCAATATTCATATGAGACTTCTGATTAGCGAAGGCATGTCATATCCCTTTTCCAAGGTTACTGAGTTTTATCTCACTTTTTAAAATGAAAGAAAAAAAAAAACAATATCACTTAAGACAGAAAGCCTCATGTCCTGAAATATACAGAAGTCCAGCTTCATGGGCATTTTTACTTATATTAAACTCAATATTTTTTATTATTTTACACCCAAGATGGCTTTGAACCTAACCATAAACAACCGAGTAGAACCAGACACAACATCTGAAGTAAGGAAAAAGTCTAACAGAATCAGCCCAGAACAACCAAAACACTAAAGCAGAAAATCATCTTTGCATGTAACAACACTAGGTTAGATACATAAAGAAACGTTCAACATTCTTGCATTTAATGCATGTGAAGTGCTGTGAAGTGTGAGGGGCTGTGAATTTAAGCATTTCTTTTCATTTATTCTACTGTTTGTATTCACCTATGGATCTACAGTAGACATTTGGGCCACCCCGTATAACCTCTTCACAACCTCACTTTTATATAATTTTAGCTAATTTCTAAAATAAATTGTACTTACATATTTAAATTACATTTTGATTATGAACATCTTTTCATTGACTTATTTACACTTCGTGTTAATGTGGCAGCACGGTGGTGTAGTGGTTAGCACTGTCGCCATGCACCTCCAGGGTCTGGGTTCGATTCCCGGCCAGGCTCAATTCCTGTCTCTGTGTGCTTGGTGGGTTTCCTCCGGGTACTCCGGTTTCCTCCCACATTCCAAAGACATGTAGGTAAGATTAACTGACGTTCCCAAATTGCCCGTGGTGTATGAGTGTGTGTATGTGGGTGTGCCCTTCGATAGATTGGCACCCTGTCCAGGGTGTACCCTGCCTCGTGCCCTAAGCCTCCTGGGATAGGCTCCAGGTCCCCTCGACCCTGAATACAAAAAGGATAAAGCGGTATAGAAGATGAGTGAGTGAGTAAGTGTTAATGGTTAGACGGATGATGTTTGCGGAGCTGATTTAACCCATCCTATGAAGGGGACAAACCTAATCAATAACACAAAAGTCTATTGAAGGGCTCTTCTACAAACAAAAATGTTACTTAAAACGGAGAAGCCATTTTTAAATAAAAGGTTGAGGTTTATGAAAGTTAAGTAAATTTGCCTCAGATGAAAGAGATGCACGTTTGCACTTTCACCTTTTGTACATTCAATAGAAAGGTCCTACCAACAACACACTTGCATAATATCCATGTATCAGTTAAGGAAATTCACCTTTAATCCAAATTAATCCAACAATTGTTAACAGTATCAAAACTATGGAAAGCTGAAAGCAATAAAGCAGATCTCATAATCCAAAGGGCAGACAATAAAAAGTAAAGATTAAAAAAAGAAGAGTAGAAAAAGAACAAGAGAAAGTTTAGCTGTGCCAATGAACTTTCATTGGAAAAACACAAACACTGGTTCATTGATCTTATTCACTCTCTCCTCCCGTCGCACATGGACAGGGACATGCCACATAGTCACCAACTCAACTAAAACACAATCCAGATTACAAAACATCTATTACATAAGGGTACTACTGATGTCATTGGTGATGTTTGTGAAATAATACAAAACATACAAGAACATGTTTAAAATATTAAGCACTGTTTTATGTTTAGAAGAGATTAAAATTTTTCCCTTTTAGTTTGGCTCATTCACAGTCGCAGGGAATTTATTGTCACATATCACACAACAGTGGCATCCAGAGTTTAATAAAATTGGTTGTGTGGATACAGTATCCATGGCAAATGATCTGGGAATGCTTGAGTGTGACGTGCAGGAAAGGCTAATCCAAGCCCAAGCTCTTTGGAGCACACCCTGTATTTGTGTGTTTCAACCCACTAACATTACTGCGGGAGGAGAACACATTTGGGTGGTTTGCAGCAGGACAGAGTTCCACTGCTGTTTGCTGCAACCTTCATTCTGAGCCCACATCTGGATCTGAGAACCTTGTTGGAAAAGCACTGCTTCTCTAATAGACAGTGAGCCTCAGGGAGGTGCTGTTTAATGGGCTAACCCAGTATTGATCCTGTAATTATACTCACAGTTACTGATGACGCCACCCAGTGGATCCCCTTTGAAGTCAAACTCGATGTCCATGTACTTCCCCTGTAGATTAAGAATAAAATGTATTCATAAAACAATAAAGAGCTACAAATAAAGGAAAATAAACGGTGATATGTTTATACTAGCTTCTATTTTAGCCTTACACTCTCATAAGATATGAAGGACCAGTGTGTCTCAGCCCTATGAAGAGATTGCACCAGGTCCTTTAATACTTCTTAGTGTCAGGCTAAAAGTGAATTACCACATGTTGTGGCTTTAAATTATAGAATAAAGTAAAAAGCAGAAAAGCTCTAGTGACTGACTGTAAATTGAGCTAAAAACACAAGACTTCCTCACGAGAGCGAGTATGAGAATGTTTCCTTAACCCAGCTCACACTTAGACAGGCTTATTCATAAAGTAGAATATAAATTTTTGCTGAAGTAATGAGTTACAAGTGAGAACAGCATGAAGGAAACTGCTCTCTATCCTAACTTAAAAGTGAAAAGTAACAGTAAGTGTCCTGTCTGGAAATGTCTTTCACTCTTTTTTCTTCTTCTCAGTGAACAGCTCTTCAATGCTACAGCCTCGAAAACTGCAGCCAAATTCAATAACCGTGTGCCAGGCAAGGGAAATAACGTATTGCTTTTTTCTCTCCACGGTAAAGAAGAATACAGTACGATTGTAAAAAAAAAAAACAACAACTCTGATTTAAAGATCAGCAGTAGCACATGGAATTGTGGCGTTCTCGCACAGAACATGTAGTGACTCTGGAGCTCTGCACTAATTGAAGAAGTCTGGAATCATGCAATGACATCAAGAAAGAATCTAAAAACAGCTCACAGCCCCCCACTCTCTTAAAAGCCTGTAGTGAGCGTGAGAACACTCCTGCACAACTCCATGTCCCCTCAGATCTGCATGCTGGAATCTAATGTTTTTTTGTTCCCCCTCCGGATGGACTCTCTAAATGCATCTACATGCCATGAAAAAATTATTGTAACGTTAACAGATACAAAACATATATAACATTACTAATACATGTTTTTTTGCAACATTACTAATAATACCCAGGTTTGCCCCATTGTAAAATGTATTTCTATATTTAGCCCTTTTATCTCAGGTTTACAATAAATATGTAGATTTTGGATAAATTTCAATAATATTCCTGAAACCTCTCAGCAATCACTCGGCCATTTAGCCTATTAAATAATGCTTATCCACTGGAAAGGCTTGGGAAGGAAAAGCATTTTGAGCTAACAAGTTCTCTGATCAGGCAAAAATCACACACACACGCACACGCACACACAATGTTGTGCCTTGATGGTAATCTTTTTCAGTGCAAGCTGTTGTGTGCATCGCTCTAAAACTAAAAGGCGTCTGCAGACACACCCAGTGAGTCCTGATATATACTTTTGTACAGCTTGATGTAGTTGCCAGGGAAGTTACAACTAGTGTTTTGTTAGAATTCTGCTTCATGCAGTACTAGTACCCATTTAAAGAACAGTAGTGCCAAAGAAATAGGCAGAAGAATCTATATTAAAATAAAAGGAATGATGGTTCATTAAATGTCAGTAGCATTTTGGACTCCTGGATCCTTCCTTACATGTTCACAGCCAGGAAAACCATTTAGAGGGGGGGAACAAAAAATGCTTTGACAGAGGTTGTTACCTGAATCAACACTCTACATGAGCTTAATCTAATGTAAACGAAAGACACTTAGTGCAGCAAGCCAGCCACAAAGCACACTGCATTATATAAAAAATTAAATAAAAAATAAAAACACACTTACAAATCGAGAAGAGTTGTCATTCCTCACAGTTTTAGCATTTCCAAAAGCTACAAAGGGGGAAAACGCATACAATTTTTTTTTTTACAAAATATAGTAAATTTCCTTACTGGTAGCTATCTATACAATGCACGTGTGTGTATGTGTATGTGTACACATATATTTTCTATTATCTATTTTAACTGTTTATGGCCCATATAGTGTTTTACCCTTTAATTAAACTTTGCTGTAACTTTAAAAGCATGACTGATAGGAGCCTGTATGTTAAAATTGGAAGTAATCTTGTTTTGAACTTCGGAGTACACTGCTTCAGTTCTGGCTGCACAGAGCAAGTACAGGAGTAAGGCCATGGAGTAGAAAATCTGCCGAGCTTCAGGAGTGGAGATCATTACAGCCAGCAGCTAAACTCTCACAGATGTGGAACTCGGCCGGGCACATCATTGCTCATGGGCATTTCCTGTGCATGGCCCCACGTTAAAAACACACATTCCTGTCTGCGATCAGGCAGCAGAGAGTTTTGTGCTCCATTAACAGTCAAAGGCAAGCAGCTTAAGGAGGGGCAATACTATGAAAATGGAGAGGCAAATATTTATCAGCACCCTGTTTTCAAATATGTTAAGAGGTGAGAGCCACTTAGAGCCATTTCAACTAATACAATTTAATCAGAAGATGCAATAGGCCAAATCTTTTATTTTGTGAGCTAGATAATCAGTCTTTGCAGGAACCTAATGAAAAAAAAAAAATCTAAGGTCTATTCTGTCAGTTGAATTTCATGAGGTTCTGCTACCTATTATTAGTGCTGAGGATGACAGATGCTTTTAGCACATGGTCACTACTGGGTGGTTAGACTATCAACAGACATAACTGAAGATGGTGTGATGAAAGTAAGAGAGCTTTACACATACCCTCTAGTACAGGATTGGACTGCAGCAGCTGCTCTTTCACCTTGTTCACCTCCTGGCCCTTTCCACATACGGCAGCCACATATGACATCACCAGCTTGCTGGCCTCTGGAGCACATAGTACAATGAGAGAGGTCGGAGGTCAGAGACTTCCAGATGAAACAAGGCCGCACCCCAAAATCCCCCTTACGTCATTTTGGTTCAGCTCAGCTTTCCCATCCCACCCTAACTCCACTATAAACACACTTCCCCCTCCCACAAAATCCTCTTCAGCCAGGTACAGGGCCAAATCCAAGAATCAGTGTTCAACTAAAGACTCTGATTAATTTTTCCATCATATAATTACAATTATTTTCCCCAAGTCTATATTATACTGCTCTTGAGCCAGTGACCGTATGTGGCAAATTCTGAAAAAAGACTTGGTATGAGAAATGTCCTGGATATGAACAGCAACTAAAATCATACTAGGATGAGTGATTATTGTTCCTGTACATCCCATGTGGATTTTTATTAATATAATAAATAAATAAATAAAATAAATAAACAAAATAATAATAAAATTACATTGAACAATGCATGAAACAATTTTTATGGGGAGTAAATAGTTTAAACTCATTAGAAGGAAAAAAAAATAGCTAATGGAAAAAAAAAGACAATATGACTTCACAGTACTTAATATATGAAATTACATTTAAAGCAATCAGTGTGATGGACAAAGTTAATCAAGAGTTAATCAAGTCATATTAGGTGAATGGACACAGACAGTTCATGTAGATGATAATACTGTACATCAAGTCTAATTATTAAACAAATAAAGTATTAGTGGAAATGTACCTTTCCAAAAGGTTTTGTGTGGTAAAGCATCTATAAAATAAACTAACAAAACAATTAAAAGCAGATATATTTTTTTCATGAAAATGGAGGTTTATCCTAAATAACTTTCATGTACTTCCTGCCAAAGAAGTCACCAGTTGGAAGCAAATACTTGAGAGTATTACTATCGAGTGATTAATATGTTTTAGCTGCCAGGAATCCTCCAACCCAAACTGATGCAGTGAGTAGCTTAAAACATGGAGCAATGGAAAAGGTCATGTGGTCTGATGAGCCCAGATTGATCCTATTCCAGAGTTGTGTGTGTGTCAGGGTAAGAAAGGAAGCGCACACACTCATCATTAATATTGTCCCTCTATAAGCCTCTGGTCTTCAGTTGGTCAGGTCTAGGCTCAGCAGTGAATTAAGACTGCTGACTACCTGAATGTATTAATCAACAGGTTATCCAATCAACAGAATTTTTTTATTCCAGGACAACAATGCCAAGATCCATCAGGCTCAAAGTGAGTGGTTCTGGGAGCATAATGAATCATGTTCACTTATGCAACTCTGGACAGAAATAAATATTGTGATGTTGCACAAGTTCTTGAAACAATACCACAGCAAATGTGTGCAGTAATCAATGCTAAACACGTTCCAACAAAATATTAATAGGCAACTTTTTATCTAAACTTCAGAACTAGATCAGTCAGTTAAGTGCACTTAATGTAATTCTATTACCTACATACTCACACACTTTTATCAGCCTGTAAACTACACAAATGATAAGGAGATTACAAAAATCCCAAATGATCTCACTGCTTGCTTACGGGTCTACCTGCATTTTCCTGCTAATTTAAGATCAACAATGATCTATGCAACAGAGCATATCAATTCAAGTTCCATTTAAACGCAAAACAGTATGTAATGCTGACAAGACGATTTGCTTGATTTGGCAGACGAATTGCTGGTTATGGATCAAATCATATCTATCAGTCACTAGTCATTGGAAAAAGCACTGTAAATGCCATCATTGCTATCATTTTCTGCATCTCTATGGCAAGCCCGAACAAAGTGCAGATGACCCAGTGCTAGAGTGACAAGATAAAGTGGAGCATAAAACACTGAGAGGTCAACATGACCTCATTCACTTTTTAAAGCTAGGCTAAGACCCTGGCAGACTGCTACATCACAGGATGCCAGAAATCATCTTACTGTGGTCCAATAAGCATATTACATTGAAAAAGAGGTAGGAAAAGGCCATATTACAGCAGAACTATTATTAGTTTGTAAAAACTAACTGAGGAAGTTTATGAATAGTGTGGGATTAGGCATTGTAAACACAAACAGATATACAAGCCCTGGCCTTTAGGAGAGAATAAGATGGCCACCATGTGTGAAAATTACATCGAGGCCAGAAGTGATACCCATCCCAATAATGTGTAACTTTTTCTTTTTGATGTTCGACTACATATGGCAAACATTATCAGACTACAGCTGAGAAATTTAAGAAAATTAGCAACTTTTGTACTTTTAAACTTTTGTACTTTTAAACTCCCAAACTCCCTGTACTGTTTTTTATATATTATAAAAAAAATGTTACAACCTCAAACACCAAGGCAGGTTAAATTAAGTTTTTTATCTCTTAAAAAATGCAGTGCAAAAGTGTAACCTTTTGATCACATAATATTGTGCTATGCAAAAGGTCATATTCATCATACACATATGCATCATATATCATATACTTCAGCCTTACCAGTCTTTCCTGCACCACTTTCTCCAGTTATGAGAATGCACTGGTCCTTATCTTGATCCCGAAGAGACCGATATGCTTCATCTGCCAGGGCATAACTGAAAGACAAAATATCATAAATATAGGATACTTAGAGTTGATAAAACTATAGTGATAAACATGAAAGGTTAAACTTGTGTTTGCACAAAACTGTCCTATGAAAACCATGGACTTATTGAAGGCTCCTAGTTCAACTTTGAGCATAATGCTTCCCAACCTCACTGAAAGCTTTCATCATCTCGTTCACTTCTGTTATAAGAGGACAGCAAATGCAGGCTTCAGAGAGCTTGTGCACACCATATGTCAGCTAAACAACAGCACATTGCAATCCTGGGGAGAATTAGATCGCATCCGCATAATAGTCAACAAATGTGTTGAATCAGAAGATGACTTTTGACTTACTGAAGGTTTTCTCTTGGTTGATACACTGTAAAGTTTTCATACATATCCTCATACCTACATCATAAAATCTTCATAATATACAAGAACCTATGTAACTGCCCACACAAGGGTTAGTCACTTTCAGCTCTGATGATTACAAAATAAATTTAACATCTAATTCGCAACAGAATGTTGTATCCCGAGTTCTAAAATTTTGACCTCGTAGATGGTACGTTGCAGTTTGCAGAGGTGGAATTAAAGGAAAAATAGGCCATATTGTCCTATAATGAGGAGGCTTTACAACAATGAGGTGATTGTAATTCATTCTCTTGCATGTTACTGTACAAACAAAATGCCACCAGAAGAGTGGATCTGAGGTAATGGAGAGAGCATATAAGTGATGACATATACGCTAACAATCACAATCACACTCAAATGACCCACATTCTGTGATTTTATTTCATTTCCATTAAGTCACAACACTTTAAACTACTCAGCCAGGCAGCTAACTTGTTCACTCTCCCAGTTTTCCCTTCGTCTGTACTTTTTATTCATATCATTACGCAGGAATGTTCCAAAACCACCACTAATAATAGCTCTGATTGTGAGGGAAATGTTGCATGTAGTTTCCCTTCTGTAAAACATTTAGAAACACATGAGATTTAAGTCTGCAGGGAATTTTGTCCTGCTTGTATATACATTATATATACGTTTACTCCAAAATTACTGCCACCATTCATGAAAAAGTTAAAAAAGTAAATAAAATGACATGCACAAGACAAAGATGGAACATTTCCTGTAATGCTTGCCAAGGTTGAAGACACTTCTTCAGAAATTACTCCTCCATGAAAAGCATTATAAATTATTTTTATATTCTCACATTTGCTCATGTAGACTGAGCTCTTTAACTCATTCAGGTGTTTAACATTCACCAAACAACAATATCAACAGCAACCACCACCACCCAAGCCTAAAGCATCATTAAGCCACTACCTTACTTTACAGTGGGTGTGCGCACTTGACTCTGCACACTTTTGTTTTTTTTTCTAATGAACATGGCAACTACTGAACTCCCCACATCTGTATGCGTCTTGCCTGACCACTACCCAAGATTCCTCCAGTGTGGATGACATCTTGTGAACTTCAGGGAGTGCTATTTGTGGACTGTGCTCACGAAGAACTAATATGTATATGTGCTAATATGTAACATGTTGTTATTGTCTGAACGTGAGTCATATTAATTGGACTTTTGGTGACTTTTTGGTGGTTTCAACTGTTTCACTACACAATCAAGGCTTCCAGAACCTCACTTGGATGACTGAGAATCTTCATCAACGTGGTGATGATGTATTTTTGGGTCTACTGTGGATCATAGAATCTACACATTTGATTTTTTCACAGGTTTTAAGCTACACACTCTTTCTTGATTGGTGGTCTTTCAGCTGCTCCCGGCAAGGGTGTCGCCACAGCGGATCATCCAATCCGCACACGTCGACACTGGGTTAGGGGGTGCCCTTAAAAAAAAAGCTAGACTCTACAACATATTTATTCAGGCTCCGAACCAGCCCTAAGGGTACCCTGTAACCCAATGCCAACGTACAGGGCACTGGCTAGGGAGTAAACTCGGGCTTTCCGCATGGCAGGAGAGAAGTCAACCACTGTGCCACCGATGCCCTTCCTTTAATAATGATTACTAACTATTTCACGGAGATGGCATTTAAAAATTTTAAAGCAAATAAATAAATAAAATAAAGAATCTACAACTTCATCCTCATACTACCAGTCTGCCTGTACTGCAAAAATTATATAAACACTGCAAAGTTTTTGGTTCTTTCAAGTATTTTATATACACAAAAATACGGTTTCAACTACAAACATCCTAAATCTATGTAAATAAATACCTAATCAAAAACTATTTGCGTGAATCATTCACTTCTTATTGTTAATTCTTATTCATACTCATAACATCATGCTATTCAAAGCAATCTACGACAAGGGAACTAAAACTGGAAATGGCAACAGAAATGGGTGGAGGCTTAGCAAATATGGAAATAGGCAAAGTACAGTGAAAGGGTGACAGAGAGACATGGTGCATTACATCATTAAACAAATGTGCAGAGTCTAGAGAACAGATGTCTGAGCTTTGTGCGTAAATGTGGAAGTGTGACGTAAGCCATAATGAGGACAATAGCATAATTACCCCAACCTTCAATGAGGAAGCAGGACAGCAAGGCGGGGCAGAATGCACCGTGACTTTATATTCTTAAACAGTGTGCTACTCCAATTAATACAAAGCGTAGCTAGTATACATCAAAAGCAACATCTGAGAGCACCAAAGCGAGTGGTCATGCCCTCAGACCTCCACATCTGGCCAGAGGCTGAAAGAGGATTTTTGTGTGGAGGATGGGGAGGTGCCTGGCACACCCATCAGCACCAGCTCACAGGAGAATGACCTGTAATTTCAGTTTCCTTGTGGCAGGGTTGAGGCCAAAATCCACAACATGGTTCAATATTGAAAATAGCATGTCCTTCCCACTGGTAGCCTTGAGAAAGCAGTGGAGGAAAAAAAAAAAAAGAGAGAGAGAAATCAACTAAGATCTTTCAAATTCTGAATACAGTAATAAACCTTAGTGTCAATATTTCTTTTTAAAAAAATAAACCAGCAATCCGAAGCCAAAACTGCTATTGTGATTATAAATATTAACCACTTTAAGAGAGGATAATACTGCACAGCCACACAATTGTATAATGTTCCAAGTATTGCTACTTTTGGTGAACAGATCTGCAGGAGGAACAAAACAATTAGTGATCCAAAAGACCTGCGAACACTACAGCTAGGTCTGGCATTAGTAAGCTGGCTGGGTATTGCCTGAAACTGCAGCATGAAGTTAATTTGGGGGCACACCGCATGCAAAATGAAGAGTAGGGATCAGGTGCAATGCCAATGTGACACTGGACAGAAAATTAAGAGACTACCGCCCACTGGAGACTCGTATTTGGATTCAGAACATCTGAGGATCTCATAGGGAGAAGTTAGAATCGGTGGGATTTTTGCTGGGATGGATGGATAGATGGATGCTGCACACAACTGAAAGCAGGATAAACAGACCGATGCCCACGTGATCCCCAGCGATATCCATATATGTCTATGACTCTCTCACATGGCCAGGGAAACCTGAAATAGCTTAATATAGATTTAATGTTAGGGAATTAATTTATATATCCTTCCTCTGCAGGTCTGGGTTTTGTTTCCTTCCCTCTATTGTAGTAGCGGAAGACAAACCATTTTAGCCAAAGCTGGGTATGGTTCTATGACAGGTCTTTGAAATGAGACTTGCCAAAAGAGCTTCCAGTTTCTCTTTTGACATTGCTGTTTTCCCACTACTACAGGACGTGGAACCAAAAAGAAGACGGAGGAATATGGACTTCTTCCAAAATCAGATTTTGGGCTTTACTGTGTAATTTAACCCTGTATACTATACAATGTGTTTGCAGAATTAACCACATGCAAAGGCATCATTTTTAAAAACAACCACCACCACCAGTGTAGAACTGTGATATACAATGCGCTTTGTCCAGACTTCTGTACTTGACAGGATTTCCGCATCTTGTGTTGAATGAGGTACAGGGGAAATTAAGACATTGCTCCTGTGATGACCAGGCAGCATTGGAAACTCACTGTTACAGAAGACAATGGGATACAAATACCAAGCAGGACCAAAAGGTTCAACACACACAGGTGCAATTAGCCAGGTGGCAGTACATGTGTCAGCTACTTCCTACTGAAACAAGAGGTAGTTAATTTGTTTAGAGGGACAGCACGCAATGAGTCTGATTTGTATTTTTTACCCTTGGCAAGCTTCCATGTGGCTTCCATGTGGCTTTGTGTTCCAAACTTTTTATTATTTCTAATAAGACCGCAAAAAAACAACAGAGGGTTTTTCCAACTTTCCATAAGCCATTTAGCAGTTTCTATATTCCTGGTGGACAAACAAAAATGCCTTATTTCTAAGAAGATGTTTACATAGCTATATTCCATAGCCAAGTTTGTAGTTCTTTACTAATGACTGTCTAAGTGCATACTGTACTTAAACAATGGCAGAACCTGAGAGACACTTAAGGAAACCCCCTAGCTTTAACACACATACATGCGCAAACACATAAAACCCTCTTCACTCACATTCGGGAGATCAGGAAGAGCAGAGCATAAAACAGGCTTTTTTTTAGCCTCTACTCACTCGCCGGGTTCAGTATTTCCCCTGTCTACTCTGAGTCAGCTTTCCTGACTAAGGCAGGAGTTGAAGAGCTGCAAACTGGGTGATCTGTGTGTGTGTGGAATTGGCCAGCTGACCCTGAATCAGAGCTTAACATGTACCGCTTTAGAAGGAAATACAGTACAGTACCATACACTTGACTTATGTCTGGCCACATACACTATTCGAATTAAAGGCGTAGAGGTGTGTCAGCTTGGGATAGTAGGTTTTTACTAAAGCGACACTAACAAGTTGCTCCCTAAATAGAGGGACCTGGTCAGCCTACTCTGTCGGGTGCAAAGCATGCATCAGTGTCTAAAAAAGTCCTGAGTAGTAGTACAAGACATGATTAGAAAATGGCACCTGAATACACAAAGATTCCCCTCTTTTAGGCTGTGTAGGTAAGGATGGAGAAGGTAAAAAAAGCACCAAGTGAACACTGTGTTTTTCAGCCTAACATTAGAGACTATTTTCTAACCATAACACACAGCTCAGAGAGTCTCTGGGGCTCCAAGAGACAATCCTTTGTGTGTTCTATTGCCCTGATGCCCCACAGTGAGAACATCCTTTCTAAAAAAATTACAAAAAAAAGCAGACCAGATAGCCTTAGAGATATGAAATGAGAAAAGACATTAAATGATACACATGCGCGCACGCACACACAAATAACGCATAGATTTATAAAATTCCAAAAATAGTACAGCACTTGACATCTCTCTGGGGGAGGCATGACCTAAATGTAACCTTTTTTGGATCTAGTGCTGACGGGCATGTGACCAGTCTCTGTTAGACTACAGTTGAAGCTATTGTAGCTCATGCTGAGGGGCTGCAGGGGGAAGGCAGAAGCGAAAAAGCAAAGCTTGTTTATCCAACCCCCCAGCAGGAAGTGAGGGAGTGGAGTAGGTCACCAGACTCAGACTGGGTCACCAATACCTTTGCTTGGCAAGAAATAACCAATATTTAAAATGTTCTCAATTAAATTAAACACGAAATGCAGTCACTATAATACATTTGGAAAGGAATAAGAAGAACCAAGTAAGTAAAGACTCAACCAAACACATACAATTTTGATAAAATGTTCATCATTGCAAATAGTCCAACAGTCAATGCTATTCTAAAGATTCCAATTAAGCCAGCACTAAAACCCTGAGAAACCAGGACAGGAAACTCTGCAAACATAAATCCAAACATTGGCACAAATTGATTGCATATAATGATTGATAAAATGAATGTATTTTAATAAATACCAATTCTTAGGAGAAATAAGCAAATAATTGTAAAGACCGGAGGCATGACCGCATCTTCTTTTTTTTCAGTTTTACACCGCTAATATGAGATAATTTTTTGAGATCTTTAGCAACAAAGAGAGGGTACTTTCCAGTCATTTTCTGAGCCTGCTTCTCTTGGGACTTACAGCACATGTGGAGAGCAGACCACGATTCCTTCAGCTGCTAGCCTTTAAGCCTATTTAGATTAAACTATAGACTGCCTGATATGAAAACAACCAATTGTTTTGTATTTGATGTGCAGGGGAAGTGAAAGGTGGGATTAAGTGAAAAGGCCATACTTTGATAAAGAGAGATTCCTTTCCCTATTATCTTGCTGGCTGTAAGCACAATCCACCAACGCTCAAGGTCCAGAGATCACCTCTCATCCGCCTGCTCGAACCACTGATTGTTAAGATGACACATAACTTCATGAGTTACCAACCATTTGAACACCTATTTGAAATTTATCAAACAACTGCAAATCAGGGAACACAAACAGTGAGGAAACTGCTGTACCCAGATGTCTAACAAAAATTATTTTATTGGATTAAAGACTGTTGGTGCATTAAAGTGCATTAAAGTGAAGCAGAAATATCAGAGGCTTGTGCCTGCAGTCATTTACAGGAAGAAGCTAGCCAATAAAATCCTGTCGGATCAAGAGATTCTGGGAAAGCAAACAACTATACCAATTGTGTAAACAAACAGATGATAACATGAGCGCAGGTTTTTTTTTTTTTATTGCCCCAGCTGCCTCTGGCCAACTTTCACAGGCAACAGATCACCGCAACATGACACTGCAGCTGAGTATAATTTATTACATCAAGCAGCATAAGTGGTGTTGGTCCTGACCTTTGCCCAGTAGGCAGCGGTACAATCTAAGCCAATATGTTTGCTGATTACTGCATAGATTGTAGCATGGAGACAAGTGATGTAATAAGAACAGTTTTACAACTGCCATGAAAAGCGTGAAAGTGGGAAAAGGTAAACGCAGAATATACATGGAATCGAATAAAACGCTGCTTTTTCCAATAGACGATATGACAGTGACTTGGTTTCAGTGAACTTTTTTTTAAACTGTAATTAAAGAATGCAGGTTTCTTTAAGGTCAGCCCATCTATCTGTTATAAAGGTTTGGGCGTGGCCTAGTGCTAGAAAGGCAGTCTGGGCTATAATTTCTATGAAGCTTGTCTGTGTAACACATGCATGTGAGATGTGGCAGTCAGGAACTAAGTCAAATACAAAGTTTTCTCACACTCACACACACACACACACACACCTCACTAGTAATTTATTCCTTCAAAAGAACAGAGTCAGTATTTCTCAACTCTGCATATGAATAAAGTGCTGAGGTTATAAGTGGATACATAAAGTTTTGCATTGAATTATTCTATTGAATTGTTTAACCTGCAATGAATTATCTGGTCGAAGATGAAACATTTATATAGATAAGAAGTTAGAGTTCAGACACCCTTCGACTTAAAATCTCCAGGTGTTCAGAGCTTATTTTTCCTTGGTCCGAAGGGCATGTGCAGCCAGCTATGCTACCGAGAGCTCAAAGAGACTAAACGTCTAGATGGCAAGCAGAAACATTTTTATGCCAGACTTCAAGGTTCTGCCTTTGAGCTGCTGCAAGATGAACATTGCAATTCACGTCAAAACTGTCCAAAGTGTCGGCTTGATAATTATGAAACGTTCATGTTGATGAAATGGAAATGCAGAATAGCCAGTTTACATCCATCATTATGTGTTGTTTACATTGAGAATTAAAGCTATAAAAACAGATTTTCTACACTTTACATTAATACACACAATGTAACAAAGGTTAGCCCTACACAAAGGATAATGTAAGAGATTCAGGAAAAAGAACTGGGTTAGCAGAGATTTTAATCCCCCCAAAGGCTGCAATTTACTGATTGTAGGACTGGTTGGTCCATCAGCAGGGTGTGTTCTCCACTGACACAAAGCCCTAGTGATGCTTGATAGTGGCGTGCTGGGAGAGAGATGGGCTGAGAGTGCACCCGGGTCCCATTACCTTGTTCCAAACATGGTAACACAATACTGCCCCAGAGACCCGCCCCTATCCAGTGCAATCTGTGCATGTTGTTCAAGTAGCACAAACCACCTGCACCCTAACCACCCTAAACTGAAGCAGGCCTTCATATCTGCATCTCTTTCTCTCCCTCTCATTCCTATTGTTGAGTTTGCTTAAATTTTAAATGTTTCATTTCTCTGAAAGCCTATTTTGGGGCAAAATGCCATCATGGATATGGACATAACGGCCACAGTTAATGCTCTGTGTGGGAGCAGACACAATTGATCCTAATAGCCCAGGAGGCCAGCTGCACAGTTTTTTAATGTATTCTCTGTAGGCCTGGCTTCATTTGCTAGCAGGTGTGCCTAGGCCCCTGTGACACTGCTAAGTCCCAATGGGACAAAAAGGGAGGTTCATGTTTGGAGATGAGACTCACAATTTGGCAGCTTAGGCAGCACTAGATTTATTAATTTGTATAAAATTAAAATAGACCAGATTTTCTTAAAGGGAAAACAACATTCCAAAAATATTGCATAAATAACTGGCAACAGGAAAGCTAATAAAATATAAAGAAAGGCATACCTAAACAAAAATTCCCTTCTATATGAATTTGCTAAAAAGGTTTTATTATTATTATTATTATTATTATTAATAAAAGGTAATGGTTATACAACAATTAAAATAAATCCTAATAAAGTCTACCAAAGAGAACAATTTCAGTAAAGTGTTGAACGTTCAGACTGCATGTTAAAGAGAAACTTGAAAATAAAAATGCAATTGGAAGTATTTAACTGTGATCATGCTACGTGAGGCCACAAGCATTACAGAATAATGGACTAGATGACCGGTTATTGCGGGTGGGTTTCTGTTTGACTTTAACCCTGCATTATGCATTTTTTACTCTTCCTAGCTATCATTATATATGTTCTTGGCTATCACCTTAATAGAACTCCTAATTTTACCAGCCACATGCATAAACTCTGTTAGTACTACATATAGTTTAGAGGTAGTGGCTAAATTGAAAAACAAACATTAACCGTTGAACTACAAGACAGTCACACAATTTATTTACACTATCGTCTGAATAAGAGTAGTATTCTAATTTAATATAATGAAAGGTAAAAGAATTTGTTTATGTAGATGAATGTAATGATAACAGACCCCATATATACAGAAGTGTACTGCAATTCAAAATTTATATCATCATATTGTTGATTCTCTCAGGTAATGTTAATGCTATGATAAGCATTGCCAAATGATGTGCTGCATTACACATTTACATCCGAGTCAGATACAACCAATAGTGTATTTTTCCTACCTATCCACTGTGGGGAAGGAGAATGACTAACGGCTGTAAATAAGGTTTGGTAAACCCTGTGCCATATAGGCTCGAACAGACTGGCTATCCAATTTATCTTTCTTGGACTCATGTTTGGGCACTCCTATATAAATGATTTTTGGTTCGTAGAAATGCATTGTTCCAACATACTTTGGCAAAGCAGAAAAAGTGTCATTCTTTCCAGGTCCCAACGTAAACTATACAAGATTCTTTAAAACAGTTTGAATGATGAGGTGTTGTGTTCAGTAAACTAAAAAAAAAAAAAAAAACTCAATGTGCTGAACACATTTGACATGACACCAATATTCTCAAGTGGAAAATAATTACTTAATATATTTTCACACCAGTTTCACTTTCATGACATTCCTGACCAAACTAAACAAGGAAATGTCTAGATTATAAGGTTAAAACAAGACTTTTCAGTTATGCGTATTGCTATTCAGGTAATGCATGCCAAGTCACCCCTGACGGTTCTGCCTGCTTCACCAATGAGTAAGAAATTACCAGAAAGTGCTGGAATTACCTCACCACACTAGCATGGCAACAGAAACCCAGAGTCAGCAATGCACTGTCTCTCTTCCCAGACCATTCAAAATGATCAGCATAGACTGAGGGCTTTGGAAATGCAAACACTGTGGCAAGTTCAACAGTCATGGGTTCCAGAATGACAATGACAACTGTTGACAACATTCCAGGTCATTGAATAATACTAGGAGAGCACAGTTTTGTTTTTTTCACAGAGATAAATAAATAAATAGTGAACACTGAGCAACAGAATTAAGTGAACGGAAAAGTTGATGAGCAATAATAATCTACACACTAAGAATAGGCACCAACAACTACTTTGGAGGGACACTGTAAGGATTTCTGTAGATGATTAAAGGGGCTTTATGACACTGCCACCATGTAATAAAGCCTCCTTTGGGTGTGACCAGGAAAAACAGACCACTGTACTCCCTTCATTATGTACATGCTTGTAAAAGATTAGGAGTGTCATCACTTCTGTCACATCACATACCTTTTGAGTTTCTGCTTACAGAAACATTAGAACTCCTTAGGCATGTTGCTATGTGACAATATGTGACTTTAAATGCCCCAGAGATGCGCATGCCATGTACAACAATGGTGGTGCTGTAGCAGCAGTTCAACCAATGAATTCCCAGGCTTTGTAAGTGGTTTCTAGCTAATACTCCCCATTTAAAATATGTTACTAACAAAAACTGAAGAATACTGATTTTCTGTACATTTTTGGATTTTCTTTTGCATAAATCACTGGACCTAAATAGAAGATGTGGCTCTCATCTGGACGCTTATGCGAGCTGTAGCTACTGCTTCAAAAAATGTAAGCTTTCAGTGATTTGTCTTTCTTGGCATAAAGTTGCATTTTCCCCCCCGTTAACATAAGGAAAAAATATGGTCTTAAAATCCTTATTCTAGAATGGTGGCCAATCCAGTTAATTAACATAATAATCGCATACTTAGGCGGTACATTCCTACAAACATATGGAAGACTTTTCCAAGAAAATGTGAGATCTAAGATTGTATTTAACAAGTACTGTAGTCACAGCCAGATTGAAGGATTTAGATCAGATGAACTATATGAAACATTTTGCACAAACTAAATAAAGGCTCTTAGTACAGGCCTTTTATGTACTATAAGATATTGTGCTCTTAAACAATGGATACCAAGGAACAACTAGAGCTATGTACAAATAGCAAAGTCATGCAAAATTAAGATGCAGTAAGCTCAATCTAAGTTTCTGATTAGCAACAATTGTTTCCTGTGGTGAACATACAGTATTTGTGCCTATTACTAATACAAGTAATATAACGTTATTAGTATTACAAAAATATTGGTTTTAATCCAGACCCACATCTTCCAGCAAGAGCTTACAGAATTCTTAACAATGGTTTATGCTTTGTCAAACGTGCTTCTAAGAACTACCAAATAACCTGTAATGTTTATCAGTACAGTAGGAAATTTAACTCTTTCCAGTTTATCCATCAAATACAGAGGTGAGGTAATAAACAAGCAATACGTAAGGGTGTGACTAAACTGACAAGAATATTAGACAGTCCTTAGGCTTAAAAAAAGAAGAAGCAAAAACAGACTTTAGGATTTCCCAGAATGAATGTGACTAAAGCCAATACAACCATCAACATGATACTCTGTTGATGGTATCCAGCTTATGAGGTGTTGACTATAAATACATCTTAGGGTTTTGGCAGCAAACAGAAAAAAAAAACAGTAGAATGTATCAGGACAAATATCCTCAAGACGGCTTAAAGGTATTTACTTAAAGCGAAGAAAACTTTTCGCAAGATTGGTTGTGGATCAGTTATGGTTTGAACGCTGATTTTGGACCTCGTAATTGTCCCTTTGCTAACAATTTTTACATAATGTAATAACTTACATTTTTGTGTATGTCTAATGAAATAAAATAACATTTACAAAAACGTGCACAAAGAGTAAAGAAAACATGATAGAATTTAATTTTGCTACTTGTCATCAATAATTTGTTGCACTGCTGAGAATGACTGTGGTTATCACCCATTCTCTGCTTTTCTCTGCAACTTTTGGTTAAACGTTCTTAAGAGATCAGCTTCTCAAGCATTATGGCTGAAGCAGCAGTTTTGAATCAGCTCTGGACTTGGCAACGGACTAAAAAGGAGGGAGCACTAGCCCCGATTTTAGTTTCATGTGGGGTTGAAACTGGAACAAATAAGGAAGACAGCGAATGAGGATAAGCAAGTTACTTGGCACGCAAAAAGAAATGCACAATATGCCGTAAAAAGAAACACAAACATGCAACCGACATATTCCTTGAATTATATTCAAAAGAATACTGTGAATGCTATTAACAATTTTAGTACACAGTAAACATAAGAATCTGTTGAAGAAAATTGAGGACGTGAATGAGCAAGACAGCAGCTGAGGTGCAGATAATGGCAGAAATTCTGCTGTTTGCTGTGTGGGACACTGTTGGCACAGTGCCACGGGTCTTTCACAGGGCCTGTGTGTGTCTGCTGATTTCTATAGAAAGCAGAGGCTAATTGCACAAAGCAAGCTGCTTTGTTTTGACTCTGACAGTCAGAGAGAGACAGATGGCCATTAGCTGGAGTGTGGCAGAAAAGGACATTCCATCCCCCACTTACAATTGTAGCAGGTCTCAGAGGTTACAGGAAACAGAGTTGAATCATTTAGCATAGCATATGCATGAATAACAGTGACATTCATTTGTTTGTCTGACGAACAAAAATATTTTGATAAGTGAGACACCTGACTATTATTATATGAGAAGAAAAGCAAAAAGTACTCCAATAGTTTAATCATCTGTTTCGATGGAGCTGGAATTATTGCTTGTATTACTCAGTTCAAGAACAAGGTTACTTTTCTTTATCACTCACGCGGTACATCGAATAACAGAGTTTGTACCTTTATATATAAATAACTGCTAGAACATTAAAAAATAACATTAAAACCACCTAGAATCTGGGTTCCTCTTGTGCCACCTGGGCATCTCTTCCCACTCGGCACACAACTCCACAAGACCTCTGGGGATGTGCTGTGGTTGTCTGGCACCAGGACATTGGCTGCGGATCCTGCCAATCTATTAAAGTGGCAGGACTCTGTGGCTCAGACTTGTTTTTCCAGTGTATCCCATGGGTGCCTGTTCAGATTGAGATCTGGGAAATTTGGAAGGGTTGGCCTTTGGTGCCTGCAGGCAAGGGTGAGCCTTGGGTGATCACAATCCTGTCACCAGTTTGCTGGTGTACAGTTGGTGATGAATGTTGTTCAGTTCACCTGGCTGTGATGTTAATGTTATGGCTGATCGGTGTATGTTATAAAAAGTAATTTAAAGGAACACCACAGAACTTTAAGCGTCTGATCTACCTTAACATTTTTTTATTCTAAATGTTAGTATACCTACAAGAGCCAAGACCGATTTGACCTTTAAGGGAAATTATGGGGGTATAACACAGACCAAATTTTACCAGACCAAAAATATTTTTAAAATTTGTTTTATATCCATTTGCTCAAGAAATGCAGTCAGAACAGGTTAAATATCAAATATGTTGTGTTAAATCATGCATAATTGTTAATTAATATCAAATGCACTTTTAGTTGTAAAAGCTCACTAATACTTATTTTAAACTTACCAATTTGTCTGCTTTGTGACAATGACAATTGTTAAAAGCGCTATACAAAAAAAAAAAAAAAACGTTCAAATAAAAAAGTTTTTAAAAATTTGCTAGTTCTGTCACATCTGCTGTCTGCATCTGTCACTTCTGTCACCATGTGCACATTCCCAGGTGCAAGAGATGTACTAAAGGCACAATAGATGTACCCTTGATGGTACCACCCCTGCCACAATTAAAAAGTATACTTTATACTTTAGGTATAAGTGTACTTTTATTTCTAAGAGTGTAATGAGAACATTTTCTACACTATGATTAGGCTGAACAAAAAGAAAGCTGGACTTACATGTGAGGACTGAGCTCATAGAAGTTCCTGTTGCGGTACTCTTCTACCTTGTCTGCTGTGTAGATTGGAAGGGACTTGTAGGGGTTCATAGAAATGACCACACTACCAATATATGTCTGCAAAAGTATAAGTAAAGTGTTAGACAGATGAAAGAATTAAAAAAGTTCTTATTAGGATACTTTTCTTTTGCGTAGGTCTGTGTATGGTGTAGAAAGTGTACACCATAAAATATACACAATAATACAGATGAAAGTTCTTCCAGTTGGAGCAGGAGAAACATCACAGCCTGGCTAGATTACATTAACTACAGAAGTGTCTAAAGTACTTTATATAACATCACATACATGTTACAAGGTTATATAAACAAGCTATATACAAGCCGCAGAGATGTGGCCCCAAGACTCTAAAAACACTAAAGCATTCGGAAGGCTGTTACACTGAGGTCAGAGGAACTCTGCATCTGTTGGCATTTTTCATTTGGGAATTCTTGGTGTATTGTTCAGGCATGCAGAGGTCTAAAAGCAAAAGCGAACAAAAACAATGAAAAATGTGCGGAATCCTAGGACGCTTTGAATCAGTTTCTATTCTGTCATTTCATGTCCCTCCCACATAGCATTTTCCAACATTCCCATTTAGATCAAACCTTTGAATTTAAAAGTAAACTGGGTGGCCGTGTTTATATGCTTAGAAACGATGGGAGTCTAATTCTTACAGGGCACACTTCTATTACAATAGGTGTTGCATAATCCACTCAGCTGGAGTCTCAGGCCTCCACCATAGCAACACAAGCCACAACCTACTGTTCAGTTCAAATGGGTGGCGTAATGATATCTTCATATATAGCCCACAAAATCTAAATGAAAGGTGTTTTATTGATAAATATAAACAGCACCCAGTGTATAATGGGCACAATTTAGGTAAAAGATTCATCACATAATTTCAATACTGCTTATGCCTATTTTTACATACAGGCGAATGAATACATAAAAATGTCTGTCGTTCCAAATTATTTGTAGCAACCTCTCACCCCGCGGAGGGTTTTCAATCGTAGACATTATAGCGTGAGCTGAGGACATGACTGAACTCAGGAACATAAAACTCAAGGTCATAGGCACAGATAACGAGGGACATGAACATTCAAATAAGCCCTAACCTGATAATGTGGCATTATGAGACTAGTTAATCATTACATATAGAAGAGCAGAAATCATAAGAAAAACTAAGCCAGTCAATGCATCCATGCACTGATCTCTTTGATATTCAAGCACAGATCTAACCAAGCGTAACTTTGGAACATAATTTTTTATTTCAACACAGTTACAGCCATCAGATGTGCTTATCTCTAGCTACAGTAACTTGAATAAAGTCTGAAGTTCAAGAACATTTTCTGATGCACTTTGTTACTTAGTGAATAATATAACCTACTAAAACTGATACTGTATCTATAATAACTGTCTATTATACATGATAATATAGCTCATAAAAAGTTAGGCCAGTTTAGATAAACCGATACAAGGTGATCATCATGTAGGAGTCAAAGCTCTAGGGCAGGGCTCTTCAACTCCAGTCCTGGAGGGCCATTGTCCAGCTCGGTTTGTAATTAATCAACACCTAAACACACCTACTGAACCTAGCAATTAACAGATGTGTTTGAGGAAAAGAAACTGTTTGGAAACTGGCACTCCAGGACTGGATTTGAAGAGAGCTGCTATAAAAGGAGGTATAAAAGTATACCAAATATAACAAACAGGAATGACATCTTGATCACCTAGGCAAGGCTAGGGCCAGGCTGTGCTAAAGTTGTGTGTCTGGACATAATTGGTGGTGGTGATGGTGGTGAAGAAATGAACCATACCCTGCTCTCAAAATAACAGTAGAATTCTCATAACCCATGAACACTGTTTAATGTTAAATTACTGCATTCCGTCACCGGCAAAATGCTCCTCAAATGCAATAATACAATCAGTCGAAGGCTCAAACACCGGAACGCTCTATAAGAGTGATTGTCAACTGGCAGACTGAGGTCCTTGAGCAGACTTTTAGTAAATTAAACCAAGTACTTGAAAACTATTTTACCAGAACTGTTCTGAAACAAACTTCACTAACTTTTTATTATTATTATTAAATAGGACCCTTGTGATTCTCTGTTACAGCCAATCATCTGTATTTATGCAAAAATATCTACCTGGCAGCTCATTAACAATGGAAGTATTTGAAGATTTTTTTAAATCCCATTACCATCTATAATATGAATAACAGCCAAGAATCAAATATTTGAAGATGACGAACCAGAGAAGGAGGACTTTATTCTCTGCTTCAGGTTTGTGCTTCTCTGGCACTAGTCAAAACTGGTAACCTGAAGTGTCATTTATGTAGGTTATTTTATAATCACAAATCATTAAGCATTGAAATAAAAATGTTAGTTACATATCTATACTTTCTAAGTAAGGGAATTTATGCATCTATACCTTCAAAGAATTGAGTAGAATAGCTTCGACATAGATGATTTGCTCAATTTAAGACACAATCTATATTTCATACCAATCAAATTCACTGACTGATTTGGTGTGTGGTTTCTTTTGTGAGTCTCTGCTTCTAAGACTTGGTCTAAATGAGCAGTTATGGCCACCAGAACATCATTCATTTAAATCTCAGCAGCAAGAAGCAGTTATTGTTGGGTCCTTGAGGCCTAAAATGCTCAGTTGTAAATGTCACCTATAAAACACATCTGCATACAGCAAATGGCATCTGAGCTGGACAAACCGATACAATGTGGTGCAAAAATGTTGGAACACACTAAAATGCATTTGTTCACAAAGCCAAAAATACATCCATTTGTTATATTCAATTTCACATCAAAGATTAAAATACACAGAATATATTAATAAATAAATAATTATAAATAATATATAATTGTCAAATATTGCAATTTAGAAAAAAAATCTAATCAGTTATGTATTGTAATTCTTTTGTGCATCATGTATCAAAATCTTTTTTTACATTTATAATAGAAATGCAAGGTTCAAACTTTTATACCTTGAATATGTAAATTCAAACAATTGTGTTTGAACTGTGAAGTTTACAGTGACAGCTCTATAATGGATTTGTTTTACACAAAGGCAAGGATCAGTCCTGTTTCCATATATTTTCAGCACAGACAACAGCAAAAGCAGTTGCCATATGGTATATTGCCATTGTTAACTTCGTTCTGCCTTGTGACTGTATATACACACCAATGACAAAAGGAAGAAACAACAACTAAACATGCCTCTTCTGCCTTCACATTGGTTTTCATCCATGATTGTCATTGCCAATTTCTGAGATCGAGAAGGGTCCCATATTAAATTACAGGTAAAAAAAAACAATACAATGAAATCTGATTTGCTTGTCAAAGTAAGCCGTGTACCCAGAACTTATACTATAATATGTCTTACATTATCAGCTAAAAATGTGACTAAACCAACTCAAATTTCATTTTCTTTCACCCAAATCACATTTAAGTCTGAATACTGCCTTAAACTGCAAAACTAAGACAACACTTGAGGTGCAACTTACACTTTAGAACTTAAATAGACTGTGATTAAAAACCTCAAAACTTAAAAAGCAAAATGCAATCATAATACTGATGCCTAAAGCAGTTAAAAACTTTTAAGACAACTTACATAGATCTCACTGTGCTCAAAGCGCTTCCGTAGGTTCCCAATGAAGGTTTCTTCTGACAGGGGCTCAAGCAGGACCATGTCGCCCACCCCTATCATGTTGTCAAGAAGTGATGTCTTTACCTCCATTTTGGACATGCTCCTCCTGTGGAAAAGCAAAGACATAGATCCATCTGACTTGAGTTACAACATTTTCAATGCATTTAAATAGTTCCACATACAGCTTTAATTCTAGAGGCAATGAACTTCGACATGCATGATTTCTAAACATGGTCACTGCAAATAATCCCACACAACATATTTGCACAGCACTAGTTTGGGGCCACAAAGGCCATTATACTCAAGAGGTCTGTTTAACCCAGAACACTACAGACTTCAGAAAGTCCACTGGGAGTTATGCAATAGAAAAACAACACAGTGCCTTTTCTTGATCCCTAGTCACTGGATATTTATGGTTTAAACTCATAAAATTAATCCACATTCCTACTTAACAGTGGCACCAAATTTTGTTTAAAAAAATGTTAATCAAAGGCTGTCTCCTACTTCCACCAGAATTCTGCAGACATTTTTTACCTCTTACTGTCCCAACTAACATAACAGGGGATTGATCACAAATAGACGTGGTTGAGAAGGGTACATTTCCCCTCCCCCTTACCTTTCCACAAACCCTACTGTAACTTTTAAAATTGGTAAAGGATCCATTCAAGCCTAATATCTTTACTTTTTACAAGCTGCAAAAATTGCTTGTGTTGTAATCATACTATGAGGCTACACCGAAAAGCTAGTGTGAGTGACCAGCTAGTCCCGAATAATCTATTATCCAAATCAGATCTATTATCCAAAGTTTTTTATCTGCACAAAAAAAAAAGTGCTAGCCTGGCATGAACAACCTGCTATCGGTATCCCAGATTGCACTTGCACAACATAATGTGCCTTATCATAATATGCTTAATGACAACTTTTAAGCACAGGGTCAGGCTCAGAGCCTCCAATCTTACATGACATGAAAACTTTTTGAACAGCAAATTTTTTTAATAGATTTTTTTTAGCATTAAAATAAGGTTTTTTTTAGCAAGAATAAGGGTTTGACTATAGAATCTTTAAACAATATATAGTTACTTTAAAACTAAGCAACTAATCTGTCTACCTACCTTTCCACTAATGAAGCTTTACATTATCAACAATTTCCCTAATCACCTCTGCTTTATTATCAACTTTATTATTGCTAGTAAAATAATAAATTGATTACAAAATTCTACTGGTGGGACAACCGAATACATTGCACATCGGAATATGACAGTACTGAAGAGAAAAAAAACAGACCAGGAATACCAGGCACGAAGCAGAGATACAACTTAATGGAATGTCAGACATCTAGCACCTTGCGCACATACACATTTACACTTAGGAACACTTTAGCATAACCAATCCACTTTAATTTCTTAACCAGCTCCTTCCCATCTGGATATGCCTAATTGCAGGTGTGTACACAGTTAAACTGGGCTAATCTTGTTAAGTTGTGGTGCTTAACATCATGCAGGTGTTGGTAACCTCACCCTGAATATTACACTGGGTGTTTCTGTGTATGCCGCAGTATTTCAACCAGCAGGCAAATATATCAGCAGCCTTTAGTCAACCATGATGAACAGTATTTTAAAAATCTACTAGCTGACAAATTTTTACCTGGGCAAACCTGCTGTTCTTAGTTTGTAAAGAGTTGGTGACTTGATCAGGATTACTGAGCCATAAGAGAATAGAACAATAGACATCAAAACAGGATGGAATCTGTATACACATCCTGCAACCTCCTGCTTCCCGCAATTACAAAAGTAGGAAGCTAACATGGACTGCCTATGATGAATAAAAAAAATAATAATTAAATACCAAAAAAGATGCATACTCTAAACTTTCATTCAGTCACCTTTGGCTTTGATTACAGCACACAATTTAGTGGTCAGTTCATGTGCGACACTCTCACAATTTGTCATGGACTATGCCTGTGCCATCAGGGAAGAAAACTCCATTAATGTGAAAACCTGGCCATTCAGTACATTCAGGTTGTCAGCCTGTCTAACTGAAGCAACCTCAGATCATAACATTGCTCTCAGAGGCTTGTACTGTGTCCATTATGCATGATGGGAATATGATGATGCATGATTCCCTGGTATAGGGTGAATCTGAACTCAAAGACCAAAGCCAAATATTTATGCTCCCTAGCAAATTCATGCTTTTTTCTGATTAGCCTCACTAACAAGTAGTTTTCTTATGAACACACATTTCACATTTCCTCCATATTGTTTAACATTTCTTTCAGGTTTTGGCAATGTAATCTTAATGCATTCTTAACTCCAGCAATTTCAAATCTTCTTAAGTGTTTTCTTAGCTTGGTGCAGCCCAATAATTTGACCCTCCTGAAATATTTTTCTGTTTGGCCAGGCAGAATATTTAGACATTGTTAGTCTAATTTTTATTTGATGGATTGCCAAAATATCAATTTATCCCTGGTTATTCATTATTCACTCGCCTCTGCATGCTTTTTCCATCACAAATAACCATTTGACTACTGTCACATTTTGCATAACCTGGGAGGTGTTTAAGGTCATGTGTGATGTCATCAGTAGGTAAAAATTGCTTTAAAAGGGTAGACAATCTATATTACTCCATACCACCTTTTAGATTTGGAGAAACAGGGGAAACTTGTAAATTCTTCAAATTTTTAACCACAAAACCACATTTGCTAATTCTGCAGAATACATTATGACTTTTGGCCCATGACACAACACATACAATCTGTGGATTACTGCACTATACCATAATGTACTATGCTGTGGATTACTGTGGAGTTGAATGATGTACTATATTAAATATCCAGTGTTGACTGCATCAGGCTTACATGTTTGACTATTACTGAGATGCATCACATGGCAGGATTTGGCTGGATATTTTTAGATTTGCGTTTGCCCTAAAAATTAAGCCAGTATAAACAGATCAGAAACTACACGTCTGGATGACACATCACACTACCTTTTGTATCGTACTTGGGCCACATCCAAAACATCACAGCTGCTCTTAATTTTCTTAACGCAACAACAATAATATATAATTTGGAATTCCTGGAGCTGGGCCATGTGTAATTTTCCACTTATGCATCAGGTAAAGGAAAGTGTTCCCCTTCCCCACCCTAGAGTAGAATCTCCCAAACACACACACACACCGTAAAAAAAGTGGTTTCACCAATGCTAGAGACCTAAATGTTCAGATTCAAGCAATCATGAAATTATTACTATAGTGATTTCTGTCCTTTTTTTTCCTCAAACTGTTTCTCTTTTGCATACTCTCGCAGAGGAGATAAATCTTTCACTATGGTGGCTAAATCTTTGTAACATCAGTCCAGATGAAGTAGGCGTGGCCTCTGTGACTGTCTATCCAAGCATCTACTTTTCACCCATGATGATTTTGATAATCTTGGAAAAACAAATAAGCACCTTTAATATTCACCTATATGGAAGAAAAACAAAAAAATAAACAAGTAGAAAAAATATTTTTACTTATCCTTTTAAATCCCTGTTAATTAATATTGAAAACATAATATAGAAATATGGTGTTTTAGCAATCTAATGTCCTTCACAGACAGATGAGCAAAAATAAATGATACTGGTGACGCAAATGGAGTGCAAAGTGCAAAATAAAGTGCCACCCAGACTGCATCCCAGTTTGCATGGCAAATGTGAGAACCTCTAAATGCAGCAGCTTTAGAAAGTCACAGACACTGTGACTATTTGTGTGGACTGGCAAGCTTGCTCAGTGACCTGAAATGTTGCTTCATGAGCATCTTCCAGCGCCAGGGTAAACTCAGAGTTTTCCACTGTACTGACTCAGCACTAAAATGCATCAACTCTTCTGGACTTTTTTTTTTTTTTTTTAAATAACTGCTTACCACTGATCCAAGTACCATCTCTGCCATAACACAATTCCCTCACAGCCAGACATCATGAAGTATATACAGTATTTTTAATTACCATTATAAGTAATCACCCGCAAGCATGGAAATTTAAGTTTTGAAGATTTGGTACATGATTTTCTTTTACTCTCCGGTTGTGGAGGCCATCTATCACTCAATCACTGCTCTTCTTACATACCCTAGAGGTGTGTGTGGGATCATTGTCCTGTTGTAAAACAAATTATGGTCCCACTGAGTGCAAACCAGATGTGATGGCATGCGACGCCGCTAAATGCTAGTTAAGTGTGCACTCAATTTTTACTAAGTCACCAACAGTGTAACCAGCAAAGCATGCCCACACCATCACCACCCCCTCATGCTTCACAGTGGCAATCACACATTCAGCAACAGTCCGTTCACCCTCCCTACATCTAACAAAGACACAGCAAACAAAAAATCTCAAATTTGAACTCATCAGATGAAAGGACAATTTTCCACTGATCCAATATTTATTCATTGTGTTTGTTGGCCCAAGCCAGTCTCTTCTCCTTGTTGAATTAATCAAGTTCAAGTAGGCTTTATTGTCACTTCAACCATATACAGTTAGTACACAGTGAAACGAAACAACGCTCCTCCAGGACCAAGGTGCTACATGCAACATAAACTTACAACATAAATTAACAGAGAAGCTAAACTAGCTAACTAAG
>JAOVVA010000051.1:13959157-13969715 GCA_028565275.1 Leiocassis micropogon
TTGTGAAGCTGCTTTGAGACAATGACAATTGTTAAAAGCGCTATATAAATAAAATTGAATTGAATTGAATTGAATTTTTGAGATGTCGCCAACATTTCGAGACTTATCGCGAACAGTTCTTGACCCGTCAGCGTTACCGATTTGGTCCAGCAGGTGGCAGCAATGCACCCAAAAGCAACCAAACTTTATCCTTTCGACAGGCAGCGTTTAAGTGCATTACCGGTCACTTCCAGTGAGTGGCAGAAATGCACCTAAAGCTGGCTGTCAACCGCTAAATGATAAATAAAGAAGAAACAAACATGCAAGACACTACTCGAATTTGGGTTAAACTTACGTTGTTAGACAGGCATGGAGAGAATTACCAAGTTTTAACTTCAGCTTGGCCTGAAATACAAATACATTCAGTTAATACTCGGGTCTCACCCTTTCCGCATTTTGACGTATGAGTGACGAGGTCTCGATCCCCCCCCCCCCTTTTTGTCCTTAAATATTACATAAAAAATTCCTTCATTGGATCCCCCAACCATTTGTAATATTAGTGTTATTTAGTTTGTATTTAAAGTTACCGCTTGCAAAACCTTTATTATGAAGCTCGCTGTGTGTATACAGTTTCCCTCCAGCGGGTGGCGATGAATCATTCGTGAACCAGTGAAAGCAAATGTGAAAGCAAATGTGATATGCTGCTGAAGGCTAGTTTTGCACATAGTCAGTATAAAAATGTCTGCTTTGTCGAAAAGAGAGTCAGAAGGTTGTAGAAAACTTTTGACTCTGCTGTCAGTTGACGACTTGTTGGCTCTGAACGATACAGTGACAAACCGGTTAATCCCTGTAGCTAGTTCTGGAGGTAAGACTGAAAAGTGTGCTAGCATGTTTGACTGTTCAGATAGCTTGATGGCTAACTTTTCAGGTTGCTAGCTCTCCGAAAGTGTTTAATGAGAGAGAGAGAGAGAGAGTGAGTAAGAAAGTCTTGTGACCTAGGCAGATTTCACACTTTTTATAGTTGTTATTAATCTGTCCTGTGCACTGTGTCCTGTGTCACCAGAGGCAATTGAAGCTATCATAGCTTACTCTCAGAGTGCCGAGGAGCTCCTCAAAAGGAAAAAAGTTCATCGGGATGTTATCTTTAAATACCTCGCTACAGAAAATGTTGCTCTCCCTGCAACCAGTGAGAAACATCAGCTAGTAAAAAGGACTCTTGAGTTCTGGTCATCTGACAGCAAGGTACACAAACTATTGATCCGTACTCACACAAGATCCTATCTGACTGTGTACTGTTATCTATAGATTTATCTTTTTTTTAAAAATTTTTTTTACAGAAATCACAGAACACAGTAAATGCCACTAGTGCATGCTGCACCGAGCAGACTGGAGATGGTTCGGCAAATCTGACAGCTATGGGGAAGCAGTTTTGCCAGTGGTTCTTCCAGCTTTTGAACTCCCAGAACCCGCAGGCCAGTCAGCCGGTGCAGGACTGGGGTCCACAACACTTCTGGAGTGATGCCAAGCTGCTGCTTTGTTCCCACTCCCACACTGAAGAGTTTCTTGGAGCTGAACTGGTGAGCAAGCGTCTTTTTGCCCTCACCTGGGAGGAGAGGTTACTCTTCTGCCCCAACCTGGAGCTAAGAGGCCTGAAGTGTGTATCTACGCCACATGGGTTGGTGCTGGTGGCCGTCGCCGGCACCATCCATCGGGAGAGTGATTGCCTTGGAATTTTCGAGCAAGTGTTCGGGTTGATTCGTGCTTCCCTGGATGAGAGCCGCTGGAAGATAAAATGTATGCATTTAAAAATAAAGGGACAGATCATTAAAGAGAGATTGCCGGAAGTGACCTATGATTCAAAAGAACTGACTCAGCTGTTCACTTAGTAGAACTGTTTATGTGGACCTTTTTACACTAAACAAAAAGCACTTTAATTCGTACATGATAAATTCCAAATATTGTTTTAACATGGATAATTTTTTTTTCACTGTTAATATACAGTTTGACCTTTTTTAGGATTTTTTTTTCTTTTAATTAGGACAGGTTTAAGGGTGAAGGAGTAATACCATTTGTTTACTTATTTCTGTTTGTCTTTTTGTTGTGATGCTTATAATTTGGCCCTGTATAGTTATATTCTACGGTTTATTCATCACAGATCTCAGATTATCAACAGATTTGCTTCAGATTATTTTTTTAATGCTTGACATTTAAGTGAGAATTACTGAATCAGTATCAGTATTTCTTTTTCTCTCCAGTCTTTTTAAAGACTAAAATGTGTCAAGGCCTTGTCTTTAATTTTAAAGCAGTTCAGTAAAAGACCAAAGTTAACCTTTGTCCAAATGTGTTTATGTTTACCAAGTGCATAAATATGTCACTAACATATTTTCTCACATTTAAAACTCTATATTTTGCCTTTTATAATATGTTGTTAATAATTTTTATGTTCATGAAGCCAGTTTAAGATGAATTTTATTTTTGAGATGCTGGAAGTAGTCATTGGAATATGGGTAAATTGTGCCAGTGAAGGGATGCTCATGGTTATCAAATTGTTTGTGTACATTACTGCAGTGATTAATTTGTAGGTGTAGCTAAACACATTCCCCACTTTATTACACCACCAGCCTGGACTGTTGATACAAAGCAAGTTGGCACCAACTTCTGATTATACCATCACTATGCCTCAGCATTATTTTTTCCAGTCTTCAACTGTCCAGTTCTGGTGAGCCTGTGCCCACTGCAGCATCAGTTTTCTGTTCTTGACTGACAGAAGTGGAACCAGACACAGTCTTCTGCTGTTGTAGCCCATCCACATCAAAGTTTGACGTGTTGTGCATTCTAGAATGTTTTTCCCATTCCCCATCACAGTTGTACCAAGTGATTAGCTGAGTTATTGTAGCCCTTCTGTTGGCTTAAACTATCAGTCTGGCCATTCTCCATTGACCACTCTCATCAGCAAGGCATTTCCATCCACAGAACTCCTGCTTAATGGATATTTTTCCCACTTTCCCACACCATTTGGAGTCAACTCTAGAGACTGTTGTGGATGGAAATCACAGGAGGTCAGCCGTTATAGAAATTATGCTACAGTTAAAATCTCAGTTCACTTTATCCCCATTTTCTGATCTTGATGTGATCAGATGTGTAATACCTAGAGCTGCTGGCCCATATTCTGTGCGCTTGCACTGCATTGCTGCCGCATAATTGGCTGAGTAGATATATGAATAAAGTTCCTAGTAAAGTGTCTAGGCAGTGCATAATGTATAATAAAACTTGTTTATTATGCATATGCTCCTTACAGCTATAATCTATGTTTTCATTGATGTTGTCAAGCCTTAACAGTGTTTTGAAATGATCTTTATTTTAATGAAAACGATTATGGATGAGGGAAAATACCTGAACCTTCCGTTATCTATACCTCTTAAATGTTTTACTAAAATGCACATACATTACAGCTGTGGTCAAAAGTTTTAAGAATGACACAAATATAAATTTTTACAAAGTTTGCTGCTTTAGTGTTTTTAGATGTTAGTATGGTATAGTGGAGTTTAATTACAAGCAAGTGTCAAAGGCTTTTATTGGCCATTACATTAAGTTTATGCAAAAAGTCCATATTTGCAGTCGCCTTTCTTTTTCAAGACCTCTGCAATTTGCCCTGGCATGCTGTCAGTCAGCTTCTGGGCCTCATCCTGGCTGATGGCAGCCCAATAGGTGCATAGTTTTGTCAGAGTTTGTCAGTATTTCTGAGTTTTTGTTTGTCCACCCGCCTCTTAAGGATTGACCAAGTTCTCAATGGGATAAAGGTCTGGGGAGTTTCCTGGCCATGGACCCAAAATTTAGATGTTTTGCTCCCGTGCCACTTACTTTTCACTTTTGTTCTATGGTGAGGTGCTCCATCATGCTGGAAAAGGCGTTGTTCTTCAACAAAGTGTTCTTGGATGGTTAAGAGAAGTTGTTCTCGTAGGATGTTTTTGTACCATTCTTTGTGTGCTTAAGCAAAATTGTGTTAGCCCACTCCCTTGACTCAGGAGCAACCCTGCACATGAATGGTCTCAGGATGCTTTACTGTTGGCATGACACAGGACTGATGGTCCATCGCCAGGAAACTCCCCAGATCTTAATTCCATTGAGAACTTGTGGTCAATCCTTAAGAGGCGGGTAGACAAACAAAAACCCACATTCTGACAAACTCCAAGCATTGATTACGCAATAATGGGCTCCCATCCGTCAGGATGTGGCCCAGAAGCTGATTGAAAGCATGCCAGGCCGAATTGCAGAGGTCTAGAAAAAGAAGGGTCAACACAGCAAATATTGACTCTTTTCATACTGTAAACTTAATGTAACTGTTGATAAGACTTTGGCACTTATGAAATGCTCGTAATTATACTTTAGTATACCATAGTAACATCTGACAAAAAGTTCTAAAAACACAAGCAGCAGACTTTGTAAAAATATTTTTGTCATTCTCAAAACTTTTGGCCATGGCTATATGTACTGTATATGGACAAAAGTATTTGGCCAAACCTGCAAAGATATACATATACTTTAATATGCAGTTGGTCCCCCTTTTGGAGCTATAACAGTTTCCACTCTTCTTGGAAGGCTGCCCACAAGATTTTGAAGTGTTTTAGTGAGAATATATGCCCATTCATTCTGTAGAATGAATGAGGTCGGGCACTGATGTTGAATAACTGGCTCGCAATCTCCGTTCCAGTTCGTCCCAAAGGTGCTCAATAGGGTTGCGGTCAGGGCTCTGTGCGAGCCAGTCAAATTTTTTTTACACCAAACTCATTAAACCATGTCTTTATAGTCCTTGCTTTGGGAGTGGGGTACATTCATGTTGGAATAGAAAAGGGCCTTCTCCAAACTGGTTGGCACAAAGTTGGAAGCATATTATTTTCCAAGGTGTCTTCGTATGCTGAACCATTGCCCTGAAACACCTAAATTCAATAAGTAACAGTTTAAATATATTTTTGTCCATATAGTGTATCCGAGTCTACACAATGTAGCCATAATACTGAAGTGAGAGGACAAGTCAATAAATTTAGCAAAATTGTTTACAAATTAAAATCATGAAAGTTGTGATTGGATACATTACGAAATCCCTAAATTAGTTTGCTGCAAGACATTTCAAAGGCAGTTTGAAACAAGTGATATGCCTGTTAGAGAACATACCTCAGTAATAAGAGAATTCCATTGTGATTTCTAATAAGTATCTCAGTGGAAATAAAAACACAATGTATTTAAATCCTTACATTTGCTGTTCTGTTTCATATGGTAAAAAAAAAAATGTTTCATCAGCAGTGGTCATGGACTTTTACACTGAGGCAAAAGCAGGGTAAGTACTAAAACTAGCAGCAGGTGCATTTTTAGTGCTTATTAGCTAGGAATAAAGTAAATTGCCGACTTAGAATGCCTGTAAAGGTGTTTACCTACTTGTGGAAATTTAGACATTTCAGACCAATAAACTGTGTTCCTATTTTTTCTTTTAATGAGATCTGATGAATGCGATATTACTTAATATATTGTCAATTATTTGAGTTACAGATGACTCTTAAAGATTACTTTAAGAGACATTACTTTAAGGGTCATCTTTAAACAATTGTTTATACAGAAACTTTTTTTTTAACAATTTGCTCTCCTTGTAACATAAAGAAAGAAAACTTTTATATTGTTTTTAACTATGTTTCAAGACTAGAAACTTTGACTTGTTGACCTCTTAAGGAAAAGTTAAAGTAGCTGTTCCCCACCGTGTGGAAATGCGTGTGCTGGTGCTGATAAGGAGGAGTGTCGGGAACCTCAGCATTGAGTGGTTTTGTTGGGAAATGTGACATTTGGGAAATTATTCTTGGCACTGGCTTCAAAGGCAGAAAGTTCTGCAAGTTCTTCTCTTGAGCAGTCTTTAATGCCTGCAAGTGCCATAGTTGTGGCATAAGAGTCCACCACAACCATTGATCTTTTCCTGTTCACCTCACAGAAAGAAAAATAACAAGCTGCCTGTCTTTAGTCTTTATGGCACTTGGCCTACCCTGTTTTAATAAGTGGTTTGGCCAGTTATGACGTACACTTTCAAAAATACAGTTCACTGGCGTCTGCGGATGACTGTGACTTTTAGGTTTCTTTAATGGGAATGTGTGTTTCTCATAAAGATTGTTAGCCTCCTGACAACAGAAACTTCGAATATGTTTCAGCTGCAGTGAAAAATCTAATTGGCTTGCAATATATTTTTCTCATAAAAACATTACACCAATAGCTAAAGGATGAATACCAAATAGTAAATGGTTCAACGTTGTTCTGAAAGGATTGTGAGGATGATGAGAATCTAAAGCAGTTCCAAAGATTTAGGGCCTGGATAATGAGAATTTTTCTTAAACTTTCTAAATATCTCATAAATAACACTGGCAGTGCTAATATAGAGGGATAGTATTTGACAGAACAATAGCAAAAACAATAGCAAAAAATTATTTTTCATGATCAATATATATTCCCAGTGGGCATAGAAGAGGTCACTTTAGCATCTCCATGTCTACAAGTCTTTATCACTACCAATATGCAATTCAAATAATGACCACAAGGCGGTGCAGCAGCTTTATTAATAGCAGGGTTGTACACATTACTCACAGTCCAAGGCAAAAGCTTTTAAAGCAATTGTTTGAAAGTCATCACACTCTGTGCACTCAAGCAACTGACTATTATATTATTTCTTACTGAATTTATGATGACAAGTAAAATTTAGAGTGTCAGTTATTTTTGCTTTGACAATGTCTTGAGCAAAACACAAGCAGAGATTTATAATCTGCAAGTCACTGACCTTGTCAGCCCTGCCCATTTCTTCTGCTTAACTTTGATTTTTTAATAGAATAAAATGTAGTTTATTAGTGCAAAGTGTTGTGCTGCTCAAACGACTCTGTAACTGTATGTGTGTAAGAAAAAAATCCCAACATTTATCATCTGTCCTGTAATAAAATGTGTAATGTTTATTGGGACACTGTTGTAGGTTTAAATTATGACATTGTCTGCTTCTTTGTGTGCAAAAATCCTGCATACAAACTGTGAATGCATTGCTGAATAAAGAACTGCCTTTTATATGAAAATGTGAAATCTGATTGTGTGAGAGGTTTTTTTTTTTTTTGGGGGGGGGGGGTCAAAGATTGTCTTGACAAGTCTTGACTTGTAAGAGTTTAAGTGTCAGCTTTATTCTTACATGTGCATTTTTTATTTCACAAAATTTTGTGAGAGATACTGCTACATTCACATATTTTTTTAAGAAAATAGATTAAATACAATAATACAAATTTTAAAAGTACATTTGAAATGAGATAAATCAAGACTAAAATGAAGTAATAAATTGTGCCTAATTTGAAACACTACTTATTTTTTAACGTATTTATTTATTTATTTATTTAGTACAGCAAACTGAACAAGTATGATCCTTCTTATGTTTGTTAGTGTATGGACAGGAAGCAAACAATGGATGCTAATAATGGTTTATCATGGTTTCTGATAGGAAAATTATCATTTCTTTAGAGTGAGCCAGCAGACTGTCAGGTTGCTTTTGGTCTCGGCTGGTGTCCACTCACTTATGCAGGACATCTGCTGCGCTGTGTGGTCACTCGGCATCTTAATAGTTATCTGCAGCTCACTGGTAGCCTGTTTATATTAATTGCCCTTGCCTCTTTTGCTGTTTGCCACTGATTACACTCATTAATTTAAATTTCCCTTGAGCCTCCCTTGACATCAGTGCATAGACATTTGGAGGCCATTAATGGCTAAAAGCAGCAATGACCACTGAATTGTTTGTGCTCTGTGACTAGCCAAAACGGCTTTTGTCACTCAGCCAGAATTTGTTTTGGTGCTACAAATTTCAACTGTTATCCTAAGAAAATCCACCTTCCACATATGTATGCTATATCACAAACATCATAAGCTGTTATACTGTAAGTGCTGCAAAGATATATTATGGATAATGTCATCCTTTTTGCAGTCAAATATAAAGGTAAATGTTTTTAATGCAACAGATTCAGTTAAATGTTAATAACATCTACCTGGTGAAAAAGATTTCCTTCTGATTTTGGAAAGAAAACACATCTTAATAATTACTAATAACTAGTAGTTTTAACAATGATGGTTGTTACAGTTGCTAAAGTGTAAATATTATTTAGAGATATTGATTTAATTTATTAATTTAACAAATCAAATGATTACATAACACCTCTCTCTCTCTGGGGTGTACAGCACAATCTGTTAAAGCCCATGTATTAGTTAGTGTCTGTCTGGTATAGTACTTGGAAAGAAATTGGAACCTGCTCTGAATGTCATTTGTAATTATACACAATCTTTTTTTTAATTTGTGCTCTAGGTAGGTATTTCTCACTTGCTTATTCCACTTTTGAAAAAAATAGCCAGACAATGTTTATGTTCACCTTATTTTAGAATTGAAAAACCTGAGATCATGAGAAACATTCTGAACAATACAGAAACTTTAGTTTACAGACCATCATTAGCCTCCTCCTCTACCAGGTTCAGTTTCTGATAGGAAAATAGTAGCAGACAACAGTGCCTTAACACTGTACAGATATGCATCATATACCATCCATTTGTGCATCCCCTGACTGCATATCTGTCCTTTGCCCCATATGGCTATAGTAAAGTTCAGAAATCCCTGTGGAGAATGAGAAAGTTAAAACATGGAGTTAATGTAACCAGACATAGCAAATCTGACAGCTTTTGAATGCTGGAATATTCTCTCTCTGCTTAATTTTCTTTAAAGAAAATAGTATCAAGATGTGGACCATGGCTCCCAAAAGCCAGTGTACTTCATTAATGCTGGGGTAACTTCTGTGGCATAAACAACAGACTTTATATGCCCATTTTCTTGGCTTCATTATTCTTTAAAAATTCACTGAATGCATTTAATCCACACAATTCATCCACTACAGTATATTGCCTCTATATTGTACCAAGCTGGTAGTTTTCCTTCACTGATCAATTGACCGAAAGATACAATCCTGTTGGCTTTTCAAGATGCGTTGAAAGAAGTTTGTCTAAATCTTGGAAGGTTTAAAAATAGGTTTAAAGGTTATGTAGTAGTTTTCGAAGTTTAAGGTTTTGTTACAAACAACCTTGTCTGCCAGAAGATAATAATTCTTAAATGTCTGAAAATGGTGGAATTTATTACATTTGGCTGTGTGTGTGTGTGTGTGTGTGTGTGTGTGTGTGTGTGTGTGTGTGTGTGTGTGTGTGTGTGTGTGTGTGTGTGAGTCCCTGAGCATTGGACATTGGAGATTTTTACCTGTTAAAATTTTCAGTCTGTAGGACTGCACATAATGCATCATGTTTTTATTCATTTTTTATATTTCTCCCCACTCCAGCCATTGAGAGCCTACCATTTTAAATATGAAGCTGAAGTGAGTGAGTATAAAGGAATGATTCTTAAAGTGACTGGCCCCATGAGGGTGACACTTCAAGGGTCAGTGGCTTTTTTCAGTTTCTGCTGGAGGGAAACATTCCCAGCTCCTGAACCCTGACTTTCTATCGACGGCCTAATCCAATTACTGCTTCTTTTACAGAGGAATGGAAATGGCAAAGTTAGGTTGCCTGTTGATATTGTCTAACTGTCTGAAGTACTTCCTCCTTTGGAGACAATTTGGAGATGATTTTCATTAGCCCTTGAGTTACCCAATAGCCCTTGAAACAGATACATCATGTCTTCTTCACAAAGTCACCCCAGCAGAAAGCTTGAATTTTTTCTGTGCTGTGTTCCCTCAGGTGGAGAGTGGCCTCTCGTCCTGCCTGGGGATGAGGGTGTTGCTCTCAATAGGATACTAAAACTGGGTGAAGGTCGTATTAATTGATCAAATATCCCATGCTGAAGTGTGAGTTCTCTCCCTAAGGAATCCTGCTGGTTGTTTGTGTGTTGGTAAAGAGCAGTCTGCTGCTGGCAGCCTTTAATAATTCGAAAGAGCAGAGAGGAAATCAATGGGTACTGCGCTCAGCTTGTGTAGCTCCAGCTGCTCACTGCATGTCTCCGCTGGGCCACATACAGACTACTGACATTGTTTATCCTAATCTAGCCCAGGATTCAACTCTTTTTAACTACTTTTAGTGCTTCTGCAAATTGAATTTTCAGTCTCAAAAAAATAAATGGAAAGAAATTCTGTCAGATACTGTATGTCTGTGTGTTATCATGTAGGGTGCTTGGCTGCACACACAATAGACACAGCTGAGATAGATACAGTATGTCCGCATATTGTTATAAAAGCACATGCAACAGACCCAAAAATAAAAGGTTTTTTTTCTTTCTCATATGCACATCTGCCATTTTTTTATGATATGCACACTATTTTTTATGGCATCTGATTAAAAAAGGCAGATAGTTTTGTACCTTTTTGACCTTATTTCCAGTAACACACATAGCACACATAGTAAGCAGTTCTGTCCAAGGCTTGATTTCGTGGACACAGCAGTTTTGTTCAAACCATGAAATAAGAACTCATTCCTGAGATGATACAATGAGTGTAAATAATACAGCAGTGCCTTTGTTAAGAAGTGGAAGAAAACAACATCAACAGCAACATCTTTA
>JAOVVA010000051.1:13969815-13984012 GCA_028565275.1 Leiocassis micropogon
GCCGTCACCCTTGGCTTGCTCATCAGAGACATTTCATTCATCATTCATTCATCTAATTATTATCTAGACACATTTTTTCTCACACATACACGCTTCCAAATATTTTCTTTTCTTTTCTAAAAAAAATAAATAAATAATAATAATTCTTTAATTTTTGTGAAGCTGCTTTGAGACAATGACCATTGTTAAAAGCGCCATATAAATAAAATTGAATTGAATTGAATTGTATGACTGTGTATGTGACGAATAAAATTTGAATTTAAATTTGAATTTGAATTTGGGAAATAACCCAAAGAATTTCTATTATTTTATTGCTAACGTGCATTATTCTATAAGACATTTCATATATGGATGTATTTTTTAAATCCTTTTTAAAAGATCATGCAAATGTAATTCTTACAGAACAAGCTTTGTTTTTGTTGGGAAAGCCTTTTAGCTATACAGAGGACCCAATAAAGAACCCTATTGTGTGTATAGGTAGCTTGTTTAAAGTAAAAAATGAGCAGCCATTGCATAACGTAATACAGTTCTATGGTTTTTGGATAAGTAGAAAACTTACTTAGTTGTTTAAGACCCCAAACTCTCTGGCTTTTAGGCTTATTTCAGTCTGTCTTGCTGAGAAGATGGGCCTTTGCTCCCCAGACTGCATTATCAGCAGATTTACTGCAGTGGTGTAACTAAGGCACCTACAGGTCAGAACAAACTGAAGGGAAGTCTAAAGAGATTTGCTTCTTTTACTCAGCAGCAAAAACATTTCCACCTCATTTAGAGAAACTTTTTAAAAATATTTTTTGCTGATTAGACATACAAGAAAGGAAACCAGATGAAAAGAAATTATGCTAGGCTTAAACTAAGATGATGCTAAATTAAGTGTTTAGGAATAACATGCCCCACAAAAGTTTTATTTATTTATATATTTATTTGTTTGTTTGTTTGTTTGTTTGTTTGTTTATTTTACAATAAATGTCCAGTGTTTGAAAAATTCCAGTAGTCTGTGCCTTTCCACATTAACCCATATTCATGTTCATGGTGAAATTTTGAAGTTTCTTTCTGGGGGCCAAACTAAGTCCAGTGCTTTAAACACAGAAATCAGTCAAATTGATACAGCACCAGCTTTCATATTTTTAGTTTTTATTAAATTGAGCCCATTATAAATAAATTTCACATTTATTTAGGGTCCTTTGGGACCAAAAAAGGACATAAAAGGACAACAAGGAATGATCTCAGGCATGAAAACTACAAGGGGTTAAAATGAAAATCGGTACCACCTGATTTGTTAGAAGTCAGACTTCTATAATATGAGAAATGTGCAGGTAATTGATTTCACATATGGAAATATGGGAATTATGGGAAGAAATTATTTACTTCTTTTTCTATTTTTTCCAAAGTTCCACTTGTGATTAATGTTTGAGGTATGCAACATGAGTGAAGAAAAAAATTTAAATGGTTGGATCGGAAGTGGCACAAATTGTTATATTTTTATAAGTGCTTAAACAAAGATATCTTAATGCAGGAACATTAGTATGAAAATTGGACTACTCATTTTTATGTGAGTACATTGCAAAATTTGTATATATTCAAAAACTTCACTAGTGTTTACAACTACAATTCTTATACTGTAAAAATATAATTGATTTCTGAGTGAGTTGCAGCCAAATGTATGGCCCAGATTAAAGTACTGTACATCAGAATATGTAAAAACAAACAATCCATCCATGTGGGTTATGTATTAATGTGAATTACACTATGACCTTCACTGTTACTTTAATTAGCCTCCTCGTCACATGACATTTTTCTTCAGATGGAGGTAATTTATCTTCATTTTTCTCCCTCTCCACAGTTTGAGCAGTTCAGGGTGTTTAAGTAACTTTGTGAACTTGCGTAATTACAGCAAACTGTCCAAAATGATGTCTATCAATCATACAGTTTCACATGGGTCTTGGGTTTCTTTGAATGCTGCTTTAACTTTACTACACCTTTAAACAGTTGAAGAACTATTGTCAGACCGACAAATTTTAGGAATAACATGTATCTTATTGTTATTTCATTCTACATACCAGATCATTTGAAACTATTTCGTCAAAAGGAATATAAATCGTCCACAAGCAGCTTCAGGGTGGCTACAGTGTATGAAGCCATAATTCTTAAATGATGTAGTGAAGTAGATCTTATATAATGTTTGTGATCTTGGCTCGCTCAACATATTATTTATAGTTGCTTTAAAACTCTATGTGAAATAAAGTCATCTGCTCTCAGAAGGCTCATAAATCTAAAGACGTTAATGGTGTGAGTGTAATCAAAATATCAGCTTTATGCTTGATGCAGAATCAAGACTCCAGTGGCACTGATTGGCATTTTATAAAGTCACTGCATTTTAGAACTATTGATGGCATTTAAGTTAGCAACAGGTTCATTAAATTAAAGTGCTGTCAAGCCTGATGATTTTTAAGTGCTGTTAAGGAAAGTATAGAGTGTTGGAGAAAGTGAGGTCAGGATTTGCTCCAGACTTTTGTCAGATCATGCAGTAGAAGATATTTCACTGGGGAGTTTTTAGTTTGAATAGAATTAGGAAGCCATGATACACAAACAAAGACAGTTTGTGTTAGAATTATTTAAGGAGTCATTAAAAAAATGAGGTCAATACTATGGACCATTTTTCTGTAACTGTAATAAAAACCATACAATCATTACTTTGCAGTAAACCATAACATTTACTGAAAAGTCTCATTTCTGGGTTTTTTTTGGGTCCTAATTCACCATATTTTCACGTAGTCTTTAAAAATCTTTTCGAACATAATACAACTGAACATGTTACGTTTGAAAGATTTCTGCATGAAACTGACATTTAGCCATTCTATACTTAGCCATGTAATAGTTCTAGGCAGTAGATCTTGTACTTTTTAAAATTAACCTTACATTGCTTTTCATATTACGGGGCTCTCTGGAATTTGACAGATATCTGATGGTGGCCAAAGGCAGTATATCTTCTAATAATTAACTATTTAAAGCACAGTATAGATAGTTTCAGGCAGGAGGGCCATTAAATCCTGTAATATTTCAGTACCAAGAACCAAAAGTTAAACACCGGGTCAGGGGTAAGGCATTTGTTAAGGCATTTGGTAAGGCAAATTGACTATGGTTTGGATGGTCCCAGGTTCATCCAGTTGTCTTTTTGGGCCCTTGAGCAAGGCCCTCAACTTCTCAGATGTATAATGCGATAAAAATGTAAGTCGCTCGGAGTAAGGGTGTCTGCCAAATGCCTAAATGTTATCATGTCTAATATTATAAATAATATGACAAGAGTGATTTCAAGTGTAAGTATTTTCCCTATTAATCTACTGCAAAAAAAGAAAAACTGAAAAAAAAAGTACTCAATAATGAAAATAATGAAATAGACAGGATCAAAATAAGGATCAAAATAATTACAGGATTGATCAGTGAACTATAAAACAATCAATAAACATTGCACCAAAGTCATTTTCTGCCTTTGCATTTAAACAGCATATACTTATGCTGTTTTATATGGAGGCTGACTGGGATGTTGTTTCAGACAAAAATTAATATTATCATAATATATTTTTTATGCATTGTTTTGATCCATTTTTAATACATACAAATTCAGAAGACATACTGTAAAATAGGCAAATAACACAAAATCCATATAAAAAATAGAAGACTGTTGAGCAATGCAGAATATTCTGAGCAAAAGTTATCTTATTGTTAATTTGCTGTAAAGTATTACTGATGTGTTAAATGCCATGAGTTATGTTACTGACTTATTAAGAATAAATGTAGATGTCTCTTATCCTGAAAGTGTAAGTGGCACACATTTTCTTCTAAACAGACGGCCACACATGGTGACATTGGTTCTAATCATGGCCACTTACCGTCATATGTGTTTACTTAAATGAAGGAAGAAGGCGTGTATGTGGCACACATGTTCACCACACCACTTGAGAACTCGCCTGTGTGTAAATGGAGACTTTTAACAATCTCACTACAATAATATGCCTGACATTTAAGACATTTCATTAAAAAGGGGCCATTAAAGTAAACTGTAGATTTAATACTTAGTCACAGAAAGGTGCTTATCTATTCTAACCTCATGAGTGCTACGCATTTATTTTTGTACACTAAAATAACCCCACTTGTGGAATTAATTAGGTCTGAAGGCAAAAGTAATTAGTTTTAATCTCACACACACTTTCTTTACCCTTTGTGTCTGCATGTCTAGTATATACACTTTAAAAAAACAACAACAAATAATTATTGGGTCTTATAAAAGTTTTAAAGTTATAGCAACTAAAAATATGTACTACATTCAGCAAAATAACCGAAGCACTTAGATCCACTAACATTCCAATACTCGGAAGCCAAGATTTTTTTTTTTACATTGGAAATGGTATTAGAGTGGCAAACTTCATTGTGCAGCTAATTTGGAAGAAAGAAAATAATGCTATACACATATGAGGACAATTTAGTTCACATTAGCATTTTTTTCTTCATTCAAAATAGTTAAAGGATAAACAGTATAAAGTATGTTTTATATTTTTGCTTGTGTTTCAAGGCTGGTGTTTAGGAGACCATGAAGATGACAGTTAAATAAGTAGTTAGTTTTTTCCTGAATTCTTTTCACACACACATACCGACTTATATACATAAAAATTTGTATGTACAGGGTGGGTGAAAATTTACTAGGCAATATTTAATGTCTATAGAACTTCACTGATGCACCAACCCATTTTTCTCTTACTAGACTAACATGGTTAACATTTTCCAGGACCTTGGCTGGGATGATGCGGAATAACCTTCAAGAAGTCCAGAGCTCTCTCTATGTGATTTTTTTACACTCCACAAAGAAGGAGTGTACAGGACAACGCCTCATACACTGGAGGACTTGGAGGAACATATTCATGAGGTTCTTTGCAATATCCCAAACAACTTCTTTTAGAAGACACAAGTGCATTCCATTCTTGGCTTTTGAGGAAACTTGACGTGTATTTGCTTTCATTTGATATGGATCTGCTTTCATTTACCCGTGTAATAAAGTCCATGTACAATTAGTTTAAATAAATTTGTATTAGAAATATGGACTTTATTACCAACATTATGCCTAGTTACTTTTTACCCAGCCTGCATATTGTCATAATGAGTCAGACCACCTTCTAATGGAGTGTGAGCAGCCGTTTCTGAAGAAGATGCGACTAATTGGTGGTGCATATCTTGGAGGAAAAATTTCGCTCCCTTTTGTTGGTATATGCAAAATGTAAATCTTTTAAGATTAAAACTTATACCTGTAAATTTCTATTAATATAAAAGTTATACAAAAGATAACTTGTTGGTACTATTGTAGGTGGTTTTGTTCAAATTTTAGGAAGTGATTTTCTTACTTATGGAAATTCTGGGTTTAATATAAGTGGATAAAGTGGATAAGTGGATATTAATAGATTATTATTATTAATACATAGTTCCTGGATTCTGGGACGTTTGTACGCAAGGTGTGCTATTGAGTGTTCATTTCTGATATATGTGTTTACACAAAGAGAGAGAGAGAGAGAGAGAGAGAGAGAGAGAGATGGTTGTTGCTGTGGTTTATTATTAAATGGGGCTACTCTGTAATGTCAGAGTGAGAAAGGTATCTTTGAGAGCACTGCGTTAGATGTATCGCCTTCCACAATATTGTTCTAAAACAGAGAAAGATAGATAAGTGGGAAGTTCTTGGTGCCAGCCTCTTACGAGAAGAATTAGATGCTGACAGCATTCTCCATGTGGTTAATTGAGGTGATAGATATCCTTGACATTTATTTGGAGAGATTAAGACCATTTTTTTTCTCTGGCCTCATCCAGAGAAAGGTCACAGTCTGGGATCCTTCTAATTTGCCTCTACAATTAACAAATCTTTAAATCTGGCCATATCACTGATGGTAAAGATTTTTTTTCTTGTAGTAGATAAAAACACCCTCACTACAAAGATGAAATTGGACTAATCCTTTTCACATCCCTCTGTATGCACACACTCTTCTCTTCTTCTCTCATTCAACAAAGGGTAAAATAAATCAAAGCATGTCTTACACCTTTCAGACATAAAACTGTTTATTTATTTTGTTACTTGTGGAACATATGCTTTGTGCCATTCTGATTCTTCAAAAGCATAATCCATCCAATCATGACCCACTCCACTTCAATGACAAATGCCCCATCACACCTTTGCTAACTCCCCTACTGTTCTTTCTGATACAATGTCTTCCCCTCCTTTCTTGAAGGCTGTGCTGACCAACTGGCTCCAACCTTCTCTAGGATCTTTATCAGGTCCCTTGAGGTATGAGGATCCCCCCTGCTTTAAGTTCTCTGCCATAATCCCAGTTTCCAAGAAACCTTCAATCACAACATTGAATTAATACAGGCCTGTTGCTCTGACATGAAGGTCATGAAGTTCTTTGAATGACTAGTGTAGGCCCACCTGAAGAGCCCCACAGATCACTTTTTGGGCCCCCTGCAGTTTGCCTACTGGGCAAACATATCACTGGTTGATGCAGTCAAAATGAGTCTGCACTGCATTCTGCAATACCTTGACTGCCTAGGGCACATGAAATCCTGTTTGTGGACTTCAGCTCAGCATTTGCCAGAATCATTCCCGAAATCCTCACTCTATCCCCTGCCATCTGTCAGTGGATCACCAGCTTCCTGACAGGCTTCTGGTATACAAACAGTCATCACTGGTGCTCCCCAAAGATGTGTCCTCTCTCCACTGCTCTTCTCCCTTTACACTAATGACTGCACCTCCAAGGATCCAGCTGTTCAACTCATACAGCTTGCAGATGTTGTGATAGTTATTGTACACATCGAAGAAGGCAATGAGTCTCCGTCTTTGTTGGAGGTTGAGCAGCTGGTATTCTGGTTCAGTAAGAACAACCTGGAGCTGTCTCACACATACAATCTCCAATGGCCCAGTGTCATCAGCCCTTCAGGTCTCTGGGGACTTCAATCTTCCAAGACTTGTATTTCGAAAACAACGTCAACTCCTACGTCAATCTTATATTGTAAAGGACCCTGATCATCAGAATATATTATTATTATTCTATAAAAACCAGGAAACAGGAAGTAAAAAACATTACATTTCTTACACCCTGGACACAACTCCTCCCTTTGGCATGTGCTACCAAAACCTCCAGACACATTCCTACTTCGATCACCCTCAAAAATAGCTGACAAGGATCATCTGCTATTTGCTATAGAATTATCTGCATATATACATATACTGTATCGTACAAATACTCAAACATCACTACCACACACATTCATATCTGACACATATCACATATATTCATATATATTCCCATACATTCATGTCTTTATGTAATAGTGTGAGTGTGTACAGTAGTGTTTCTCTGAATATTTTAATTTCCATATGGGATGTAGGTAATTGTTTTTTTTTTTTTACAATACCATGCACACTCACTTAATGTATAGTGGTTCTTTATATAATTTGTATATTGCTTGTTTATTGTTGATGTATTACATATTGCCTGTAAATACATTGTACCTTATACCTTGTGTCAAAATTACCAATGACTGATAACCAAACTCCTTGTGTATTATCATATGTGGCTCCACAAATCTGATTCTATTTTTGATTCTGATGAATTTACTTAGATAAAGCTCAGAGTCTATCATCATTTAAAGTGGGGTTAGTCATGTGCTTCCCTGTGGTCCTAGCTTCATCTTTTCAGAGAAGTGAACCTACTTCTAAGAGACCCACATTACTATATGCTATATCAATCTTTTTATTAGAGCTTAACATATGATGTTGTAGATTTAGAATTAGTAATGTGACTTGCATATGATTGTGCTCTGTTTATGTCTGTTAAATGACTTTCTGGGGTGCAGGACCTATGCAGCTATCAGGGAATAAATCTGAAGCTAGATAACTCATTTCTCAGACTGCCTGTGATAGGGGACTGTAAACAGCTCATGGCACATTAAAGCAATTCTCTGATCTTAAAGCAAGGAGGAAACAGTGTGATTTAAAAGGATCTTGGGCCTTTGTTCAGCTTTCGGGTTTCTGCAGGCGATATGGTTACATCAACACGTGTTGATTTATTCATAATTTCAATTCTTTATAGGATTTCAATCATGCAGCCCTGAAGATTTTCTTGCTCTATCAAAATAAAAGGGGAATTCCATATCTGAAAATGGCTCAAAACTAATATGGATACCACTAAATGTTAGTGGAAAATGGGGGAAAATGTATATAGTAGTTACTTTATGATTTATGACTAAATTAGTCATGTCTGCTCTGAGCTGAAAATTATGTTGCTCGTCAGTACCATGGGTGGCATGCATTCCCATTTTTCACAGGCATATTTTTATCTTTGCTGTGCAATTATCTAGCAGTTGGCCATTTTTGTGTAATGAGGCACTTGTCTTTTCTCTTCGTCTGCCGTCATTTAATCATTACAGCCTGTAGCTGCATCATCTGCTATTGTCTCTCTCACATGTGGTATGATTTATTGAATGTGCCAAAATGCCATGGTGTTATAATTAACCAGTACCTTTCTACTTCTCAAGCAGCTCAGACACTCTAAAGCTAAACTCCCCTGCCATGCTAGTATGTCAGTTACATTACCTTGCGGTGTGGAGGGTTCTCTTCCACTTCCAAATGGAAGTATGTTAGAATTGGATGGGTAGAAGCAAGGACACACATTAAGGTTCACATCTCAGATGGCAGTCACACTTGGCAACAACCCTCATTATCACTGTCAGAGAGTGAGAGAGTATGCAGTATACACCCTACTGTGAGATACTGTCTGACACATCTAAACTTAGTTATTTTCCTCTTGCTGAGAAATATCTGTCATGTGCGCCTCAAAAGTCTAGTGATGGGAAATTTTCACTTATTTATAATGGAACACACACATAAACATAACTCTTTAAAACTATTTTATGATCTCATGCAGTATATAATTAGGTAAGTACCTTACCTTGCTTTTATCATTCAACATTATTATTACATACCTTTGGTCAGAAGCCAAAGTTAGTGGCACAAACTGGAGAATATTCCCAGCTACAAGTTTTATATCCATTCACTTGTTCTAATACATTGCCATTTATATATGTATTATGAAACAACTTACACACTTAAACTGCGGTAAAAAAGTATTTGGCCCTTTCCTGATTTTTTTAATGTTTTGCACATTCGTTATACTTACATGATTCAGATAATCAAACAAATTTTATATGATGATTTCATTTATTAAGCTGTCCAAACCTACCTGGCCCTATGTGACCCCTAGCTAAATCATGAATGAACTGTGATTTTGAGAAAGCTGAGTTCAATTTTACTTGCCACACCTAGGCCTGATTACTGCCAGACCTATTGAATCAATAACTCAATAACTCCATAATCAAATAAAATCACTTAAATAGAAAAAGTGAAGCATGCCAAAATATTTAAAAAGCCACATGATCTAACTAAATTTAAGAATAGATGAGAAACAAAATAAGTAACATGTATTAGTCTGGAAAGGGTTACAAAGCGAACCCCAGTTAAAGCCATTATCCACAATTGGTAAAACTTGAAACAGTGCTGAATCTCCCCAGGAGTGGCCGGCCTACGAAAATGACTCCAAGAGCACAACGACAACCAATTCAGGAGCTCATAAAAGAACTCAGAACAACATTTAAAAAACTGCAGGCCTCATTTGCCTCAGTTAAGGTCAGTGTTCAGGATTCAACATTACGAAAGAGACTGGGGGAAAATGGCATCTATGAGAGAGTTCTAAGGCGAAAGCCAGTGCTGCTCAAAAAGAACACAAAGGCTTATCTCATATTTGGCAAAAAAAAATCTTGATTATCCCCAAGACTTTTGAACAAATATTTTTTGGACTGATGAGACAAAAGTTTAGTTTTTTTGGAAGATATTCGTCCTGTTACATCTGGCATAAAACTAACATAGCATTTCATAAAAATAATACCATACCAACAGTCAAAAACGGTGGTGGTAGTGTGATGGTCAGGGGAACTGGAACTCGACATCTTGCCATAATTGATGGAACCATGAATTTAGTGCTCAAAAAATCCTGAAGGAGAATGTCTGCCCTTCAGTTTGTGACCTCAAGCTTATGGAGAAGGTCAATGATCTGAAACACACCAGCTAGTCCACCTCTGAATGGCTCAAAAGCCTAATCAAAGTCCGGCTTAAATCTGATTGAGATCCTTAAACAGGCCGATCACGGCTCAAAAACCCTCCAATATCACTAAATTAAAACAATTCTGCATAGAAAAATGGGCAAAAATTCCTCCACAGTGATGTGAAAGACTCATTGCCAGTTATTACCTCCTACGGGAGGCACAATCAGTTAGGTGATGACTTTTTCCACATAGGGCCGTGCAGGTTTAGATTTTTTCACCAAATAAAGGAAATCATCATTTAAAAACTGCAATTTTATTTACTCACCATAGGATATTTTTGTGTAATACTAAAATTAGTTTAATGAACAATGAATCGTTTAAGTGTGACAAATATTCAAAAAAGGGTCAAGAAGGGCCAAATACTTTTTCACAGCAGTGTATATGGTTGATACACCACATAAATCATTAAAAAACTTAATACGTAGTTGATATCGTGCCTGCTTGGGTAAGGAGCCATTTATTTAACATTTTGGAACAAGTCTCCATTATCAGTACTTTGTAAGTGTCAGAAAAATTTTAACTTTAAGTTTTCTCACTCAGAAAAGTCTTCAGAATAGAGAATGCACTTTCTTGGTTAGAACATTAAATTATTAGTAATAATAGGGACTGCTTTGTTTTGTGGATGCTCCTTAGCATTAAAAGTAGATACTGTATACATTTCATAAATAAATTCAAAATTTTATGTATTAATAAATTAAAACATGTAATTGTTGACATATGGTGCAACGGGAATAAAACACACTTGGACATGCAGTAATTGATAAGAAAACTTTCTGATTGTACCACAACACCTCTCTGATGTTTTTCCTATAACAGCATGCCCCATTATGTTTTATTCCTTAATTATAATGCTGTGTTAAGCTGTAGGGTTGCATGAAGGGACAGCAGGTAGCTGGTGCATTTTCTGGCTTCAGGGTTTGGAAAAAGCTGTTGTTCAAGACTTCTTTTTTATTCTTCTTGCTTGAGGACAGGTGAAGGAGTAATTTATATACAAAGTTTGGCAAAAGATGCACATCAAAGATAACAGGGTGCAGGAGATGGAGAAGTGAATAGAGAAGTCAGTCAAAAAGCAGCCTGTCACTCTTCTCTCTCTGCCTCTCCGTCTGTGAATACTGTATGGCCTATTCTGTTCTCCTAGCTCAGGGATTACTGTGATGTGTTTCTGTTTGTTATGATGTCGGGGTATATTCATGATTGGTGCTAGTTCTTGGCAGCCAAAACAGCAAGCTGTCATAGCACCTTCCCTGTAGAAATAAATTAGGCATGACCACTTATGGGTAACTATAACGGTCGGGGAAAGTGAAAATGGAACACTGTCATTAGCTGCTGTGTACCTAGAGGTGACTTTGGCACAAATTTAACTATGCAGAAAATGCTGCACCACTAAGTAAGTATTTGCACGCAAACTGGTGATATTTGATCCACCTTAGTGTCAAGTGCTTCTGTAACTTTAAAAATTAAACAGGACGAAAATCTCAAGCGGCTTTCAGTGGGCAGTTTGATTCAGATTTTACTATCTGCAATAGTTCTATAATAAGAAGGAACTGTCTTTTTGGATTAGCTATGCTTGGCAGTACTGCGTGCCTCCCTAGCTCTCACTTAGTTGAAGCAAATGGAAGTTTCCTCTGCCATCCTTCCTCCTGGTGAGTGTGATGTAGATGGAAAAGAGCAGCCAAGCAGACTTTAACCCATTTTTACCTTCACAGTCACCCAGCCGACACATAGACAATGCAACGGAACGAAAAAACAACACCAAAAAGAGCACAAGAATGCCAAGTAGTTATTTCAACACCTTCACATGCATCACTAGCTAAGACATGACAACGTCTAGATTGGTTTGGCCTATGAATAAAGGGCTTTAAGGTCACTTAACCAAGGCTAGTTTTGATGGTTAGAAATTTGTTTGTCAGATTTTTTTATAAGATGTTTTTGGTTTTCATGAATTCTAGTAGTCATCATTTTAGGGAAGAAATCTACCTGGTGCCTGTGAGTTAAACATTTCTCTCTGCACTGCTCACTGCTGCAGAAAGAAGATTTGATACCCACGGAAAACACACAGTATGTTATATTTATAGATGATTGTGCATGATGTAACATACTCCACAGCAGTCTGCACATTATTGTCTTATATTTTCTTATTCCAATTATGTCAGTCTAAGTGAAGTACATACATTTTAGATTTTCTACATTTATTGATTATTCTATTAATTTTTTTACCATATGATAGTTTTAGGTCAGTTAGAAATAACAATAAGGATAATAAGACTAGATTCATGAAAAAATTGTTCATAAAAATAATGAATTAAAAGAGGAGTTTTTCTATATTCACATGATAACAGGCATTATGTTAAACTGATGTATCTAAATCAAGTGTGTTAATGTGTTACTTTTAGGCTTGTTAAGACTGTAATAAAAAGAAGGAATTAATGAAAAGATGGCACATACAGAAATCAACTGACTAGTAAAACCTATGACTGTGTGGTAAAGTCACTATAATTTATTTTCTATAATCACTATAATTTATTATACATGTAGCACAAACACAAATTGCATGTAATTCAATAGGATTGGCTAACAAGTTAAATTACCAGTATATATAAGTCTCAAATAAGTATTCTTATAGATGTAATATAATTCTTCTAGCTGATGCGGGTCAGGGGTGGTAGAGGTGACTTGAGCATGGTCCTTCACCCCCAAGTGCTCAGATACAATCGGGAGCTGACATTTCTTTTTCTTCAGTTTTCTTTTACCTATATGTTTAGTAGCTCATTTATTAATCTATCAGAGCGTCTCTATAGTGTTAAATTTAGTTTGGATGGACTGTTGATGCATTTTGTAACATTGCAGATGACTAGATATATAAACATCAACAGTTTGTTGACTGGTTCAGAATAGTCTACATGTTTATATAATAGACAAAAAAGGGGACTATGCAATAAATTATTACTAGAACAAGTAAATTTTGATGTCACTATTTACATTTATGCATTTGGCAGAAGTCTTACTCCAGGGCGACTTACATTTTTATCTCATTATACAGCTAAGTAGTTGAGGGTTAAGGGCCTTGCTCAAGGGCCCAACAGGTGGTCATGGGATTTGAATCTGGGACATTTCAAACCATAGTCCTAGCTACCCCTGAACACTTCTATAGGATATATTGCTGCTTTAAGTGTGGATGCATTGCTGAAACTGAGCCACTCTCCAGGCTGCGTTACATAATTTAATGCTTACATAGAACACTTTCCACTGCCTTTTATGTGACAATCTAAGCTGTGCATTTCCAATGCTGCAGGCTGTCACAAATATACCAACACAATCCTGTAGCTTATTATAAATACACAGGCTTTGTTGTTCAATTTTGGTTATGAAATATTTTCTTTCAGGCCTTGGAGCTGGAGATTAGGTTAAGCTTTGCAATGCTCCACATTTGCAACTGATACTTCTGGGTTGCCTTATGAACTACATGTACTTGTTTTACCACTAGAAAATTAGAACCATGATGGCAATGATCTTTTTCTTACAGTATGCCTGAGTAACAGGGCTGTACAGTGGTGGCATGCTTGACCTGCTCACTGCATAAGCCAGAAAACTGCTGTTGGAGGTCTACAGAGGTTAACTGAAGCCAGAGCAAGTATATTAGCTTGGGAGAGTTGTATTATTAATTGGCTCATGTATTATGATTTTTTTATTTAACAAATATTTGGCAGTCTGCATCTTGCATCAAGGAAAAGACAAACCAATTTAAATCGAATCTCTGCTTTATGTGCCAGGTGACATGTGTTCAATGGTTTCCCCTGAGGAATGAGAGTACTTTTACTAGAGGCATCTTCACCTTGCCTTGAATTACAATTACTATTTGTATATTATTGATAAGTGGACAGCAATGCCCCCTCTGTTACTTTTATTTGTGACTAGTCATGATCCATAAAACACACACACACACACACGCACACACACACGCACACACACACACACACACACACACACACACACACACACACACACA
>JAOVVA010000051.1:14003381-14014182 GCA_028565275.1 Leiocassis micropogon
TGTTGGGCCCTTGAGCAAGGCCCTCAAATGTATAATGAAGAAAAAAAATGTAAGTCGCTCTGGATAAGAGCATCTGCCAAATGCCTAAATGTAAGTACTGTGTATATATTGTTAATAATGTTTCTTGTGATTTCCATCAATCTTTATAATTGAAAAGGTCTCAATATTTTTGCCTTGATCTAATTTGCTTCCACTACTTTCTGAACTAACATATTATTGCCACTAACTTGCATACTTAAATTACCACAAACACATCTGCACACTGATTTAGCCATATAACATTTTATTTTTAAAAATCACAAAGAAAAATTCACACTCTCTACTTTTTAACACTCTTGTAACTCAAAGAAAATCTGCACAAAATATTCTCTATGAGTTTGCTGTGCTTCTTGCTCTATTTGAAACTAATCAACTTGCTCTCATACTGTTCACGTTTTTGTGTTGTCCTTATGTATATAGTATAGATGTATATAGTTTCCAAACAGCTGTTCTGCCACTGATTCATGTTTTCTCACTGGTGTTTAAGGAGTTAAACAATCTTCATCTGTAATTTAGGAATGGAAACTTACATATCAATACGCAGACTGTTAGAGTGTTATTTTATCTGGCATGTATTGCATAAGGCAATAGGTGGCGTAGTGGTTAGCACTGTCGCCTTGCACCTCCAGGGTTCGGGTCCGATTCCCGGCCACGCTCGATTCCCGTCTGTGTGTGCATGGAGTTTGCATGTTCTCCCTGTGCTTGGTGGGTTTCCTCCAGTCCAAAGACATGTAGATTAGCCTAACTGGTGTTCCCAAATTGCCCGTAGTGTGTGAATGGGTGTGTGAGTGTGTGTATGTGTGTATGCCCTGCGATGGATTGGCACCCTGTCCAGGGTACACCCCGCCTCGTGCCCTAAGCCTCCTGAGATAGGCTCCAGGTCCCCGCAACCCTGAATACAGGATAAAGTGGTATAGAAGATGAGTGAGTGAGTTGAGTGTATTGCAGAAAGGAGTCTGAGTCTAAACTTTATCCCTCAGGAGTAAAAAAAAAAAAGAGGGCTTTGCCAGGTATAATGTTGGTTATTTCCTGAAGCCGATCTCCTGCCAGTGGGCTCTGCTTAAATTAGGAAGAAAGAGCAAAAAGTGAATCACGATGATCCTGACTAGGATTAAGCAGTGTATAGCAAAGAATTTCTGAAGATGAATGCATGAATTATTTAATGGATGATTCTAAAACATATTGATTGCAACTTGTAATGGATGTTATACAAATTTATGGATGTCTTTGTATTTAAGATTCAAATTTTAGATGGAACATTGCAATAAATCAGCTAGTGGTACATGTTATGGGACATTGTGCACACACCAGAGACTAATGAGTCATTTCTCTTTAGTGCTTTATGTGCTTGTTCTGCCCTGTGTGAATTGAAGCCTCATTTTCCTTCCTATGCTTTCCTTTAATTTGCACATTCTTACTCTGTTTTTCCAATCCACCACAATTAATTCTCTTGAGATGTTTTTCTTTAGGGCGGAATAGTGGTGCAGCGGGTAGTGTTGCCTTCTCACCATTCCTTAATCCTGGAATCAGTTGTGAGCTTGGATGGGTGGAGTTTTATTCACCATGTTCACCCTGTGCTTGTATTGGTTACTTATGGATTCTTCTAATTGTAGGAAAACATGCTGATATGGTGATTGGTGACTGTAAAATGCCTTAGTTTGAATAATTGCTTTTGTGTGGATTCTAACTTTCTTGTGCTTAGTATTCTTGGAACAGACTTTCAGTACAGTGCTATCCCGACAAGGCTGTTACTGGAGATAAATAAAGGGACGTTTTCTTTACACAAATAAACAAATTGCATTTACAAATTATTAAAGATAATGTTTTTGGTAGATTTTTGGTAGAAATTGTGAATTATCAAATTGTTGTGGTTAATATTTATTTTATACAGTTATGATTGCTCATTTTATGACAGATGGCATTTATTTTTTTTTATTGCATCTAAAGTGTTTGGGAGTTTTATTAAAATTTTACTGGGCATGACAGAATTGAATATAAATAGCCCAAATTTAGCCGAGATAACAGGAAGATACAGGAAGGAAAGTATCTGTCACCCTCTGACTAAAAAGAAAAATGAATAAGCAAAAACGCAATTAATAAATATTTAATATATTTTCAAACAATAATTTACAGTATTTGTGAAACGTACTGCTACAATGTTCTGTTAGCTGCTGATTAATGTTGGGGTTTGTATGCTTTGTATCAGTGCACCCATGTTTGTTGTTGTGAGGTCAAAGTGTGATGTTAGGTCTGATACCACTGATTTTGATTATTTGCTCTAATTCCAGGTTTTACCAGAAAGCCATGTTAAGTAATTTTTTGCAATTCCTAGTCCTAATTTATGTGTTTATATAAACACATGACACATCATATGTCCTTCTGGCTTTTATTTATCCACTTTCAGTCGCAGGACAAGACATTTAAATGTCTTCTGACTTCTCTACGAAGAAACCCACTCAGAATTTTAAGTCAATCTCAGCAAATGTATTTATTTTCTTTGAAAAGTATCAGGCTCCCATGAAATTGCTATATCGAGTTAGGTTGAAGAGGTCACTAAAATATCAAATATTGACATTGGGCTCTGTTTTAACTCTAGGAAGCTTAGTTAAGTGAAGTCACTGGATTTGTCAAGCCACCTTATTGGCTTTTGTGGGATTTTTATTATTGAGGTGGAAAATTAAGAACACATCTGTAAAAACCTAAACAAAAGATGGCATCAAAGTGGCTGTCCGGCGTTAGGAAATGGTTTGATTTTTTTTTTTTTCAGATAGACTGGCTACCACTGTGCTGGAAAACAAAGAAGGGTGTTTTTACTCAGTGAGGAATGTGGGAAAGAGTTAGGATATTCCCCAAAGTCTTATGGACATGGGACTGTTTTTAATCCATTCTAATCCTACCCCTTCTCAGAGTTATTTCCCTTTGTACATGTGAGATGCAGACCTCACACCTTATCAACAAAATATGAAGCAGCCAATAAACCAACTAAAATTACAGCAATGCTCCAGGGGGGCACATGATGCTATTATATAATATTGTTACATTACTAATGTGAATTCAAATTCTAGTGTTCATCAGTGGCCACCATACCATTTATGGGCCGACTTGTAATCTCTATAAATTTGTTTATATTTCTCAGTATTGGACTTATGAATTTAGGTCAAAATGTATCTTGAAATTTTTTAGAAAATAAAGCGAATATTCTTCATCATGCAGTTTGACCAATTTCATCCAGGAGATTTCAACAAGCTCATATCGATCGATTAAATCCCATTAAGGAATTCGGTTCAGCTTGGTGTATGTCCTTTTAATATAGTGCTGTGGTTCTCAGTAAAAATCAATGGTGTATGTTTCTGCCTCACTGAAATTGATGCAACCACTTTGTGTCTGAGGCTGTAATTTCGGAAGGTCATGCTGCCCTGGTCTGATCAATGGCTGAAGAGCCTCATAGTCTCCACTTTTATCACCTCATATTTTCCGTTGCTATTGTTCTCACATCAACTCAAAGCATCCTGGGAGGAAGATCCTGTAGAAGACAACATAAGCCAAGGATTTTGTTTGTGAACACCTAATATGGTAGCCAGCTATCAACAGGTAAACTGAAAAGTTAGGACACAACTCTTTAGGCATGCCCTTTACTCATGAAATCTAACACTAGTTGTCACACATAGTATTGTTCATCCTGTTTCCATTACAGATATACTTTAAGATATATTTTAAACTCCCATCATATAAATGAAGATGCACCAAGCATGTTTCCAAATTAAGTAAAGAGTCCATGAACCACGCTGACCTAATTTTGGAAGCTAAATGTCATATTCAATGAAATTTTACACACAGTATCTTGAATTAAGCTCAGGAATTTAAAAAAATGGTTAAAAGACACTTTTTCACTGCATTACCCAATCACACTGAGCCACGTTCCAATGACCCAAAACATTTGACGAATGCAGGAACATAGTACAAAAACCGGAAAGGACTTAATGTTGTCTCCCTTGATATGGAGTGTCCATGCTTTTTGATGTGGTCAAAGCAAGATGCAGGAAGAACTTAAAGGATAAGGATGTAGTAACAACGGCATTGACCAGTTAACAGCATAACTCATATCTGACATACTATAAGCCTGGGACAGATGAAAAAGATTGGATGGTGTTGGAAGTTGTTATTGGGAGTTGTAAGTGGAGTTCTTGCAATGACGTCTTCAGGCTTATGCTACTGTAAGAATATGGTAGGTCCACGTTTTAGAAGACCGCATGAAGTTTTATTAAGTTAATATCACATTCTTCTAATGCTTGCCATATTTATGGCACATGTGCAATTTCTCAGTGTCACATTTTAAGTTTAGTATAAATACTGGATTTAATTCCTTGCACCATCACTTCGCTATGAAAAGCACTGCTTATGTTGCAGTATTAGTTTCAGCAGGATAGCAACCCGCAGGACGCAATGATAATGTGGTAAGCGCATGTTTAGGATGTGGTGTGATCTGATCAGACATAATAACTCAGTTCTATCTCAATGTAATATGCGGTGTATCCATCCATGTGTCAGATGGTAATGGGACAGCATTGATTTCTTTGAGATTTTGGGTCTTGAGGCTCTATTTCCCCATTGTTTACATGTCTGCTCATAAGTTTTGTGTGTGAAACCTTCGCCTAATTTTCTAGTCTACATGTAATTACAACAAACAGTAAAAGAAAAAGATGTTAGTTGTGAGATGCTTTTCATATAAATATTTGTAAGTTTTGTAAGTTTCAATATGTTTTTTATATGTTGTCTTGTTTATTGTCAACTAATCTGATCTTACTTTAACTACATGACATTCTTCAATTTCAAATAATATATATGTATTTATTGAGTTACACATAATCTGTTTAATTTATGCTTTTCCATAAGCAATTGTTGATAAGGTTACATTTGAATAAATAGCTGATTTGTTCAATAAATATGAATTAGAGAAAAATTTAAGTAGATCTGGGAGTTGAAATAAAAATGAGACTTGCCGGGGGTTAAGGAAATTATGTGTCCGTGTGTGTTGATGAAGAAAATAAGAGAGAGTCTGAGTGAATAAGTGTGTGAACAGTTTACAGAGACAGCTGCCTTCTCTCGAAATTTTTTTTAAGAAAGACCAGGCCTGTATAAGGACACTAAGCCATGGCAGTCTTTCTGTAAGGCTTTTAATTAATAGGTTCATTTCCTTTCAATCTAACCTTGTTCCCTCTCTCTAGGATTTAAAAGAGACTTGTCTCTGTGAAGAATACAGCCATTGGACTGTTAGCAATGGTTCACTGATGCTGTGCAATGAATGTCACTGTAGGCAGGAGCCCAAACAATGAGGAAAGATAGGAAAGTTGCATATTAAATTGCTTCTTCTTTTCCAACCATTCGCAAAACCCATGGAATTGCCATCATCTCTCCATTTTCATTGTCCAAGTTGTGTCATGCCCAATGATGAGATTTAGGTGTACTTTCTGAGTGCACATGAAATTACAGTACCTTGATGATTCTTATGGACAGGGAACTACTAATGGGCCTGGAGGTGTATTTTGGTAATCCCTCTTACAAACATTATTGATGGGATTATTATTTTTTATCATAATGATCACATATAAGATGTCTCATCACAGCACAGATTGTATTGAGTTATTTATTACAGGGTGCCTGTTTTCATCTGTTTATCAGTGCTGTCCAAGAATGACCTTGGTTACAGAAAGATAAAGCAGTTTTGCATACATTAGATTAAATCTGGTAATGAAAATGGGAATGACAATGGCAGAAACAACATAAACTATGTAATCCCTATCAGGTTTTTAATTGTTTCACCACATCACATATTTATTACCTTTCAGTATTTGTCTTTGAAAATGAAAGGGGAAATGACTGTTGGTTTAATATCCTCATCTTGGGAAGCATTCTTGAAGCTTGAACCATACTGATTTTCTTCTAAGCAGATGTTAATGATTATTGCACCTTATCGTTTTTGTTGCAATTTTCATAAGTGCTGGTAATAATTCATGCTCTTTCTCTTGAGATAGGGGCTTTCAGACCATCAGTCCTGTATGGGCCACCCACATGTTAACTGGGCTGTGATAAGATCCGGAATGATCTATAGACAGATGGATCGTTGAGCTTCTTCTGCAGGCGGTTTTACTGGTGTGCCTTTTGACGCAGCAAAACCACCCCTCAATGCTAAGACTGCCGGGTATTTGACCTCATTCAGGCTGCATTATGCTTGTCCATGCGTAAACACATCCAACATGACTCACTTTGAAAAGTCAACAAAAGATGTGATCTTCCACATTAATTATGTCTGACCTCTGTTTGCATACATTCAATGGTTTTGAAATGAGTTTTTGACCAGCGACAATAAGATAATTGTTTACAAATGTAAATTCCTAGGACCTGACAGAGAGACCATATGTCCTTCATTTAGTAAATGTTTCATATATTTAAAGATTTAGAACACCAAGTTTTTCAGCAATTGTATTCTTTAAGTTGGTATTACTATCCTACAAATCAATTGCTTAGACTTCATATTAGATAGTAATATTTATAATAATCTGTTTTTCATATTTGTTTTTCCTTTTGGCAACAGAAGAACTGCATGAATGAAAATGGAATTTACAACATATTGCATTTATTCTTCCTGTTACCAAATAAAGAACTGGCCCTCAGTGAGTCATGATGCTTGAAGGTTTAAGGTACCTAAGCTGGAAATTGGAAGATATAATAATAGTAATAATAATAATAATAATAATAATAATAATAATAATACCACCTTCTGAAATGCCTTAAGGAGAATGCTTACTTTTTAGCTTCTGATCATTCTGATTTTTAGTTGATGCTATATTTTAAAATGATCCATTCTCCATGAGGCTAAAATTTTTAAAATTAAGTAGATTAGAACACTTACTCTTCTAACATCATCAAAAACTACATCACAACACCAAGGGTCCCTTATTTATTGTGGTTATAAACTGTGCTCTCTGAGATACAGACCCATCGAATACCTGAATGACAGATTGAATTAAATAATTAGCCTTTGTATAACAGTGGTTAATATATTTGTACCTGATTGTTATGTAGACCTTAGGCACACTAGAAAAAATTTTTTTTACCCTGAATCTCACTGCACTCTGATTGCCTTTAACAGCATTTTTCCACACCAGCAGAATCCCACACAATCTTCTCAGATTAATAAAATCGGAGAAGATGGTGTGGGATTCTGCACAAGTATAATTGATTAAAATAATGATGTACTAATTATACTCCATATAAAGTATACTTGCTAATACAAAAATAGTTAATACAATAATTAAAGTTAAACTACAATCTGATATTTCTTCTGTACACAAAAGTCACAAAAACTATTTGAATAATGATTCAAATGTGAAATTTTTATGGGAAAAATTCACATTTTTTGTAATTGTGAAAATATTTTTTTATAGGTTGCTTGTGTTTTCAAATTTGATTTTGAACATTATTTGTTTATTTCCAGTGTATTTACTATTTCAGTATAAAATATGTGATCTTTAATATATGTTGTTAGTCTTTCGGCTGCTCCCATCAAGGGGTAACCACAGCGGACCATCTGATCCTCACAACAACTTGGCACAGGTTTTACACCGGATGCCCTTCCTGATGCATCTAATTTTATCCGGGATCGTGATCTTTAATATACGATTCATTTTTTTCACAAGTAGTCATTCATGTGTTCAGGGACATTTTAATGACAATTTTATGTGAAGAATGCATAATAAAATGAGACAACATATGAAAACTTAAATTCCACTAAGGAGATTCAGTGTCCACTACTGCAGGAAATTTATCATCAGGAGGCATGAGAAGTATATTTTTTAAACATCAGGAAACCCAGTCAGGGGTTAACCCCATTCCATCTGATTCTAATTTTCAGGTGTTATGGAACACCTTGATTAACTGGAGTATCAGGTGGATTAGATTAGAGCTAAAACTAAATTCAGGTATTTTTGTATAAAGAGGTACAGCAGATTAACACCAATGTGAAAAAATGTTGAGTGTGAATTAATGAGATAATTAATTTGGCATTTATCATTGACTTCATCTGAAATTTTAACATAATAAAATTTTTACTTGCTCTTCGTGGAGTGCTTGCAAGCTAATAAAAAAATATGTCTTGATTACTACTTAATTAAATAACTTGTATGACTGAAAAATTAGTCAACCATTTTTCGCCTTACTATGCAGATACCACAAAGCCATATTTCCTGTGAGCATTTAGGTTGTCTGCACTCACTTACTGACTGCTTTAAACATTTGAAAATATTGTGTTTTTAAAATCATGCTTCTGTATAAAAAATACCTGACAATAAACTGCACTTAAGTCTACATGTGGTATTACTTATACATGCTCAAACACCCTGCATTCATCATTCCTGACACTCAATTTTCCTGTTGACTCACTTGCAGACAGTCCTTTCAACTGTTATCTAACAATTGAGAAAATTCACCAGGGGAAAAACTTAAGCAAGGCATCCAAAGCTCAAGATTCTGAATCAGAGCTCTGAGGTGAGGCTGTAAGTAAAAGCCATTCCTGGTGGAGTGATCGCCTTCCCATAAAGTCTAATAGAAAGGCTGGCGTGCATTTATGCTAGGGTTTAGTGTATGTAGTAAAACACGTAGCAGTGGGCTGTAAATGTGGAGTAATGAGAAGGATAAATTATGGTTTCCTCTCGAGCAGTATCCGCAGCTGAGGGGCTGTAGCACACTGTACGGGTGTTCAAACTGTGCAAACAACACACACTACCTCTGCTTTTAACACCTGCCTCAACACTGAGTGGCAAATTCAGCAACTCAATTATAGCCTGGACTTTTCATTTCGACAGCCTGGCCTGTTCTTAGCGCGAGGCCAGGGTTTTAGAGGCCATTGTCCTCTTGCACCTGCTCTGTGAGGCCTTGGGGGGGATCGCTTGCCCCAATTTTTGTCGTCTTTCATTACTCAAATCCATTATATCCCACTCCTCACCAACAGCGGGGAACTTGCGGGCCTGATTGCTGAGAAGATTTGTTTTCACTGGCAGCCCCAAGTGGGGGCTGCACTAAGTTCTCCACAGAGCCTGAGATAAAGAATTTAGATGAGTATCAGGAAATTGTATTGCATGTACTGTATCTGTCACTGACGTGAAGGAGAAGTACACCTTTAATAATTTCTTATTAAAGAAGTTTTTGTTGTCCATAATATGAATATTGATGCTATTTTTTGCAGTTAACATATTTTGAGACAGTAGCCTAAATCACTATTGTGATTAATTAAAGCAAGATCTCTGGACATTGAACTCATTTTGACCAACTGCCTAAGAAAATCTTCTTCTAAAACAGATTATGTGACTTAGTTGCTGTTCTTTATGTAGGAGAAAAGAAGAGTTGATGTTTATTGCACATAAGCCTGCTTCAGGCCATTAAATTCCCAACAGAGTCATCTCGCTGATTGCGCCCACAGAGTCCCCAAGCCAGGAAGTGTAAATGAATAACATGCCATGGTATCCAGGTCTATGTGAGGGAAGATGTGAGAAGATTTTAATTCTGTCCCCACAGTTTCACTCACTCTGGCAGGTTTCTACAAGCCAAGAGTTCAAGGGGGCTTCCCACTGTTGGAAAGACAGATCATCTTTTGTCTATATCTATGTGTTTTTCTGCTAGGGTGATGCTCTACTTGGGTAGGTATATCATTAAAGTCTTTATTAAAATTGCTCTCAATGTGGCTCTCAAATCCCTCTAATCCACTTTCAAACACTCTTTCTGTAAAATGAAGGCACGTAGTCCTTAACATGCAATGTACGATTCCTTTATCATTTGTGTGAGCACTTGTGAATGGTGTAGTTCTGGAGTGTTGATTAAGGATTGCGAGTGGTGGGTCTCTGAAAGTACTCTACAAACTAGTAGAGAGAGAGTGAGAAAAGTGTGTGTGTGTGTGTGTGTGTGTATCTAGAAGTGTGCAGCATAAAGAGAGAAAGACACAGAGAGATAGAAGTGATGAAGATGAAGCGGCTGGCAGCGGGCTAGGTGGGGAGTCTGCGGCTCAGAAGCTTGAGGATTCCATAGACAAATACAATGTAAATAGGATTTTACACCATGTTGTCAGGAGGAGCTTGGCACTCCAATTTGGCAGACCCTCAGTGGGAACTGGAGGCTAACAATAGCAGAGAGTGTTTTTTTGCATAAAGAGCCACATATATTAGCCAAAACGGCAGGGTTGTGGGTTCATTGGAACTCAGCTGAACTACTCTGATGAGTTTCACCTAAAGTACCCCACTTTTCAGGGCTTTATACAAATATTTGTACAAAATGTTAAACATTTGGGAAAGTGAAGTGCAGCAGACAATAGTGTGATAATAACTTTATAAGTGTGTGAGCTGCTAAAATGAGGTAAATACTTTAATGGAACATCTGAATCTTCTTATTTACAGCAGAACCCCCCAAAAGCAATTTAGTTTTTTTTTTTCTTCTCTAATGCATTGAATACTCTGAAAGCACAAGAACCTTAATGTTTATGCACCTTCTCAGGAAATTAACCAAGGGCTGTAGCTGTCAATCAAGGTCCTATAGTGGGCTGTGTTGCTGAACAAATATTATGCTTGGATTACATTGTTGGAGAAGAGAAAACACTGTAGGATGGCTTCATTTTAAGATGGTCTTTTTGTAAGATAAGTACATAAATGACCTCAAACCACTGGGAATTACTACTTCAGGATCCAGGAATTCAATCATTTGTTCTTCACTAACACTG
>JAOVVA010000051.1:14023241-14052757 GCA_028565275.1 Leiocassis micropogon
TCTTTGAGTTTAGCTCATGAAAAATGGGAGCAAAAATAAAAGTGTTGCGTTTATATTTTTGTTCAGTGTATATATATGTGCGTGTGTATTCACAATGGCCTTAAAGTCAAATCAGAACTTGTAATGACATTTCTTGTGAATAGAGGTGTAAAACCAACTGACATTTACAGAAAACCTCAAGCACAGTACAGCTGTATGAGAATCTTAGCCACAGTAAAACTTTTAAATAGTGCAAACATTTTAAAAAAGGCCATACTTCCGTTAGTAGATATTTTTTCCAAATTGCCTACTTCCCATAGTTCATCCTTATGCCCTTTCTTCACCAGATATAACGTGTACCAGGTCACCTTATTCCATTGCCCCATGATCCAGTTTTGATGCTCACATGCCCATTGTAGGTGCATTTGGCAGTAAACACAAGTTAGCATGAGAACTCTGAATAGTCCGTGTCTACACAGTCACATACACAGCAAGCTGCAGTGTACTTTATGTTCTTACTTCTTTATGTTGTAGGCTGCATTAACTATTTTATCCATTTGTGCATCAGTAACTCCTCCATCGGATCAAATCAAATTGGTTAAGCTTTACTCCATACTGTATGCACATCAGTGAGCCTTGGGAACCCATGACCCTGTGGCCTGTTCACCAGTTGTCCTTCCTTGGACCAATGTTGATAGCCACTAACTACTGCATAGCAGGAACACCCCATAAGCCCTGCTGTTTTAAAGATGCCCTGACCCAGTCATCTAGACATCACAGTCCCTTACCAATCACTCCAATCCTTGTTAATTTTTTTCTGCTTCCTTTCAACACATCAACTATTACAGTACTGTATGTCTACTGTTTTAAGCTATATTATCAAATCTGCAGTAATTACTGTGCGGAATAGCTGACTGCATCAAACATAGACCTTGAATACTGGATATTTGCCAGGGAGCATTCAATTACTGAGAGTGAACTGAACTGTGCTGTGTGTGCAAGATAAATAACAGAGAGCTCAGGCAGTAAATGAAACAATTAAACTAATCTATAGATTTAATTAAAGAAACACATCTTGGACTGTTAGCCATGTAGACAATGATTGTTAGTAATAGACAAATGCCTTACAAATCGAAATATCTAACACAATAACTTTTAAAAGCTTCCCAATAAAACATTCTCTTAGACAAGTGGGACACTCCCCAAGCCTGATTGAAGCTACTTCCTTGGAAAAGAGCACTCCTACACAGGGTTGCTAACTTTAAAAGCATCAGGCTCTAGCTCATGACTGTGATTTATAAATGTGAATGAAATTATGCAATAGTAATAATTCAGTAAAAGTTTTCTAGGAATTAACTCAAAGTTAGATTATTCTATGAGAAAACTGCTCGAATAGAAGTAACACGATACATAAAAAGTAGTTTATAAAATTTTCTATACTGTTTATCCTGTAATGGGTCGTGGGAAGCCTGGAATCTAACCCAGAAGACTTTGGGCATTAGGCTCGGTACACCCTGGAGAGGGTGCCAATCTATTGCAGGCAGTCTACCTGTCTTTGAAACTGTGGGAGGAAACAGGTGTACTCAGAGGAAACACACCAAGCACAGGGAGAACATGCAAACTACATGCACACAGACCTGAGGCTGGATCCGAACCCACCACAGTGCTAACCACTACACCACCTACACCACCATGTCTATACGCATAATAAGACCTTACAATTTTTTTTTTAACTTTTTATTACTTTATATATTTTATGCTATAAATCTATGTAAACATGCTTTGAGAGTATATAAACAAATAATTCTACAGCCCAATACTGCATCCCAAATAATAAATGTCTCCAAACATTAATTTTCATCCTTTTTCATGCATCACTATTGGCCAGGTGGGTGCTATGGTTAGGTGTTTCTATTCTGTCTCTGTTCTGTCAAACAAGTCTGAACAATCACTGTGATTTCAACAGACTTATTTCAACTCTGTGTGTGTGTGTGTGTGTGTGTTTACACTTCTGTCAATTTTCAATGGTAGGCAAGGCTTCAAAATGTGTGTAAAATTATAATTACATGCAGTACAGTAAAAAATAACTAATGAAAACAGCATATTTTAATATTGATGTGCTTCTACTGTACATACATCCCCACATTCTACAGTACACTACACCCGAATGAATGTTATCCCAAGAATGGGGAGGGACTGACAGACTAAAGTGATTAATCAAAATCTCACCAAACTGTTGGCTGTAAAAAAAAATGGCATAATAGTCTTTTGAAAATACAGATAAATGATTATAATAACCTATTTAACAACTTAATCTTGGTTGTCCACATTGTGTTTCTCAGACACAATGTCCACATTGTACTTCTCTGAAGGAAGAATTAATCTCAATAATAATTAAAGAAAGTACAAAAGAAAATGAAAGGAAAAGAAAGTACATGTACTCTTGTTACAATAATTAACTACATGGTTTACTATAATTTTGCATACTTATAAAATATATTACTTGAGCCACTCCTAACTTCTTCATATTTTACTTTCAAGGAGCCAGACTTTTTTTTAATGCAATCTTGAAGAATAGTTCCCCAGGCTTCTTGAAGGACTTTTTGGCTCTCATTTTTGGCAAGGTTTTTGGCACTTATTTCACTCCAGTCCCTGTACCTGATCATTTTCAGAGTACCTGATCATTTTTTGTTTATTAATCCACAAAGTGACCTATAAATAATTGAAGTAAAAATAGAAATCTAACTTAAGGCTTGAACCAGTAATAAACAGGTGCAGATGTTGACAAATCATCAGGCCGGTGATTATTATGCTGGTGATGCTTAATCCTGAATAGCTGGAAATGGGGAAATCAGGTTGCTGCTAAGGTTGTTACATTAGTAACCAATTTATAAATTGTATCATTATGCACTTTGCACCCTGTCACAGTAAAATATTCGGAGCAATTTCTTTAATTTAACCTACATTATTTAATTTAATTTATTATAAAGAAGTGAGGGGTACTCATAAGAATAAATAAATTCTTTTACTGGATTTATTTTAAAATAAAACCTTAAACTTCATTATGTCTATTTATTTTTTCATATAAATAGTAACAATTTACTGGACTTTAGAAAACTGTCAGCCAATTAAGTCACTATTGGCAATTTTTCATATCTCAATTTTAAGACCCAGTTTAAACTGGCTGCTTCTTGCTGAAAAACCATATAAAGAAAACCAAAGTACAACATGTGGTGTTTTAGTACAAGCTAAAATTTACAATATAATTAAATTTACACTAGAAATAAAATTAAACAATTTACACTAAAGTAAAATATACAAAGGTACAGTATAGAATACTGTATGTTATAAGGAATATCTGGTGACATTGATTATATACTGTACATCATAAAGTGCAAAATAGTTTTTTTTGTCATATGCACAATCAAAGGAAACATGCAAACAAACATAGGGCTTGTTTAGGTATAATTAGTTTCTAAACTATGTCTAAAATATATATTTAAAGATATGTTTATAAATACGTATGTATTATATGGTAATATTAGTACAGTATGTTAACAAGAATGTGGAGTTATGTGAGGTGTGTTGTCCCTGTATATTATATATGTATTAGTGTAAAGGTAGCCATTTGCATATAAACTTTCATACTAGTAAAGTAATAATATTCTGAGAAAAAACTCTCTCTGAAGTATTTCTATATTGCTATTATACATCATCTACTTAACCAAAACATTAATGACAGACACACAAGGAGGGCATTTGTGTGGGATAAAGGGGATTTCTTTTACACCTGTACTATGTAGACTGTGGGAAGAAGCTCCTCCTTGTTCTGTTTGTGTTGTCCTTCAGTTCACAGAAACGCTTGCCTGACCACAACAGAGAGAAGAGTCCACTTTTCAGAAGGCTGAGGTCCTTCACTATCTTCCTTCCCCGGGTACAGCACTGCTTGCTGTTGATAGACTGCATGTCAGAAAGCTCAGTGAGGATGGTGCGTTAGTTGTTAGGTGCTCTTCTCAAATCCAGTTGTGATGATTCTCATCAGCATAATCTTGATGCTGCAGGCATAGAATTTCCTTAGCACCTTGGAACGCATTTAAGGTCAATCAGACATATAAGGAGGTAAAGCTGTGGATTAGCCATCTTCACCACTGCATTAATGTGACAGGATCTTGACAGGTCCTGCTTGATGTGAACACCAAGGTATCAGAAACTGACCACTGAGAAAGGGGCAGACTAAGTTCCAGGTCCTCAAACTGGTTGTAAGTTTAAAGGGAATTATAGTACTAAATTCTGAACAGGATTGTACCATGATTTTCTTTCCTGATTTTCAGATGGTTCAGGGCTGTGCAATGGTGTCTTTAGTTAAGCAATTTGGACTTATATGCAAATTGTGTCATGTAATTAAGAGGTGATACAGTCTCTGACCAGCCTTTTAAAACACTTTATCACTATGTAGGTCAGGGATACTGGGCGATAGTCACTGAGGCAGGCAGGCTGAGGTTTCTTTGGGTCAGGAGCAACAATGGCCTGTTTAAAGCATGTCAGGATTACTGACTGTTCCAGGAAGAAGTTGAATATCTCTGTGAACACTGGTGTTAGTGACCTAAGATGCTGTCTGGTCCTGCTGCCTTCCTTATTTTCACTCCTGTGAAGGCTTTCTTCATGTTGTGCATCAAGATGATGAAAGCATTTCCTGTTCTGGCACTCTCCCTGTGCATGCTGCCATTACCACTAATAGTGCTGTTAGCATTGCTAGCTACAGGTTCGGCAAAAGTGTAAAAGTGTTCAGCTTGTCCACCAGATATGTGTCCACATTCATTGTTCTAGAGCAATGGTTCTCAAACCCGGTCTCAGAACACCCCCTCACCTGCAACATTTAGGGTTTTCCCTGTTAATCACACCCACTTCATTTCTGTAAAGTCTGTTAATTAGCTGCCTAGGTACAGTAAATGAGGCTTGCTGGGAGCTGATAAAACAATAAATTCTGCAGGGCAAGGGTAGGTTTGCAAACCACTGTTCTCAAGTTGGTGTATTGGTGAGTGTTTTATTTCAGGCACCAAATGCTTAGTCAGGAGCAGCAACGTCAGAAGCAGTGGATCAGATGAGCAGTAACCCTGGACCGATTTATCGGGTATCTTCATTTTTTAACACTTCAAAAGATATTATGCAAATAGTGGAAACCAAAACCCCTTAAGTTATCAACATATCACAGCTCAACACCCAACCTGTGGCTATATACAGTATGCAAGAATGCCATCTGCTAGCTGAATGTTAGACTAGCCAGTCATATCTTTTGACATGTGAAACCTCTGATTTAAACTTAAGATGTACGTATACAGTGCTAGAAACATGTATGAATTCACAGAAGCTAGCTAGCTAACTTGCTAGCTAATCCCAAATAGCATTTGGCTAGGTTAACTGGATAACATTACAGTACATTTCCTTTACTCTTGTCAATAATGAAGGGGGTCACTTCAGCATACCTCACATCAGCGTAGCTCACTCAATTAACATAACAGATAACTTTTTTTGTTTTACTTATGTTTTGTAATAATAATAATTATTATTCTAGTAGCAGTGATTTCAATTCAAATCAATTACTTTTAGAAATGTATTAGTGTGAAGGTAGCCACTTTCATGTAAAACATGTAGAAAGTAATAATGTTCTGGAAAAATACTCTCTCTAAAGTATTTCTGTACTGCTACTATACATCACTGGATTCAGAGTTTCCTTTCTACTTAACCACTACACTAATGGCTCCACCAGACACACAAGGAGAGCATTTGTGTGGGATCTAGGGGACTACTTTTACACCTGTACTATGTAGCTCTGAGCCCCTTTGGGTCAGGTGAGCCACTTACAATATAGCATGTAAATGATTCCACAGCCCTTTTGGTGTGTCTGAGTGAGCACTGGGGCTCAAGGTAAGCAGAGTTCCTTCCCATTAAATGTCTGAGGGCAACTGAGGCCCTCCAACTGTTATTCTAAGGTATGACTCTGGCAGCATTTTCTCATGAATCCAATGTCCAATGAATGAAAGAACAATTTGTGCTGTCTATACTATGCTGGACATGTGTTTCCTATTCACCAGGCCCTTTTAGCCAGTCTAGATTAACATAAAAGTGTAGATTGAACTCTTTTCTCATTTAGCTTTGGGCCTGAGGGAAAAGGGTGTGAAGGAAAAGGCTGCTTCTGGACAACCTAATGAAATTTATGAATATTTAAATGATGTTTACTTTCTTAAGTGTGAATCACAATGTGTCAGCAGCTCATGTCTATCTGCTAATCAAACTCTGTTCCTTCCTAACCTGGAAGCTGTGCTGCAGCAGCAGGTCTCTGTAGGAGATCTGCCAGCATTCAGGGCACACACACACACACACACACGTGCCAGACTGTAGTGTGTTGACCAAAAAGGTGCAGTTCCACACGCAGGTGGGACTGGACTGCTGCCACAGGATGTAATTGAAATGGTTCTGAGTCTCAAATGCAGTAGCTGTGTGGCCTTTTCTCCCTTTGGAGCACCTACTTAGACAAATGCCCTCTTATTCTTCTTCTCCATCAGGTCCAGGCTTTACTCTTTTCCACATGCTTTGGGCACTTCCCTGTTAAGTGGTGTCAGCTGAGAAAAACAACTTTGCTTTGGCTAATACTGAGGTTTTGAAATGATAGTTATTGCAGAATGTATTAGTGATTATGATTTATAGCATTGTGTGGACGTCTGTTATTGGAGAACTTAAAACAACAGTGTGGCATTTTAAAATGAAAACATGGCAGACACTGGAATCAAGTGGAAAATCTGCTTTTTGAAGTATTTAAACACATCCTCAGAGGTATATTATTTTCTCCACTCTTTGTTCCACAATGAATATAATGAGTCCAAATTGTCACAAGGCTTTCCATTTTTCATCTTTTACATTTTAGTTGTTCCTTTAAATCTTAATCAAATGGCAATCTGAGCACATAGTGTAGGATAATTTTTGGAGTACAAGTCTCACATATAGTTTTTGGGAAAATCTTTCTTTCAGTTCTGTCATTTTCATTAATGGTGGTATCATGGTGAGACTGATTTGTGAGAAGAAAGTAAAAGTCTTGGACTGCCAGCGAGAGTGGCTTCACACTCAGTCAGTGCCCCCTCCTGGATGGCCTGTGGCTGATGGGCATCAAGCCACTGAGTCCAGACCTTTGCCAATCCAAACAGAGACCCAGCTGCTTTAGTGTAAACATCACTAACTCGAACTGAAAGCAGCAAATGAAGTCATCCTGTGCTTTTATAAAAGAACCTTTTATTCTTTTGTTATAATCTCACCTCCCTGTACATTGCTGCTTTTGTAATGACACTAAATAAACCTAAAACCAAATGATAAATTAGGACCAGAGTAAGGTAAACAGAACAAAAAATCCTATCCATAAAAATTGGACTGCAAATTAACGAGAATTCTTATTCTTATACCATTGCAGTGGACCATCCAAAATCTTCATTAGCTTTTGGAAATTATCACAATCATACTGTATATTCACATATTGCAAAGAGCTCCAACTATTATATAAAATCCAGTGGCTCATTGTTACCTGCCACAAATTATTTTTTTTGCTTGTTCAAATATAAGTTCATTATTTTCCATATGTCGAAGTTTATTACTGTGTCAGGTATGTATTACATAAATCAGGGTCACCAGCTGTTTCATGCAATGCTCTCTTTCTCATTAATCCAGCAATCACGTTTATGAAAAATACTGAATCTTCTTTCAAGAACAGAGAACTGACTGGAATGTACAGTAAATGGCCTAAAATGTACAGACTTAATAGAATATGAAAAGCTTGGTTTTGTGTGTGTGTTCTGCATATGCTTAATTTCACCAAAGATATAACACCAGAGAAAAACTTCCCAAAAATGTATTTGTCAGGTTGGGTTATTTAAAGAGAGTAACGGAAATTGCATACAGCTGAGTGTCATTAGTAATCAGGTGACTGAATGGGGAAAGAAGCTTAACTGGTCGTCATGAGGCTGTGGGCTGAGGATCATGGGAGTTGTAGTCTATGATTTCCGGAGTCGGAGACGCTGTTGTAAGAGGAATTGGATTGGGCCATAAGAAATAATGACATCCAACACTGCAGGCGCAGTCGTTCTCAATGACAGTTGGGAAATACCTGCTTTATTGCCAATTTCTCTATAAAATGCACTTGTTGCCAAAAACAATATGTTGAAAACACTTGGGTTTGCACAGGCACTCGTGTGCTTTGTTTCCCTCTCTCACATGAATCTCAACTGTGATTTAGACCTGAAAGTGAAAATGTATTATTTGTGGTTTCAGGAGAGAGTGTAAATACAAATGTGTTTCTATTTAAAGCAATTTAATTTAATTGAAAATCTTTAATGGATTCCATAAACAATTTCAATTATTATTAGCAGGTTCGATTAATGATTAAATGCACACATGGTCTTGGGCCAGCTCATTGAGAGCTTGGAGCTTTGTTTTTCATCTGGGTGCTTTGTGTACACGAGTGCAAATATACACACGAATCTAAACAAACATTTTGAAACTTATATCAACTCATCTCTGCAAATACATCACTGATAAATGTATGCTTTGGAGTTTCATGTTACTAGGTGCTTTGTAGATGTTCTGGAGTCGTCACATCACCTCTCCGGTGGGAGCACTTACTCCACACGCATGCCAACCAACAATAAATGAATGAACCTTTTGTCAGAGAATAATGAATATCATTTTTGTTCACTTTGATTAAATCATAATGCGTTTCCTAATGAATCTTACTCCCACTTCCATTACTCAATGTGTGTTATTAATGCTAAATATAGCTGTGTAATAGATTATGCCTTTTCCTGGTGAGCTCTTTTATGTGTGTGTCAGGTATCTACTTAACTGCACTGAAATTCATCCATTAGAAACTTAATACTTACATATTGATTCCATTTAGAACTTTTCATGCAATCTGTTTTATAATAATTAAAAAAACATTTATAATAATATAATATTAATAAAATTACGCATTGAGATTTAAGACTGAAACCTTTGCTTCACTAATACATTTTTGCTGATTGTGACATAGATTTCGGTTGGTGTGTTGAAATTGATAAAAGTGATCATTAAACAAAATTTAAGACTTAAGCATACCCTGCTAATTCAGACTTACCACTTATTATGTATCTAACTGAATTGAAAATACTGCCAACATACATTCTTTCATTCAAATATTATAATCACATGGGAGAGAGGATTAACCCTAGATAAGAAACTCATCAGTAAATCTGTCTTGAAGAACTAATTTGATCTTGCTCTGACTGAGACTGTTGTGTGTGTGTTTATTTCAAATCTCATTAAGGAGACCAGCTGAGCCATCACCATTTCAGTACCACTGCCATTATGTATTCAGGATTTGCACTAAAACTTAAACCCTGGCTATGTCGGGGTGTAACAGAAGATATTTAAATTTTCCTAGTTTATATGTATCTGAAAACAGAATTCTTCATGCTTTATGTAATGATATATCAGTAATTGGCTCAATAAGATGGTTACACTAGGGTATAAATCAGTCTCAAAGATATGAAAACAACACAGGTGGAGAAATAAGAATCTTGTTTACTACCAAAAATAAAAGTCATAAAAACAGAATCATTAATTAATAGATGAATAGAATAGAAGTACACATTGTTAAATGTTCACATACTAATCTTTCTACTGGACCTAACCATCATTTCCAGCATTTCAGTTTAACAAGCAGTAGTCCTTATTCCTCAATTACTGTCTTTACCATTTGGCTGTTTCTGCTGCAGCTATTTTAACCTGTTTGTTTGGATTTTGGATTGTGGACTGTCAAGTTTTTAAAATATCCTTCATACTTGTAACCAAAGCTTCATTGTTTTGTCAGAATCAGTTGTTCTGTTGACAATAGATAACAGTTTTTTTTCTTTTCTTTCTGTGTACTCATTTATACAATTATATGCCGAAAATATATAAATAATTTATGAATAAAGCTTGGATATTTTACACACCCTCACCTCAGACTGCTGCGAATATGTTGGCTCTAACTATTCATGTTTTATGTCATGAATTTTTTATGTTTTTTTATGTACTGCTTTTTACTGTTTCGTAAAATATGAGACAAACTGATTTTAAATTTCCTGCAGGAAGAATAAACACACAATGACCTGTTCATACATCTTTGAAGATTCAGTTTTCATAGTGTACTTGCCTTTTTCTTGCGTAATTCATGCTGTTTTGCACGTTTGTTTGTGTTTACTGAAGATTTGAGCAATTTGTACCTGCATTACGGTAGTTTCTCTTTCTCTGTGCATTTCCAGTAAAGTAACTGTAAACTGTTTTTTGGCGAATCTTGTTTCTGGCCACACCCAACTCAGGAAAAAAAGCATTACCCCCCCCCAACCAACCCCCCAACCACCGCTCTATTATTCAACTGGGTTGAGATGAAAATACTCCTTGGATGGGATGACAGTTCATCGCAGTTTCCCTGCACACTTATTTACACATTTAGAATCAATATAAAGTCACTAATTCATCCACCAGCATATTTTGGGGAGGAGAATCTTGTTTCTGATCAAACATTAACACTAGCTAGCTAGCATTGCCAGGGTCCATTTGATTGACCTTTCATGATGATTTGTGGCATGTTTTGTATCAGCTGCACTGCCACTGCCACATCATTAACATATTGCTTTCTGTTTTGTAATGCAGGCTGAGTAGTGGCTGTCTTTTGAGTTTGTCGGTCCTGGCCTGATGTCTCCACCACTGATACTGTCAGGATGTTTGTAGTTCACTCACGCTTCACACTTCCACATTTTTCCATGCTCTCTGGGGACTCTGATCTCTGAAACCCCTTTCCTCCACCCCCACTTCCTCCACCCTCCCACCTTTCCCCATGGTCGCACCTGCTGTTTCCTTGGCAACTAAGCAGGTGCTCCCCTGGTGTGGCTGGTTCATCTCCCTTGACATTCTGCCCTGCTGTTCAATGCGAGGCTAAAGAAACATAAGAGTCTTTGTATAGTCACTTAAGAGCCAGCTTCAGCACATTACTACAAGCATACACCATTAACATACTGGGAAAAAGTGAGAGTCAAAGTCACCCTTCTTAAATATGTGCAGTAATGGCGTAGCAGATGTTTTCTGATATCGAAATCTAAATAACCGTTCCTTGTAATTAGCAGCAGCCACAGTACATCACATTTTATGTTACTGTATAATATATTGTATTTTCCTGATCAAAAATTCATACCATACCACTTTTTTATGTGGGCTGTCTGTTTTGCTGGGTTGCTATGACAGATCCCAGCAACATGGTCAATAATCAGGTGTTAAATCAGTAGGGCCTTTGGTGAGAACCAGAGGGAGATGAGAGCACAAAAACAACTTCAGTCCTACATGGAAAAATATTTGTGGAATTTTTACAGATGGGATATTTTATCCAAAGACAATAAAGGAAATTCCCTGTTCACGTATACACAGCTGTTAATATTTTAAAATGCTAATAATTTAAGCAAGTTAAAAACAAGAATTATAAATTACTGCACATACACAATATTAGTTTAAATAATGTTACTCTGCATTTGACATATTATTAGAAACCGACCGAAACTGGATTTCAGTTTTAGGATTTTATGGAACTTTCTTCACTTTTGTTCCTTTCAAGGTATTTCAATGCTTATAATTTGCTTACTATGTTTTGTGCAACATTCTATGTCGGCACTGGGGCATTGGTACCTTAGTGGTAGGCTTCTTGTCTGCCAAGCGGAAGCCCCGGTTTTGGCTCACAGTGAATGCCCAAACACAGGCACTTGATACAAGACAACTTTAGTGCTGATCCCTAGCCCAGATTGAATGGGACGTTCCCTTGACAGACACACTCGAAAGAACAACAAACTACATTGTCCTGGAATAAACATTTTACATTCTGTGGGTAAGTAGGATCAGAAGCAGCTGAGATTATGCTGAGGGACCTGTGTCCTAACCCTAAGGGGCAGTGCATTGCAAGGCCATCTCGAGGTGATCATCCTGGTATCAGGTCAGACCATGCTAGAATCATCCCAACCACATGGACATGCTAAATAAGATTGGGGGCCTAAGGCCACCATCTGCCCCCAGTGTTGTGATAGGCAGTATGTTTGTTTCTTCAGGACCGTTCAGGTCTTTCCCGGGGGAGCTCCTATCTGACTGGGGCCAGGGTCAGGCACTCTGATAAGGCAACTGCTGTTCCACTGCAGGGTCAGAGGTAGCCTGTGAATTCAGATGATGCCATAACCTGGTGCTGATTAGATGACATGGTCACTCTAGTCCATCACGTTTTATTTGTTTTGCTATCAGCGAGATTAACATGGTTGAGATAAGTGTGCTGCTGTCTATAATTTGGGTACAGACGACTAGACTTAATGCCAGTAATCTCTAAGATTTACAACTAATCATGATTGGTATATTCAGAAAGCAGAATAAAAAATAAGTTGTAAATGTACCATATATATTTATAATTATTTATTTTCACTCTCAAGTTTCATCTTTCTGACATTATGATATGGACTGCGTATGAATAAGTACTCTCACATTCACATGACACACCTGGTTCTTATCCTCTCCTCAAACCAAAACAATTAAATTATCCAATTTGGATCCTCATGATGTGTATCTGTGATTTATTTTCGCCATATTGTGCTGTGGGTTTTTGTTTTGATGCACATAACTGGGCTTTGCATGATTAAAATATTAGATTTTACTTGAATATTTTAGAGTCTTTATTCGTTTCTGATGTAGTTTTTGGCTGTGTGCTACACTTTCTCACACTTTCATGACATTACAGTTCATTACATATTCCCTTCAGTGACTAATACTGCATGCTATTAACAGAATAACCAGCATGTAAAAAACCTTATGCAAAATAATTACTTTAGAATAATTAATTAAGCCATGCTATCTTCATGTATCTGTAATCTCTTCACACCAACGCTTAATTTTTTTTTTTAAGTTTTGCCTTCACTCTCGTAAGGCAATCGTTAACTAAACCACATCCTGTTATAATCTTGGATTGTCACATATGCAAATTTAATTGTTCTGTTACTACTTTGACAGAAAAGCAGGACGTAAAATTAGTTCTAAATGGTGCACAGAAAAATGAAAATCCCGCTCTCCTCGCATGCCCCACCCTAATCACCCCTCACACACACACACACACACACACACACACATACACACACACACAAAAACCCCAGGGCTTAATTAAGGCTGGGAGGAAGAATGCTGCCAGACAGGAGAGATGGTGAAAAATATTCAGCGTGATGGAGGCGGGCTTGTGTGAAAGAGAGGTGAGAGGCATGAGAGAAATGAGACAAGGTGAGAGGAAGAGTGGAAGGTAGGCAATAATGCTGACACAGCTGAGCATTAGATGGAGGAGAAGTGTAGACCTTTGTTTAGTTCCAGAGAGCTCTTCTGCTTTCCAGACCACAACCGAGAGCCCTTTACTTGTTTGGATTACACACATATCTCCCATTTTATCTCCTCTATTTTGCCTGCTCTCCCCTGTGTTTTTCCTTTCTAAAAGCTTGTGTTGCTGTTTCATTTTGCGTCAGTCATTAATAGATCACTTCTGGAAAGGTCACAGTAAAGAGTTAAATAATTCACTCAGAGGAATGAACTCTGAACTTTGAATAAAATGATCAATTTAAATTGGGAACAAGTGTGACATTAAACAATGCAGGGATTATAATTCTTTGTGACATGTGCTCTGACCCCAGCTAACATAAATTCAATGGCTGTCTTCTCCCATCCATCCATCCTCTGTTTTCCATGTTCATATCTTTTTAACTATCTTTTTCTCATCTTTTAAAATATTCTCTTTAATCTTCTTTATGCTTAGTCAGTTAAAACAACACAGTTTTTTTCCTAGATAAAAACGTTTAATGTGTTTAATTCTACTTTAATGTAAACTACACATTTTAAGATAAAAAAAAGGCAAAATAACAAAAAAGAAAATTACTGATCTATTTTAGTAAAAACACCAAGCTGACATCCATGATTCACCACAGTATAAATACAGTACAATGCATTAAAATAGTGTAGGTGACCTCTGCAGGATCACCACAAAACGAGTTCATGTACAGTACAGTTCACGAATTGCTGCAGCTCAAATCATGACCTCTAAAAACAATAGTCGAGTCTATTCAGTGCTATTATGTGGTTCAATGGATTATGCATTTTTAAACTGGAATCCTTTATATGCATGAAAATGGATAGCATGATAGTTTTGTGTGTTTAAAATATAATGAGAAGCAAATGTTCATCTACTCTTTTTATAGCAAACTATGTTCTTGCACAGGACGATGTGTCCGGGCCACCAGCATGCTGTCTAGGGTGTGAAGTATGTTCTCTTAGGAAATGTTAAAGTTAATAATCTTCAGTCATGCCCCATTTATAATAAAGGCCGGGAGCTAAAATGGAAGAACCTGATACCAGCCATTTTTATATTGCTATTTAAGGTTATGAACATATTATGCTGTATTGAAAATGAACTAAGCCTAATTATAACACCCTATATACAACCTACATATTTTTGCCTTTTAATTTAAAGGCAAAGGTCGTTACAATAATTATTTATTTTATTTATTCTTTTTCACTGCTTTTTATTGATACCTTTGTATTATTAGACTTTTTCTTCTTTATTTTATTTTCATGTGACTTTTGCATTGTACTGTAGGTCATACCATTTGTGTCAACCATCCTGTTACTATTTATCCCAAAATGGGCTTAATGACAGAGGTAAAGTAGTTAAGTAGCTTTAGAGAAAACCATGTGTAGCTAATGCCACTTCATAGTAACAGTGTCCTACAGTTGCCTTGAAGGCATCGCATTCAGTGCACATGTTGGACTAATTGCAATATTGGTAGCTCCAATCATTCGAGTGTTTCTTATGACACAGGTAATTGCTTAAACTCCAAGAATGAACTAATTATCTGCTCACTGTTTTCCCAGCAACAGTGAATAATTTGGAAGCAATTGACCTCCTGCAGTTCACTGACAAATGAAAATATGTAGGCCAGGTCACTAATGACCCAGACTAACAACCTGGCTAAAGCCCTTACTTTTTCTATATTGACTCTGCCTTCATTTCCAATTTGCCACTTACCCAGTTCAGCAAGTGTTACTCAGGCTCATTCCTATTTGTAGTATTATCAAAGCTGTTGATTGGGATTTCTTAGAAAATCAAAATATTTAATCAGATTAATAAAATTACGAATTAATTTCCATTCATTTTGTGTGAAGTTTTTTTTTTTTTTTTTTTTGCACTTTTAACAATATAAACTGTCACAAAGCAGTTTTTCAGAACTCCAGATGTTGACTTAGATCTCTTTTGAATAAGCCAGAGTAGATGGTGACAAGGAAGAACTCCCTGAGATAACACGAGGAGGAAACACTGAGAGGAACCAGACTTGAAAGAACTCAAAAGAACTCCTTATATCATCTGGGTAACAGCTGACAACTGTTATGCAGTTTTAGAAGAGTAAAGGTGAGTATGTTAAAAGGAAGTGAGTTGAAGGTTTTTTTCTTTTGGTGTAAACATAATGTCTCAGTTGTCAACAGAAAATTATTGAAGATTACAGCAGCAGTCCTTAGGACTAAGCCTTCAGTACCCATGGGAGATTATCCACCAAAGCAAGAGAAATTGCAAATCTTTAGTGTATCCTTGTTAATATGCAATTTCATGCAAACTTTAAAATGTACAATATTTAAGTGATATTGCATGTTAGTGCCCTGTTAATTTAACATACATTAATAGGGTGTTATTTGGAGTGTGCCAGGTTAACGATTCCATGATTATGCAATAAAATAACGTATAGGCTTTCATTCTCTTTCTTCTTACCAAAGTGTGTTTGAAGTACAGTTTGCAGACAGCTGCTGATATTGTGGCATTTATCAAACATCAAACATGGACTGCCATGACTGATGGCCCATAAGTGGAAATTGGAAGAAGATTTGTAGATGACACACACACACACACACACACACAAACACACCCTCACACATACACAAACTCACTCACACATGGTTAACTTCCTAAGAGCTGTGTAGTAAATAACGAGTCATGTTTTTAGTGACTGGACTTCTAAATGACTAACAAGGCCACAGAGATAATGTTAGACTCACACGAACACCCAACCTGAATCCTGCGTCTGTCACAGATATGTCTGGTCTGGGCCGGACTCCCATGGCCTGCTTTGAGTTATGACAGAGATTTGTGCCGAGGGACATCAAAGCTGTCAGCTGGGAGGTCTGTGATAAACAGCGCCTTACGCTGCTACTTGTCTCCTGCCTGGCCAGAGCCCTTTGAAAAAGAAGCTTTCCTCTATTCCTCTATCCTCTCCACAGCCTTTGCTCCTTTAAACAAGAACATAAAGGGCATATTACACAGCGAAATGCATAATGCAGACCTCTCTCTTTGTTTACTGTGAAGGCATATGTCAACCTGTAAAGAAATATGAGGTGAAAGCAGTGTTTTGAACAGATGTATGAGTGAACAGCAGTTCAGAACAGACACACTGAAACATTCACTGTTCGTTCTCTTTGGTGTTGCGTTATATAAAAAGACCAAAAAAACAAAACATGCAAGTCAACCACATCTCATATGCAATGTTTCACACTGTATTTATGGTGGTGTTTCATTGAAGGAGCAACATTTTTAAACAAGTTGGAAATCTAGAGCCATATGCGACACAGAACATGTTTAAACACCATGACATGTTCCGTATGTGTGTGAGAAAATGCAGTTGCATGGGGATTGCTGATTAATGTCAAGAGGCTGTGTTTGTTTTGCAAGCATTACTCAAATTATACTTGTTCGACATCTCTTTTCATGGCAGGCATGAGGCTTGCCCTTCACAAGCTGTGCATGCTCCTATCCAACTGAACACACAATATGAGTGGTGTTCAAGTCAAACCAAGACTTGTGATTAATTATTTTGTGAATGAAGGCGACTATCTGACATTTAAACTGAAGACTGAAGTACAGTACAACATTAAAGCAAAGTATGCTGATAAGACTCTTAGCTGCTGTAAAACATTTGAATGATGCAAGCATTTTAAAAAAAAGGTTTTACTTTTCTAGTCTTCTAGTCTTCTGATGGTGTAAGTTTAATTAAGTACTTGTACTGCTCCAGTGTCATGTCTAAAATTGTACTTGTGATTTGGTAAAGTTAACACAGATCACAGATTATATTGGTCTGTACAGTCAAGACTTCTACTGATATTGCCTGTAACGATTTACAAAATGTTACACAATCTTAGGATTTACATGTCAGTTTATTAGCAATCTATTGGCAATTATGTTCACAAAATAAAATAATAATAATTATTATTATTTATACAGTATATATATAATGTGCCTACTATCCTCATTCTTATAAACTACAAAAACTACACTTACTACTGTAACTTACTACTGTGCTCTTAAAATTATACAGGAATGTTCAGTACAGCAATGTTTAATGATACTTAATAGATCACTTCCAGTGTTCTTGTTGAGAACATAATAAGCATTTCAAAATGAGTGCTGACTTTGGCATGTGTTTGTGATATTTTAGGTAATTGCATGCTTGTTCAGACAGTCTTACTTAGTTGAGCTCATTGACAAGAGTGCTAATTTAAGCGCTAAAACACGCACAATCATCACATTTATTTGTGGAACCATTCTACACGATACGAAGAAACACTAACTGTTTAAAAAAAGGCTTTTTTTGCTGTGAACTGTCAATATCTTTTCTTAACATTTATTTCATGTGCCAAAACTTAAGAACTTGTTATAAATCTTGTGTGAATACTCATTGAAAGTTTTTAATCAAATGGTTGCAACAGCCTTTCATTTTTTTTTTTTTTGGCATGTTTGATATTTTTGTGATAATTAATACAACAGATGAAATGTAATTTCTTACCTATTTCACTGACAGACGAAGTGAGACTGAGAAGTCTTTAAATAGATGATGCACAAACAGAGGAGGGGATACTGACACAAATGGCACCACATAAACATCCTGACTTTGTCCATTTTAAGTGGCATGCTGCCGTTTTCATATGTTGTTTAACTCACCCTCATCACAAGCATAGGACAAGAGAACAACTGGCTGCCCTAATAGCATTTCACCCTACATATGCCTTTTGTTGTTTATGTGCTACTGGCAGAGACTGTACAGTATATGAATATTAGGTTGCAAGAATTCTTGTGCCCTGATATTAATGGTAAGAAAGAGGGTAAATGTTATGGTAATAGAAATGGTTAGTTTTAGTTATTTATATAATTCATAATAAACAGAAAACACCCTTGTTTAATACCCTTCATTTAATTTTTGGACAAGATCAGACTGATAACCAGATAAACTAGTAAAACTACTGTAATTCTAACGTGTTATATCACTAAGAGTGTGTCTGCTGTGTCTATACTGCACAGTGTATAAGTATCCTAGCCCCTTCTGCTGTCCACAATACTTTCAGTACAACTAAATAAAGTTGAAAAAGTAAAAGTAACCTCACAGATTTGTTAGAGTGCTCCTGCCAAGACTTTGATTATGCATGGACGCATCACCAGTCAAATTTATTTTACTCAATTCCACTGTTAAATTGCACTGCAGCTGGTATTTCGGTGAACTCAAGTTGAATGGAATTCTGACTACATAATAGGATTCATATCTCCACCATCCTTAAATCCTCTCTACTCTGAATTCCCAATATTACTCTGAACTGCCTCTCTAACTTTATCGATATCTGTCTTTTTCTATCTGTATTATTTATTGACTATTATACATATTATTTTGTTTTTGTTTGTTTTTTTTACCAAAAAACTATTTATTATTTAGTATTTTCAATGCAAATTCAGTAAATACTTACATGCTTTACGATAAGCTGGATTGATTTTGAGCATTTAGAAGCAGTATCCTTGTGAAGTGTGAAGTTCATCTGCCTTTTTTCACATATAAAAGAAAAAATAACCCAAGGTGACACTCTATAACTTTGTTTATCATGTTGTATTTTGCAGGCTGGAAGAGTAGGAACCCCCTAAAGGGTGATGAGGAAGACATAAGCTAATGTGGTAATGAAGATAAATAATGGTAATCTTCTCCCTGTCGAAAAGCATAGCAGTTGAGAGGCCAGGGACAGCCTCTAATATTTGTTCAACTGCCAGAGATTTTTCTGTGGGGAGTCAAATCTGCAATGCCTTAAAATCCAGATTCCCAAACATATGCACAAACACAATGGACTGTGTGATTATTAGTGATTGCAGGGTAAGTTATTTTTGGCTCCTGCACTCCTGTGAGCCAAAAAGTAGGACCTAAGTAAAGTTTTCCAGCATTGCATGCAATCATTGTATTGTCAAGTATTCACTGCCTGGCGCTTTGCCCTCAACACTTCTCAGATAGACAGGAACTAAAGTAGGTCATAATGTAAATCAGTGTGTATATCCTATCATACATAATGTCGCAACTAACTGTAAAGCCCCTATCAATAATTACCAAAAAGAAACTCTTTTTTATGTAGCAATAAAAGTTTCGGTAAACTGGAATTTCCAGAATTTGTTGGATCTTTTTTCTTGCTAGAGGGTTGACTTGTGGTGGGATAGTTATGCCTGGTCTGAGATGCCCATCATCCTTAAGGAACTCTAGCACAGCCAGCCCAGGCATGGGAATGACAAGACAGCTGTAATTACATTGTATTCAGTTAATTAGCCCCTAAAATCCACAGTTTTAGCAAAGGTCCCCTTGAATATGCAGATGCTTCTCTGTTGTAATTAATTCTGCTTTGTAGGTTTTCAAGGGCTCCTCTTCCCTCGGCCTCTGATTGAGCTTAGCATGCCCGGCTATATTTAGAGGAAACTGCGGCTTCTCAGGATGAGAAAGAAAAAAGCAAACGTGCTGAGCTTTGCTGTCAGCAGTGCGAGTTTTGGGTGTCTCCCGAGCTCAAAGAGTGAGCAGTACTGCACATGCCCATGAGTCAAGCTTAATACATGCAAATGCCGTCAACCAGACAGCCTGTAATCATGGACCTTGTCTGTCAGCATCCTATTATTAGTTGATAAGATTACTTTCAACTGAGCACAATGATTGCCTATTTGACAAATCGCTTTGGTCGAAAGAAGGGCTTTTTTATCAGAAAAAAAGCCCTGGCATTACAGAAGCATGTGTGTGTGCGTGTTTGTGTGTGTGTGCCTGCACATTTCTGGTGGTCTCTGCAGTTTATACTTTAAAGGTCTACTAACCCCCAGTAAGGAACACCAATTAAGTCCCTTAAAGTACTGTGTGGCAGGGATGTAAGTCTAATTAAAGGTGCAATTATTACATTCAGCACTAAATGAAGAGCAGACACAGCTAATTGCTTCAGAGGGTTTCTGTTTTCTTAACAATTGACCTGCACTATTTCATGTGAAATAATAATACATATTACTGAGTCAAAGAAAACAGACATTTCAATTAACTTCTCATCCTTAAAAATTTGCTCTACATATGTGCACAGTGTGGTTGGAATATAGCTCAATAAATGCAGTCGTGAAAAGAGTATTCACAGTGACGTTGTGATGTGTAATAGAGGACTGGAAGACTGGTTAGTATCTGGTTTTCCTCCCTTGGAATTCCTGGCCTGTTTCATTGCATTGCATGCTGGTAATTCAGTCATCTATAATTAAAGACTCTGATTAATGAATTGGTCTGGGATAATTCTCTGACTTTCACCAGAGGCCATCCTGGCAAGTCACCGGCATTATGCAAGGCTTTTATTATAATTTTATAGGTTCAGCAGATTAATTACAGACACCCACAGAATCAGGGTTTGAGAGGTTGGCTTTAAGGTCAACAAAGAAATGTGGACAGAGGCTTGACATGGCAAAATACAGTACCACAGTTTAAAGCAAGAAGAGTTATTGTACAGTATGTTGTATTTTGTATTTAATGAACATTTTTAAGATGCTAGATTCATAAATATTTTCCAGAAGCTTAAATATACTATTCTACTTTGATAAATAAAAATTTTTAAATAGATTATTAAAATATGTAGGCATTAAAAATCTTTTAAAATCTCCTGCTGTCAAGCAAGCTCTATTTACATGATGTGTTTTGAGAATGGGAAAATCATCTATTTGCTTTTTGAGAAAAAAATATTACATTTTTGTGCACATTTTACACAATTCACAAATTAATACTAAAATTAATATGTAAAGACCCTGTCTAATAAATAATGTGTGTCACCTATTTGTAGCAATCCAAAGAAAAACAACCCCCTGGGCAACCACAGTATATAACACTAAAATAATTATTGAAATGTCGGTGTGACCCCTTGAGTCCTGATTTTTTAAAATCTATTACAAGATAAAGATAAAAAAAAAAGCAACTACTATGCAGTATAAGTGAAAATAGTTAATGTAATACTACTTTAGTCTACTTTATTAATTTACAAGTAAGTATTATATTACCAATTAACCAATTCTTTCACAGTGATAAAAGTAATACATTGCATAAATCAACATGAAATCATAAGTCATTATTGTGAGTCATAGCTGTTAAACAGTAACATCTTATGGTTCCTGATTATGTCAATTAGTATCGTGCCTTTATTAAAAAATCAGGTAAAATGTTTTTCTGTGCACAGTGTAGATTACACTGAGAGATGAGTTGGGACATTTAGTAATTTGCAAACTAAAGTCGACACCACCACAAAAGTTGCTTTGAGATCACATGATCAAAATCAAACTGCTGTTTCTGTAGTGTTAGAAAAATCTCACAGGAGGGTGGTCCATTTAAACACACTCAAAATAAGAAGTGAGGCATATGCCTAACTTCGAGTTTTGTATTGATTTTACAACACTGTATTATATATTGTGTTAGGCTTTAGTTCAGAATTGGTTACACTGGAAAAAATATCAAAAGTGTCACAAACTTTATATAATGGTCACGATAATTATTTACAGAATGAGTTAGCAAGAGTTAGCATGAGTTAGCAAGAACACTTCACGATTATTTTATTAATAGCTACTCATATATATGCCTTACTTGATTTTTGATGTACATATTGTATTTCATCATTTCCAAATGCACTTAGGATTACTATATGTTTTAATTAATCAATTCTTAATGAAAGCATTAGTAAAGCATTAATATACTGTGTGTAATTAAGTTTACACATGCAGTTAAAATGAACAATACAAAAGTGCAATTTAGGCTTTTTTTTATTAAGTAGTGGATCTTCTTGTATGCAATTAAAGATTCACCATATAGAATAGCGGATCTTTTTTTTTTTTTAAATAACAAGAGCCATGTTTAATGAAGAGATGGTTGTAGACCATGTAATACTTTACACCAGAATAACTGCAGTGCAACTGTTATGTTGGCTGACAAGACAGAGGTGCCATTTCTAACTCCGATTGGCATACTGCAAGAGCAGATGGTGGAGGGATATCATCCAAACAAGTCTGGAACTGTGAGCACAACGTAGCACGACAAATATGTGAATCCACAAAACAACAAGAGGAAAAAGAGGTTTTCCTAAAGAAATAAATAAAACAAAAACAAAAAAATACTGCAAAACGTATGGGGCCTAAAAAAAATCAAAGCAACTTTGTTGCAAGGGAATAAATGATTGTTAGAAATTAATTGCAATCATATGGGTGGCTATTAGTCAGGGGTTGAGTTATGTAAACATTTCTGAAATTTACACCACTTGTTAGAGTTTTGAACATAATGTGATCAACATAAGTAATTCCATTTACTGGCCACACACTGTAACAAGAGCCACATATAACAGTTTGAAGGAAATGTATTCCTACAGACAAAACCTCAATGCCATCAGGAGTAACCAAATGTTGTTTTCCTTCTTTAAACCGCCATTATTGATGGTTTGTCTTCTTGTTTAAGTTTTCTTCGCTAAATCATGCGCCAGTCATGTTTACTCGCTGAAAAGATTGTTGTATTTGGGCTCATGCTCCAAGACTCTAGTACTTTTGGATGAAGAATGTGATGTGAAATAACACAGGCTGATTTTGGGCTCATTGTGTGGGAATGTCCCCTCTGGCTGCCTGGGCTCAGACCCAGTTTTGTCGATAATATTCATGTTCCAAAACTCCCTGCCCAACTCGTCATTCAGCCACTGTGTTCTAAAAAGGTTTTCTTTCTGGCAACTCTTAAAATCATTATAATAAATAATACAGATCATCACAGTAACCTTTATAATGACCTAAAGAGCATTTTTCAAAGGACTTACTTTTGGCAAGAAAATGGAAATACTAATATACTAAACTTTTAAATTTTGTAAGAAAGTTGCTACTGATTTTACAGCTATTTCTTTCACTGAAAACTATTTACAAGTGGTAAGACATGAATAAATCAATTTGTGGATCAATAAACTATTTTTATATGTTTAATAATAATTCTAAAAAGAAATCTATGAAACATGTAGATTTTTTATCAGTATATAATGCATCATTTACATTTAAATGTTCTTTGACCACATTTAGCATGCATTAAGCAGAGAACTGTAACTTCTATACATATCAGGTCTAGAGAATTGAAATGCTCTGCCAGTGAGTGCTGTAGCGTAGGCTGTGGTGAGGATCGTGCGATGTGGGATTTCATGTAAAACCCACATTGATAACATGACTGTGATAATTAACGCCAGATAATGACTGAGTTTACGTCACTCTCGTGTTTACCTGTGTGGAGGTGGAAGGTGTGAAAGCAGCGCGGATGGTTGGTGTAGGACCCAGCGGAAGTGCGGAGGGTGAGGGAGCGCGCGCGCGCAGACTCCTCCTTGTCTCCGGTGTCAAACTTGACATCAGCGCTCGCGCCGAGAATGGTAACTGGCTCCGCGGCGGAGAGCTCAGTCGCGTCGGTGGCATGCTTCATGGAGTTATGTACCTTTCCTTGTCCACTCAACTGCCGTCATGGGTTGCACGCGCTTCCTAACCCTTCTGCTCCTTCTCTTCATGCTCGTTTCCTGCGCCGAATTTATCGTTTATCCGTCCAATGAAGGTAAGCGCACATGGGGAACGAGAGGCGCGAGGTGCTGACTGTCCGCTCGTGCCTCACCGGCTCGGCACTGCTGTCCGCGGCGTGTCAAAGTTTTTAAGGCGTAAAGTCGTCGGGACTCATTAGATGTGACAGCTGCTTGAAACACGCGTGTGTAGTTATACAGCTGTTCAATTAATAGGCTTTGACCGTCCTTGACTGGGAAATAAACGCGTTTTATGGGTGAAGGTGAATTCTCTGCCAATTTGTCAGTTTTGTTTTATTTGATCTGCTGAATAGTGAACTCGGCTCATTTCTCATCCCGTGTATCAACTTCAGACACTCAAAATGAGCAGCTTCATTCATAGTAAGATAAAGTCTTAGCGCGTAGTTATTTGTCCTGCATTTTTTTTTCTTTTACTTTGTTTTGTTATCATTCATTTTAAAAAACCTTCGCTTCTTAAGAACAGACATTGTGCATTATTCGCTTGTAGTTTTCACCTGGACCAGGCGCTCGAAACAACCAGGCTGTTACAAGGCCTATATACACACTGTTATTAGATTATTAGACTATATTTCTATTGTACTTCAAATGCGAAAACACTATAGACATGATTATACATGTTTGTACCTTTTTAAACTTAAACTGAAAGCAGGAACAAAAAATATATTGCAATGTCTATGCACGTTTCGCTTCATGAATTTGCCACTTCAATTTTCCGTTTAAAGAAATGTCGGGGTCAGGGCGTGACATGGCCTTCTTCGACTTTCTCCAACAATTTAAATACTTATTCCAAAAAAGTGACATTTTCTTTATTGACTACTAAGAAAATGTAGCGAAAAATGCCAATTAACAAGGAATGTTATAGAGTTACAGTTGCTATCAGTAGTTAAAGGTCAAAGGCGGATTCTGCGGCTTGTGTCCGGGCCGCTTACTGTAAATGCGTCACCTTCACTTTACGCCGACTTACTGAAAAATATATATGCGTTAGAGTATCGCAATAGGAAAAGGTCACATGAATTAACTAGACTTAAAAAATACAGGTATGTACTAAACATTTCACCACTCACTCATTCATTAGTCTTGATGAGTAAAGAAAGGGCCGCAGTGAAGCGAGTGGCCTATAACTATCATAAAAAATAATTAACAACGAAGTATAACTATCATTAAAACAATCAGAAGTAAAATGCATCCACGTGTTTATTTAAAATAATTATTACCAATAGTTATTGACACTTATTTAGAACGTTAAATACTCTTTGTATTGCTGTACCGAATATAAGATTTAGTTTATTAAGTTTATTTCAGTTAATGAAGCAGTGTGTGTGTGTGTGTGTGTGTGTATGTCTCACTGTGTCCATGAAATAAACAAATCTCAATAACTGGCTTATTAAGCAATGTCAGTGTATAGAGTTAACTTTTTTTCTCATGGGCACATATACAAATGTACTTTGTTTGAAAGTTTCTTACACATTTCTAAACTTTGAAAGTTATTTTTTTCCTTCTTTTTTTTCAAGGTCGTTTTTTTCTTCTTTGTATTTCTTCTTGAAGTTAGTGAATAATGTAGTCAAATTAAAAGCAGTCACAACCCAAATCAAAAACAACAGACAGCTCACATTATGAAATGATTGAAAAGAAAATAGCCTATTATTATCTAACAATATGCTATTTTTTGAAGGTTAACTGAAACAAGAAAAATCTCAGCGTCCAGCCTGACTTAGTACAAAAGTTATATGCAACAAATTATAAAACTCTCTCTCTCTCTCTCTCTCTCTCTCTCTCTCTCACTTTCTCGCTCTCCTTAATCACACAGCATCCACGCAAATAAGCATGCATTTCTCTGCATTTCGCTATTAGCTCATTTTTATGTGCGAGAACAAGTTAAAAGGCTCTTTAGGCGCTGGTTTCTCACCAGTGAGGGTCAGTATAGAGCCACACGCTCTGCAACACACCTTTAGATCGTTCAGAGAAAACTCTCGGTTTTGCACTCTGTTAATTGGGCTTAAGTGTTGCAATAAAGATGTAGATTTATTGCAACGCATTAAAAACCTTTATTTCAATCTGTAAAAATCTCTCATAGACTTTGGTTTTGTGCTTTTTTTTGTTGTCTTGTAAAGTCCCGTTCAGGATGATGCTAAAAAAAAATCATAGTTTTGTAATTTAGCTTGCATCCTGAACTTCTTAAATGTTTTTTTTTCTGTATCAGGAACCTAAACCAGGAGCTCCTGTTTATTTTATTTATTTTTCTATTATTATGCTAGTTTATGCGTTTTGCCATATTTTTTTTCTTAAGTGCAGTACTGTAATAATTTAGAAGATATTAGCTATAGCACCAGTTAGAAGTGCGGGTGGAGCTTTCAACTCGTATCAGTGTGTGATTTATGAAGTGACACATTTTAAAAAAAGGAACTAACCATAAGGTGATGATGGCTTTCTCAGCACGTTTGAGGTTGCTTTGTATGAGTAGTGTGTATGATTGGCACACTCTCGTTTTTGCAGTTCACAATACAGAGAGCCAGAGCTAAAAGTGATCATACGATCCCGAAAAAAAAGCAAGACAAAGTGAATATAAAGCGATAAAGCTGTGAAAGCCCCAGACAGACTTCAATATGCACAGACTCCAGTCTACACAGATTATTCTAATTAGTACTAATTTACAAGAAGCTTTTTTTAAAATAATAGGCTACAGATTAAAAATGGCATCAAGGCATTTACCGGGGTTTGATAGACGCTGCAGGCCTGAAGCTACAACAGCGCCTTACTTTAGTTCCTATAAAATCAGACAGCTGGGGTTCCAGGCCTGCTCCGCTCTTTACACCGCTCAACACAAGCTACAACACAAACGCCTGCTTCATCGAGTCATTTTACTGTAGCAATAATAAAAACAATAGTACACTAATAATAATAATAATCATAATATATTTGTTTCTTTACAATGTTTCATTGAATTGCTAAAGTTGGCAATATAAATTGCAACATAGACTACTTTATTATTATACTATACTTAAACACCATAAACAACAGTACTTTTTGGGTACTCAATACACAATTTTCCACTTTTAAATGTATATATGTAATTTCAATGTAATGTATATACAGCTCTTTTTCTCTCAGTGTATATCGAAATAGTGTCCTTTTGAAGATAATTTTGACGAATGTTGACTTTTTTTATAATTTGTTCCAGGATAATGGGTAGTTCTCATGCCGTATTGATATTTTCCTACATAATAAACAGTCTATGAGAGAGAGAGCTAAATGTGTGGATGTGTTTTGCCATATTTTCTGTAATGCGGGCAGACTGCCTAATCAAACATATTTGTGTAAAGAGACAAAGAAATTTTTCTGCCCTGTGTAGTCAGATCTGGGCAGTTCAGACAATCCTGCAGGCCTTTTATTTCTTATAGTGCATTCGGTCAGAATAGTTCAGGCAAGCAGATAGTTCAGAACATGTTGGATAGCGTGTCTTAAATAATATTCTTGCTTGAAGACTGAGAAAGAAGCATTGCCTGTCTGTATTTTCATATTTCTTGGAATTTCAATAATTCAGGACATTCATGCTCTAAACAAAGTTTTGTTTTTTGTTTTGTTATTTAAAATAAGACATCACAGAAATTACACCAGTTTTAGTGTTTACTGGACAGATCATCGCCATCTTAATGCCTTCTGTATTTGTAGAGAGAACATCATTTTGGCAGGTTTAGGGTGTGGAGGTGCTTTATGCTCTCACTGAAAGCAGTGTTTTGTGAATGATTGTACCTTTCAGAAGTGCAGAAAATTTGCTTACACACGTGCTCATGGTAAAAATAGTACATTGGGGGGCAAGCATTGTGCCCAGGCTGCTAGTGTTGTGCGGGCAGAGACTGCTTGGTGCTTACAGAGAGCTGACTGAAGGAAAAGCTGCACAGAGGCTGGAGCAGAAGATACTTGCAGACAGAGCTGAATTATTCATGCTCTGCAGTTTAGTACTTCCCTACACCAGTGTAGGTCATGTTCATTTATTGTTTTATACATTTTATATGTTTCTTTCAAGTTTTTGGAAATTGGAAGTTTGGAAGTTTTTGGCTCTTTATAATAAAGTTAATTATGACCTATTTTATTTTATTAGGCATCAAATATCATCTATTTTATTTATTTATTCTTCCACCTTCAAGTTCCCCAGAGGAACTGAGTATAACATTTATGTAAAATGTATGTATAATATTTTACAAGTATTCCAGCTTTTATAGCCAGACAACATACATGTATTTGTTTGTTTTTAAGAAGATATTGATTTATAAGTTTAAACGTCATTCATTAATCAGCAGAGAATCGTACATTTTTTTTGAAAATCCTTGGAAAAACAATGCTCACTTTCTCCATCTGTTCATACACACATACACATACGCACACTCAGCTTTTAATAAAGACAAGCCTCAGCATGCCCTGTTCCCTTGGACTTCACTTCTGTGGTGTTGCACCACCCTTTTCCCATCTTAATTCAATAACAGATTAAATTAGCTAATTAAGAAAGGTGAAGGTTAGCTGAATGATGAAAAAAGGTGTATGATTGTCTCTTCAGTCTCCTGAATACTTTTTGTTTTTTGAGTGGTAATATACAGCTGAGCTTACTGTATAGTAAAGAAATGTCCTTGATACTGTAAGTATTTGACAAATATATTATATGCTGTTGTGGGCTGTCAAATGATAGAGAATGAAACACATTGTTGTGTTTTTTTTTTTCTCACGGCTGTTGATGTGTTCAATATGCAATGTGCTGATGAAAACAATAGTTACTGGTGCAGGGATGATTTATCAGGACAGTGGATGCTCACGGAGAGACTGTGGTTGTGATCCTAGATTACTGTCTCTGACATGTATTGATTGCTCTTTTGCCTGTTGTTTTTTATTCTTATGGACAAGCAGTAGATAATCTATTAATAAGCTGGCATTGCAGTATTGAGCTGAGAGAGGATGCCCGATGTCTCCCTATTTTTTGGTGCTTGGAGGGTGGTGTCTTTGGCTGAGATTTCCTGCTCCTGCAGCTAAAGAATTTGCTTCACCAATATAGCCGTCTAATTTTCTGTTCTCAAATTCCCCTGGTCGGCTCAATTTGAGACGTTGGCTCGGCTCATTGAGAAAGTTAAATTGGAACCAATGGAGCTGGATGTCAGCTGCCATTACCGGACACAAGCAGATATCTTCATTACAGTTAATAGGAAATTGTCTGCTGTATGGGAAAAGCCAGCTGTTTTGGTAGGTGTGGTCCTGCACATTGAAACAATTTTTGTTATTCCGGACCCAGTTGAGTCAAGCCACGCAGAACACAATACTGATAGATATTAAAAGGAGCAGAGTATGACAATGTATTTGTATACATTCACCTCTTCTGTCTTATAATTCACCATTGAACTACATAGGGCATTAAGGTGCTCTTTCCTTTAAGCTAGGCATTTTGTCCAAGGTTTAAACTCTTATTTTATATATACTGTATATTACAGAAAGGCTGACCTCTGTGTCTTAAAATAACAACTAACTGTTGTTTTTATTGTTGTTACGTAATTACCTAA
>JAOVVA010000051.1:14053129-14065332 GCA_028565275.1 Leiocassis micropogon
CACACTGTATATACGTATATAAAATAATTTCTTTTAAGTCAGAGTCAGCACATTTAATCATTTAATCTGTGAGTTTCAAAAGCGCTTCAAGAAATATAAAAAACAGCATTAAAATTCTTATCTAATGTTCTCTATTTACAAGTTGTTACAAGTTATTGAATAAAAAGTTGTATTTATTTATTTATTTATTTTTTAAGTCTCACATTCTCTCGGCTTGAATAAACGCACCGTGTATGCATGAATCCTGCCAGGAGTACCAAGCTCATAATCTTTTCACAGCTTACATTACATTATTTTTTGTATATTGTATTTCATTCAGACAATGCTCGGCACATGTGTTCTACTTAAAGATCAGTGAAAAACAGTGTGTCATACAAAGAAACAATGCAGTAGGAATGGACACGTGAGACACCCATGTCCATCGGCAGGCTCTTACTGTCAGCAGGGCAGGGATTGAAATGGACCTGTCCGGTTGATGTGGGTATTTTCCTGTTTTCCCGGCGGTTGCACCCACCATAGTCATTTGGATGATGAGCTTGATATATGAGAGAAGAAGCTTGCACTGTTTGTATAATTTGATCATTTCATAAGAGTAGTGCAGCTGAATAAATACTCTCTTGGTCAGAATGTACGTGCCTCCTGGGGGACTGGTGGGAGGGTAATAGAGGCTAACGAGGGATACTCACTCATTTTTTTCCTCTTCTTTCTCTTTCCTGCAGTTAACCTGTTGGATTCCAAAGCAAGCCAAGGGGAGTTGGGATGGATATCATATCCATCACATGGGGTATGTATGTCCAAGTTAACCATTAACCATAAGTCTTAGTGAGGGAGAACAGGCGTGATGTACATGTACAGTAATAGTATTTAATATGTAAACTTTTTTTGTCTTGAGGTTCTTTACTTAGGTAAAAAAATATATATATATTTAGTAGATGCTTGGGGAAATAGGAGACATAAAGACAGTGTTCAGGGTCTTTTAAAAAGATAATTTATTTTTATTTTCAAAACCCAAAATACCCAGTAACAACCATGTTTATTTATCTTACTGTGAATTGGCCCCTGGGGCTACTTAATCCAACCATTATTAAACTTTATTAAGTGTTAAAATTACTTCTTGGCACTTGCTGAAGGTAATCCAGTATTTTTCTCCATGTAGCTGCCAAATCTTGTTTCCGCTTGCTCTTTTTATTATTGGCACTGTAAAATATAGGCCATACTGTCCTTTTAGTGGATGGTTAGAAGGGTATAAACTGACTTTAATATATGTTTGTTTTGTATGTAAAGGCCACGTTTGTTGGAGAAAAAAAAACCTTTTAAACAAACAAATGTGAAATGTATTTAAGTTAGCAAAGAAGACAGAAGAGCGCAGGTGTGAGTTTGGATTTTATTACAATTAATGGACACAGACAAACCAAAAGTAGCATTTAAAAGTAGCAACTAAACAGGCTAAGGTCAAATCAGCAAATGAGTCATAATTTGTATTTACATGGACCCTAATATTCCACTGATCATCATATTAATAGCCCAATCAGAATAAAAACTTTTCATGTAAAGGAACAGTCTGACCTGATCTGGCCCAAGTGGAATTAGTTTTTAATCAGTCTGAGGTGGTGTAAATCTCTCACAGTTTATTTAGTAGTTAAATATTAGACATTTAAATGTCGATCTGATTGTTTCTCTATTGTTAATTTTTTTTTTGCTGCGCATGTTTGCTGCACTTGGAGGTAATGTTAGGTGATCAGTTTCCAGGAATCACTTTTTACATGATATTCTGATTAAAGTTATATTTTATAAATAAGTTATATTTTGCATATTTAAATGCACATCTTACTGATTCGGTGTCCAGCAGTTACACTGGAATATATTAAATAAATATTGTCAATTAATGCTGCACAATTATTCGTATAAAATCACATAAAAAAAGCAACTATTTATTTGCAAATGGGTGCCATTTCTGACAAAAAATATGCACATCAACAGGAATTAAAGTAATTTAAGGGGTTTTTTTTAAAGATTTTTTTGATGTTGACAGACATCATCTTACTAAGATTATTTATGAAATTATTTATTGTTTTACGTATGGATTACAGGTTTCCATGATTTGAAGACGATAGGTAACTGTGACTCTCAGCTGACATGAATTTTGCTGTATTGTACTGTAGTTAGTTTTCATTGTTAGTAGTTTTATGAGCAGATTCAAATACTAGTATGACACATTTATCCTTAAAATTTCATATGGTTTGTTTTATTTATCACATCTCCTTGTCATACCTCATGAAGTCGATCAGTAGATCAAGACCTTGAGCAAAATTTTCTATAATTACTCATGACTCTTACCTAGTTTTGAGTGATAAGCATTTTGCCCTAAGAGCCATGCCCTCAAAAATGATTGCACGTAATGTGCCAGCACAGCACTGACACTGATGGATGGGTTCCCCGCCTTCTGTCGGTGTAAGCACAAATCGGCACGGTAAAAGCAAATTGGGAGCTAAACCCATCAGATGCTCCCATATGGATTCCTGCCCCACTATGGACAGTAAATATAAATCGTCTCAGCATGGTTCAGGTTTTTAAAAATCCAGCTCTGTTTATTATGGTACGTCCAAATTGCACCAGGCCTAAGTCTGGGATTCATTACTTGTGGCAGCAGGACTTCTTCGCCTTTACTCCGTGATTACCCAGAGTGCCTGGCCTGTAGCTCAGTGCCGACATAGAGATCATCTGTACTGTGAAAGGAAGAGATGTAGAAGATGATCATGTGCTGTAGATTAGGGATTTGATAATGCCTCAACAATGTACATTAGGCAAACTAATCCTGGATAATCTCTGGGAAAATAAAAGAGTGAAGCAGCCAATGCGTGGCATGACTCGATTACTGCATTTAAATCTTAACTTGATTTGGCTGTATAAAAGATTAACATTTTGGCACAAATTGATGGGTATTTTGAACTACACAGACACATAACCTCCTGAAGCCCAAATAAATATGGATAGATTGAGTATTTTGGCTCTGTGGAAAAAAATCATACCATTTGGTAAAAGAACATAACTGCAAACTCCGATCTAATAGCCACAAATTAGATTGTACTTTTCTTCAAAACCAAAAGGAGCTGGTTCTCAGAACATTCTGCATATTAGAATAACAGTATCTATTTCACTTAATAAAAATAGTGAAGTAATGAGTAACATTATAACCTGCTGGACGCCAAAGACCTGGTCAGTACAGAATGTCCATTTCACTACAGCCTAATATATTGTATGAACTGGACAGAAATTCCCATATTCTGCTTTACTTTGCAAACTATTGGTCTTTTTTCATCTATTCAATCTATTCAGACAAGACCTATACTTATGTTTCCAAAAAAGATAATAGTAGCAACATAAAGGCAAGCAATTTCAGTATGTTTGGGTTCTGAAAAGAATACCAAAAATGCATCCAGCTGTATGAAGTGCGAAGAAAAGCTGCTGAAAAAATGGGATTAGCACATCATATGGCCTCGGTGGGGTAAATGGCCAGAGCAAAATGTGTCATGGTTCCACAGTCATAAAATAGTGATGAAAAGGCATTGACTGATATGTTTCAGTTGTCTTGATGGCCTAATGTAGGAAATTTTAGCTGGAGAAACATTTCATCTGCTTCTGCTGTTTTTAGCCCTGGTGTGGGAATGATGTGGACTAAATTGAAATTCTGACATGAAAGGAGGACAAGAGGCGAACAGTTTGTTCTGGAAAAACTAAAATTGAAAGGGAAAAAAAACAGAACAAGCAGTTTTAGGACACTGGTGGTATTTTATTCGATACTGGATATCCTGGTTATTATAGTTGAATATTTAAATTTTAATGATAACAGGTAACAGAAGTAAAATTTGATGTGTCTGTGTTGTACAGTATATCATGGATGATATCTCTTCATAGATCTGTTCACAGTATCTTTTGTCTTGAGTCTTTTGTCCTATCTTAGCACTTACGTGTGTAATGCAGTTCATGTAAGAAAATGGTGCTTTAAGTTTTCATCAAAAGAATTATAATAAACAACTTAGGATTTTGCTAGACTCAATTTTGTCTTCTGTGTGAAAAGTAAGTGCATATTTGCCACCAGACGCTCCTAGACTTAAATATTAATCTTTTTTTTAGCTAATGCAATTTGACTGTAATACAAGAAAAAAAAAATGTAATTGTATCTGTGAAACATAAGCCCTCTTTCAATTTGTCCTTTTTCAGAATAGTGCCAGAGCTTCTATAAGTCAAAAGTATTTACCAGTTGGTCTTTCTTCCCAGTAAGAGTATACATAGAGAGAGAGTGGGACACAATTCTGCCAACTGTACCAACTGCTGATTTCCATGTTTCCTTGTTGCTTTCCTTGCTGCAGGGAGATTATCGATGTAAAGTGATATTTGGAGAAAAACTTTCAGTCCATTTCAGTCTGCCTGTTGAGTGTTAAGTTGCAAAACAGAATTATAATGTCTCCTTTTGTAACTAAAATAGATCCTACTTGGTTAAAGTGTCGCTTGACTCTCAGAAGTAATCACTCTCTGAAAAACTGTTACCTGTTAAAAGAAATGTCCAGACAGATGTATGTGTGTATGGGTCTACTGCTGCTCATTGCAGCTTAGCACAGTGGCTTAAAAAAGGGTGATCCAGGAGGATGGCTTGTGCCATGATGATGTCATACTTGAGCGGAGACCATTCCTGTAATATCCTATTTTTAAGTGTGTGATCTATGTATCATATATGATATTTCATTTACTTTGGCACCCATGGTCTAGACCTAGTCCTTCACTGCAATATGATAATGTAGTGCAAGCCCATGCACCTGGATCCAATTTGGGGCATCTAGTACAATAGTGAACACAAGCTGGCAATTCATAAAATACCTCATGGAATGAAAGTTACTTTGACAAATCACCACTTGAACTTTCCAGTGATGTATTTGACTTTGCTGCACTATTCCACTTAGTCTGGTTGGAAATTCATAAACACATGACATCGAAAACAGTTTTCATTCAACTGTGGTCATAACATTTCTGTCGGATCTCCAGTTTGAAGGAAACTGCTCATTGACCATACTGGGCACGGAGCGGCATATTAAAATGAACAGGTAATATGCTTAGAATGGCACAGTATATTCAGAGAATCATTGGAGTCACAATTTGTTAACTGGAGTTACCCATGTGTGTGTGTGTGTGTGTGTGTGTGTGTGTGTGTGTGTGTGTGTAAATTATAAGTGTAATCATAAACAGTACAAGCACAGAAAAGTTAAATCCTGAACCTGAGTAAACTAACACAAGTAACTGACTGTCAGATTCCATTCTACAGTATAAGTGAGAGAAAAGTAAGAGATGGCACTGCTGTTTATTGAAAATGCTGTAAACTTAGACACACTGTCACATGGATACATACTAAAAGTCAAGAAGTTTTGATTGGACTATAGATGACAAAGCCATTCCCTGGAAAGAAAAACAGTTTTAATCCTACTAATGGTAAAATTGGACTATATGATATAGGGACCATATTAATATATAATTTACAAATAATAATATATTATTATTATATTATATATTATGCAATAATATATAAGTTACAAAAGACCACATTAAACAGGTATTATTTGGACAAGCCAGATTGTTTGACAGTGCACTGACCGAGATTACTAACCTTTCATTGCAAAGTTCATTCAAAAATGCTATGTTATGCTATAGCTAAAACAGTCCTGAGTAATCAGTCGTGTCTGTGGGACCAGGTGGAATTTGTCAGAATTGAACACAAGTTGCAATTTAAAAGAGTTCTGAGCACATTCCTAATACTGTATCTTGTAACTTATTTCGGATCAGGAGGTTAAAACTGTAGACCATATGATGGACACAGTGTTACTTTGAACACATATGATGTGTATTAGAGCTTCAATTACTTAATCGCAAAAGGCTGCAATTTATTACAGGTAATAAACGCATAGTCAAGAATTTATGTAGAGCTTGTCAATAATTTAAGTATTTGTCATTTTTTAAATAACCTACGAGGGGCTAAATAAATATTGGAATAACAGAATCATTTGCTTCATTACTTGATTTTAGGCTAGATAAATATGATTGACTACTAAATGGTACATTTAAAAGTTAAACATTTTAGTTTAAATTGTAATCATAAAATGTGTCAAACTAATCGCAGTGTGATCTTTTGATCAAATCGTGCAGCCCTACTGTGAAAGAAAGCGGTTGTGCATGATGTAATTCAATTCAATTCAATTCAATTCAATTTTATTTATGATGATTATTATTATTATTAATGAGTCACAGTCCCATTATATCAGAAACTGGTGAGGTCAATTCATTATGCTACATGTTATTTATCAACAAAAATATAAATATTCATTTAAATCCTTAAGGTGACTCATATTTGTTTTGGCAGTGTCCAGTAGGCCTGTTCCACACCCATAACCAACATACCTGTTCCCTTTTTTGTTTCCTAGTGGGAAGAAATCAGTGGTGTGGATGAGCACTACACACCAATTCGTACCTTCCAGGTATGCAATGTGATGGAGTACAGCCAAAACAACTGGTTGAGAACCAACTGGATCCCTCGCAGTTCTGCTCAAAAGATCTATGTGGAGCTCAAGTTTACTTTGAGAGACTGTAACAGCATCCCACTGGTGCTTGGAACCTGCAAAGAAACCTTTAACTTGCACTATCTGGAGACAGACGAAGACCAGGGCAGTAAGTTCCGTGAGCACCAGTTCTCAAAAATAGACACCATTGCGGCCGATGAGAGCTTTACTCAGATGGACCTTGGGGATCGCATTCTTAAACTTAACACAGAAGTGCGAGAAGTAGGTCCAGTCACTAAGAAAGGCTTTTACCTGGCCTTCCAGGATGTGGGGGCTTGTGTGGCGCTGGTGTCAGTGCGGGTATACTTTAAGAAATGTCCTTTCACAGTGCGGAACCTCGCCATGTTTCCTGACACAGTGCCCATGGACACTCAGTCATTAGTGGAGGTGAGGGGCTCCTGTGTCAACAACTCCAAGGAAGAGGACCCTCCCAAAATGTACTGTAGCACCGAGGGAGAATGGCTGGTACCCATTGGGAAATGTTTGTGTAACATTGGTTTTGAGGACCGGGGAGTCACCTGCCAAGGTATAGTCTTTTTTCCCCTCATTTCCTATTTGCAGTGCCTTTCATTTCACGGCCCATTTTCTTTCATCAGCATAATGTACTAACACCAATAATACATACACACACACTCTAAATGAGGTACAGAACCTATTGTTGGAATTTTATTTATTTGTTTCTTTAAACAATTTATTTGTTGTCTGCTGAGAATATAAGTGATTTTAAATGTGTATTCGTATTCTACTATTTTGAAGAACAAAAATTGCTTTTTCTCACAGAGATACAGACACCCTTCTGATCAGTAAGCCATAGTGGGTGTGTGCTGGGACTGAGGAGTATGAACACTCAGTCCAACGGAGGGAAGATAGATCTGTGGTGTAGGCGTCCACAATGAGCAGCTTGAAGCAGTTACGATTGTGAAATACTCTTCAGTATCACCTCATCAGGAGGCAGAATAGATGTGTATTTGTCATCCAAGACTTTGTGGTGGACGAGGTGTGTGTGCACGTGTGTGTGTGTGTGTGTGTGTGTGTGTGTGTGTGTGTGTGTGTGTGTGTGTGTGTATCAAAGTTTTTTTTATATCTAGTGAATATGCCTATGAAAAGAATTTGCTCTGCAACATGGAGAAACAGCATAATCTTTATTTGAGCATAACTTGTTTTTTTTATTATCTGGGCAATATAACAAAGAAAGCTTTGCCAAAAGAATGCCATATGGATGTCTTTCAAAGGAGTATTAACCAGTAAAGAGCACGGATCTTCGTTCTGTGTTTGCGTTCTCACTTCCGGCCCAAACTCATTTACCCAGTGAGCTGAGGGAACGTTCATACATGACTCAGAGTGACACATTTTGATTCACTTGGATATTTTTCGGTGGAAAACGGAACTGGTCCAAGTGGAAAACAGACCAAGTTTACAAACTGTTTCACTGATTCAAACTAGTGAAAATGAACAACAGGTTCGATAAGCGACGGGAGATCCTGTGAGTAACTCTGCTCTTCAATTCTGGTTCAATAAACGTTATATAGAGGAAAAACTTATGCTCCTCCACTCCTTTGGGTTGAAAACTGTACCCTTGTACTGTTATTCTAGATGTATGGAAAGAGTCTATATTTGCCAGATTAAGAATATTAAATGAGGAAGAACATTTACCTAAGGATGGAAGCTCATTACAGGAAGTGCTGTCTCAGATACTGAACCATGTATTTTGGCTGGCGTGTATAATTGTGAGAAGAGCTGTGTTTGAGAGGGTTGATAATAAATTGGCTGGCAGCTGGCTTGTAGAGAGATTCAGTCCTGTCTGTGGTATTATTTGAGTTAAGCCAGCTCCCAAGAGAAATCACTACAGCTCATAAAGTGCCCTGTATCCCTCTCCTCCTCTCCAACTGGGCCTCAAGATGTTTTTCAGTTCTGGAATTCTGTGTGATACTTTTTTGATGTTCATGGATGCGTGAGAATTGATTGAGAGCCATTGAGGTTGAAGATGTGTGGGCCTGCCATAGAAATAGATACATAGAGATGTTATAAAACATGTATTCTAGGAAACTGCTGAAGGTGCTTTGAGGATTTGTTGGAAATGAAAAGGTACATCTGCTATAAGTTTTTTGTATGTACATGAAACAGGCAACGATTTTTTGCCTAACATTGTACATCAGTAGTTTATAAAAAGAGTACTTAGATGTTTTATATTTTGTTTTCTATTAGTGAAGTATTTAATTTTTATTGTTATTTGTCATGCAATTAGTAAAGAGCGCTGGTCATAAAATGGTCGTAAACTGAGAATTAGTAACATACTTACGTTCAAGGATAAAACATTACGACATTTTGCATAAAATTTAAATTAAAATGTAATTTGTACCAGCTTGTTACGTTTCAAAATTAACAATATGGTCAAATAGTGAATGGTAAAATGTTTGTAGCAAAATACAAATAGATCTGTTATTTATTATTATGATGTAAATATTTTTTATTTACTAATAACTAATAATTTTTTATTTGCTTTTATCACTGGATCCAACTTGCATAGATTCTGGATTTTCTGATCTGTAATATTTAGCCCTTATTCTCCCTGACATGTTGTAACTCAGATATCATATCCTGCCTTCTGTTAATGAAGACTAAAAGGGTTACACTAAACTTTTTTTTCATATGAGACGCAAACTTCCACTTGAGTACTATATTTACTTCTTCTTGTCAGAACTCATAATGCTACAATTTTTATTGTACTTTTGCATTCAAATGTCATTCATAAAGAATAAATGTAACACAACAATAACAATAATAATAATAATAATAATAATAATAATAATAATTTGTGCCAAAAATTAAAATAAAAACATTTTGAAAAGTGCCTTTGACATGTTTAGGTTGGGATTGTTTTTTCCCCAATCTATTATTCATCAAATGCAAACCATAGAAAACATATGTGATTTTTTCCCCTTTTCTCATTTTACCCTATGAAAGGAATGAGCTGTAGAAGGGGCCAAAAGGACTTTTTTACTGAAACTAAATACAAATTCTGATGTCTGAGGCCTAACCATACATTTGAAATAGTTGTGCATGGTCATGCATTTTTGCGCTCCAGTTTTCTAGCCTGTGGTTTGGCATGAACTTGATGCATCTGAAGGTGACTGCTCCAAACAGTTTGTCAATCCCAACACTGCTTTGTGGTGTGTAAAACCAGGCGCCTGACAAGTGGTTCTTTGTGTAACTTTCATGTAAGTGATGATGACAATACAATGAGAGAGACTGAGTGATGGAGTGAGTGCATTAATGAGTGAGTAAGCAAACAAATGAATGAGTGAGTGTGCTTGCTCCAATTGTTTTTAGATAAATAATCATTTTTTTAGTATTGTACTGGAGATTTGTGCATTATCCCCCTGATTACTTTGTAGTGAAACAGCAATAATGCCACTGCGATTCCCCTCAGGGCATCATCTACTTTTCCATGTTCTTCTATTTGTGTGGTGGTTGTGTGAAAGTTTAGATGTATTTGACAATCTCTTATTAGTTTCGGGGCAGACTAATGGACACTAATAAGGGCTTGTATTACAGAAGTGTGACAGCTGCACCTCCATACTTATAAGCACATTTGTAGGGGCAGAGTGTTACTCAGAGCTCGCTCTGCAGGCCTGCTGTGTTAATGGATTGATTACTGTGTGGAGTCCAAGTGCCGCTCTAACACAGATATTTTGAGGTATGCAGATGCAAAATTTCATCATCTTGAGTGTTTATCTGACACATAGAGAGGACACAGCACGGAAGGAGATCCTTTGTTGAATATTTCATGTGCTGTTGTGTTGAGAAGGTAGTTGTGAGAGTCAGTATATTTGCACTGACAGACAAGTTGAGAATTATAGTTTGCTTTTCTGGCAAATAAATAAATTAATAAATGTGGCAGTGCCTTGGCTTTGGATATATGTTAGACATTTTACACCAAACAGTGCTTTAAAAAAAGGAAACAGTGTTTGTATCATTCAGGGTCAAATACCATAGTATTAGAATAATGAACACTTGCAATATTTGAAATGGTTTAACTATTCTAACTACTGATTATGCAGTAGAATTAATTTTATCCTTTGTTAAAGTGAAAGTAAATTAATGTGAGTGTTATTAAAGGTCACTTTGTTCATATTACTAGATAATTAACCTGAAGAAGATTTTCTTTCTTTCATTGTCTCCTATAACAGCATTAGCAACACAAGGATGTAATAGTATTAAAAGTCACCTTATTATTAATTTAAACATTGTTAATTTGCTTTCAATACAGCTTCCTTGGCAGCCATTCAGTACATTCTGAGCTGACATGAGTGTACGGTGTGTTACGATAATGAACCTAAGCACTAAAATCTGTATTAAAGTCTTAACAATAATTTGATCTTAAAACAGCAAATAAAAAGACTGTGTGATCCGGATGTCTGTCTGCTTTCTGAGCTTCCCATGTTCTCAGCTGCCACAGGGCTCCTTTGAGAGCCGCAGTGGTTTACATTCCTCCTGGCTTTACCAGGATATACAATCCCCATACTCACTATCCCTGATTAGTTATCAGATCTTATTAATGCTGCTCTAGAAAATGCAATGGGTATTTTAACAAGCCCTAAAGCCTTACTGAGTGAAAGACACTAGTCCAGAGATCTGTGTTTAGTGCACACTGACCTTATTCTTACATTTCAACAGTGAGGCAGTCCATGCACTTTAGGTCTAAGCCTTCAGTGAGGTCTGTGTGGCTAAGAAAACAATTTTGGATAGAATGGATCATAGTGTGGACATTACATATTACAGAGCCTAGTGCGTAACAGTCTTAAAATAGAAAGAGAATACTGGATCACATTAACAAAAACAGATATGCAATTAAAGAAATCCTATTTCTATTTAAAGGACCAAAAAACACAACACCGATAACCACATGATATGGTCATTCTGAATTAACAGTGAACTGAATTAACAAACTAACAAGAAAACTCATAACACTATAGTATTTTTTTTTTTTTTTTAATAGTTTTACAACTTTTTTTTTTTTATTTGCAAAACGCAAACTTTGGAAAATCAAGATGTTCAAAAAGTTGCAAGAGCACCATCTATACAATAGTGCAAACAATGCTTCTGTTAAATAAAGAAAATTTAAATTAAAGTAAGATTTTGCGGGAAAAAAACACACTTTTAAATATTTTTGCACCTCAACTTAGTCAATCCTACTTTCTTGACAGAGTAAATGGGAAGCATTATTTTAGTGACATGAAATGCCATCACAAGCCAACTTCTCAAATACAAATTATTTTATTTATATATATATATATATTTTTTTTTTTTTGGCCAAGCACTTTTACAGAAGTTGTAGACTTAACCTGATATACAGTAAATAAATACATTGTATGTTTTCATACTAATCGATAGTTCTGTCTTCATATTGTCATTAAAAAATTTCCTTAATATGGGATCTCCAGGGGATTTTTGTGATAAAATCCAGCTGTCCTCCTTCTTCCATTGAAACAGATTAATATACAGTGGAATTTAAATTTTCCCATAAGAAATAATGGAAACTCAAATTATTCGTTCTACAGCCCAAAAAAATTAATACATAAAAATAATTAATACAAAATA
>JAOVVA010000051.1:14065432-14085275 GCA_028565275.1 Leiocassis micropogon
TGTGATCACGTGACGCTCGGCGTCAAAACAAGAAGCGCATGCGTGATACATGATACTCGGTACTCGTAAACCAAGATAATGCTCGTTTTTCACGTCAAAATTTATTAAAAATCTTTGCTCGCCTTGCGGAACACTCGCAAACTGCGTTACTCGTAATCCGAGGTTCCACTGTATTTATTTTTTGGTTAAATAAGTCTAGGCTGTTGGCATATCTTTTTAAATTTCACAGCTCACAATCACAACATGTGATTTATTTTTGTGTAGTATGTGCATAAAATGTGTAATTGGCAAAAAAGAATAATATACCTCAGTAAAGCACCCGGTGCATTCAGATATGCAGCTGTGAGAATATGACCACTTTGCCGTAGATCTCAGTGTCAAACTTGAGAAGAAATTGCAATTGACTTAAACCTCCTCCTCCACCATTTTCTTTTCACTGACAAAATCTTCACAAAAGAACAGAATGAAGAGAGGGAAATTATTGAGAATATACATCTGCTGTTTATGGGTGTTTATTTATACAGCAGAGAAGCCTTTGGTGGTTGTGAGAGTTCATCAGTGCATTTCAGAGAGATTTGAATTCTTATCTTGTTTGTGTGATGCTCTGTCTCGGGGTCCCATTTTTTTTTTTTTGCCCTAATTTATTCCCTCTGTTTCCCTGCATGCCTAACATGAGTATTTCTTCTTCTCCCACTGATGGGACTCGATTTTTTTGCACGTCATTTTATGTCCATTTAAGAGAGGCTGTTCTACTTTAAATGCTCCTTTGTGTATATATAAAGTAGATGCTTCATTTGAACACTTTACAATTTTCCCTCCTGATTGTTTAAGGAATTGTACAGTATTACGTAGAGACAAGAGGATTTTATCTCCTTTGTAAGAGATCTGAGCTTCTTTAAAATCAATAAAAGCTTGAATCAAAAACGCTGCCAAATCAAACTCAAAATCAAACCCTTTTTTTAAAAACTTGCCATGCTAAAAATGTGTTGTTACTGTAAAGCGTATTGTTTTATTGAGACGCAAAAAAAAAAGGTGCTAAAAATGTCCTACATTTTCTGTCCTATATTTCATGCATTGTATATTTAAAATAATCTGCTGAAGCTAAGCCTCTATAACCTATTGTAACCATTTGACATTCTCGTATAACATGTAACATTAGCAATACCCACAGTAAATAAGGTCGGGGTTCTCTGAGGAGAGTCACTAGACAGAATGTTTTCTTGATTAATCCATGCATTGCTGCTGATACTTTGTGAGGTGGTTATGGTGGTAAGTTCTGTCTTGGCGGCTGACCTTGGTAGCAGGAGGATCAAAGGCTGGTTTTGCATGCCTAGGCGTCGGTCGCATGCCACATGTTTTCTATCACTCTCCACCCTTTCCCTAAATGCTTTCCCCTGTGTTTCCCCCCTCATACAAACTTGCAAGGCTCATGTACATTGTCAAGACATTGCTTCATGTGACCCCGCTGCTGATGGTCCAAATCATTGCTCCTAAACAATGGCAAAGCCACGGAATAGCCAAAGTGGTCCCACATGGAATGAAAAAAATGAGTGTGAACCGCTCTGCTTTTTGGACTTATAATGTTTTCAGGTTTCATTTATATTAAGGACTATGCTGGGGCCATTTATAATAATGAGAAAACCAAATGAGACTTCTGACCAGATCATAAGACTAGGTCAGTCTGCTTTTTCTCAGACACTGAGAGAGCTTTGACAAACAAACATTCACTTAACTTATTAGAAAATGCACTGCATACTGTCATTTTTTTAGTCAAGAGAAATACCATACATATACAATGGCAAGAAATACGCTGAAATTTAACCCTCCTTGTGTATTTTTGAATCACACATATTTTGAGTGATTACACAGAAACATATGTTTGAGTGAGCATTTAACTGGAAACTGTAAGAACGCATTTAACTGTCAAACAATGGGGTTTCCTTTTAGGATCACTGGCTGGTTTGTTTACTGTTCATTAGTTTTTTGGTTCCTATAAAATATTCACACGCTTACAGTTAGAAGCCTATCATACATTCCCAAAAGGTTTGTGAGGGTGTGCTGAATTAAACACTTGATGGTTGTTGGTCATTTGACTGTGACATGCATTTTGCATGAAATGCCATGATGTACTCATAAGTCACTTACAATGCACTTTTGACTTAACTGCGAACTGTGCCAAACTTGTGCCACACCGTCACGAACTTCGAAACTTCATGATTCACCCACAATAGTACCTACGATTTGTTAGGAACTGTCAAGACTTTTCAAAGACTTATGATTTTTCTCCTGTGATTTTTCAATTTTTTTTTTTGCCCTGGACCACATAAGAATTAAACTTTTATCACTGTTTTTTTTTTTTTTTTGATTTATTTTTTTATTCATGTCAGCTTATCTGTTACCAACGACCTGTATACTCCTGTTTTTGATACCTTCTTATGAACAACCATTCTATTAGCATTTAAATCCAGATGATCCCTACAAATTCCAGAGGAATTCACTTATGAACAACACAGTGTGTACATGAGTATCATATGTTATGTGTCATATCAGAATTGTTGATAAAGACCCTAGCCTTTGTTTATAGCATACGTAATTTTGAACAACAGCAGGATTATAACATTGATCTGCCACATCGATTGGAACAATCATTTTATGGAGTGGCTTCAACCATTTACGTATCTGCTGAACAGCGGCACTTGTTCTAGATATAGGTTTTGTTGTTGTCAGGCTTATTAGCTTCCTTTGTCAGATGACTGCAGAGTTGATTCAGTCTCCCATGCCCCTTGAGTGTTGAGTTTGCTGGCAATTAGCCGGAGTCAGAGAGAAGATGGGGTCTGTGTGCTGTAGGGAGCAGTGGAGTAGTTCTCGGCTTTACTTACTTCACACGCATAGCCACAGGCTCCAGTAAATACACGCTGAAAAATCATGTTTTGTCTCATGGCCTTGGATGTAAGATGTGGATGGTAATAGTTTGACACCTTTGCAGGACAAACTACCTCCTCGTACATTAGAACAGATAATTTGTTCTTCACAGTGCAGCCATTGCCAGGTTTGCTTTAGGCCTATTATGCTGGAATTATTCTTCATAAACTCAGGTCAGGTCCCAGATGGAAGCTATTATTGTACCTCTGACTCACCGCATTTGGTTTTTCTATCAATTCAAAGTTAGGGGACACTCACTGCCTGACTATTTTTCTAGCTGCTTTTCCACTGACCCTAAAGCATTTTCCACCATAAAGACTAATGTTTGACATTTTCCATGGGCAAATTGAAGTGAGATTGTTTCAGGATGGGCCTGCGCATGTAACAACTTGCGGGTTAGAAACTGAGAATGGTCAAGGCAAGAATAATTCTTTAATTCCTTTCAGAAACCAATTTCTACAGACAGCATTAAACCAATGAATAGTATGTGATAGAAATTACTTATTTAAGCCAAACCTGTTGGTTGGTTGCAAAACTAAGTGTTGTGGTTCAAAATGTAAGATGTTACTGTTATTATTTAAGCTATATATAGCCTATGTGTGGTAAGTATTGCTACAGTTTTAACACTTCCGATTAAAAGCCTAAAGAGATATCTTTATGGTTGAAAATCTATCATTTCACTGTGTATAAGAAAACCTAATTAGATCTGAGAAGGCCATACGGGAGTAGTGCTGTTTATGTACAGAGATTAACTGTGGTGAAATCTTGTGGGGGAAAGAGCACTCTAAATAACAGCATGAGTTCACAAACACTGTTTTTATTTGAAGGCACCATTGACAAATCCAAAAGAATTAATTATGGCGAAGAGTATGCCACAGTGGGTGAGATGGGTGTAGTGTGTGCCTCTCCATAAGGCATAATCTATTCTTGCCAACAAATATGTTGTTGTGGTTGTTGTTATTTTATCAGCTCATCTTCTCTGACTCCATAGTAGGTTTGTCAGAATTAGTCAAAAGGTGACTTTGTTTAAAGGTTAATTTTCACTTCAAAGATTGTAACCAAAGAACCTGGAATGTAAATCCCGTGCTGCAGATGCAGCCTCTGGGTCAAGCTGTTTATTTGGGATGGCCCCTCTTGCTGGATGGGATGTGGGTTAGAGGGGGGTGTGACTGTGATCGATGAGCGTGCTGCTAGTCTGACAGCAGGACAAGGCCATTTTGACAGCCAGTGTTTCAAGCATACTTCAGGCCGAGGTCCCCCGGCTTGCCTCCCCCTTGCTCACTACACACAGGAGGAAGTGGTCCATTCACCAAGATAAACACAATGGCGGTCTCTTTTGGCACTGCACAACATTCCCCCCTTCCCCCCCCCCTTTTTTTTTCTTTCCAAAAATCACTTTTCGGATTTGACAGGAGTTTCATTAATCAACTATTCACTTAAGCTGCTATGGTGTGCCTTTTCTCTTTGAGGAATGGCAAATTAACATCTGTAAATTACCCACTGAAGCTGTTTTTGTGACCTTTCATTCAGTAAGGTTGTGAAATACACAACTGCAGATAAATTGCAAACCCAAACACTCCCATTCTCTGAATTCTTACACTATTACAGCCCTGGCTTGACATCTTTCCTCGTGAGTGTAGCAATGCTAAAACAATACAAGCCCAAACTGGTATTTGTGTATCAGACTGTCTGCTCCTAGATGATCTAATGAGTTACTTGGACCGCCTGCATTCCCTGGGCCCTGTTTTAGGACGCATGCTGCCTAAGCTAGAGTCCTTGTCAATTGTACTTTGAAGTCAGTGATGAGTTTTTCAGCATTTTGCCTTAGTGAGTGCAGCAGGATTTCTGCTATGGTTTGGTTTCTGCAGCTCTGTCGAAAATATTTTAAATTTTTTCACACTAGACCACATTGGAGATGATAATGTGTGTTATTGATTATTTCATTGTTTCCCAGTCCCAATAAAGATATTAAAAACCTGTATCCACAATATCACAAAATATGTTTTTCATGTTCTTTAAACTATTTATTTCGTATTATTTTCTTTCAAAACATGAGGCTTTTTCTATTTTTTTTCTATTCAAATAGTATTTTTTAAATTGATTCATTGATTATCAGTCAAATAATGTAACAATTAATTTCTAATCTAACTTGGCTAATCTAGCATTTTTTTTCTAGATAGTTGATTAATCCTTTGGTTAACTTGCCAATAAGTAATGATTGTAACTTTTATATTATTTTTTACTCTTTATGTTCTCATAAAATGTCTTATTTTGCAAACAAAGGAATACCCCACATTAAAAAATATCAACTATAGAAATAAAATCAATCTTTTGTTGGTCATTTCAACTAATTGAATCCTTGGGTCAGTTTCCAATTTAGATTTACACTTTTTAACTTATTTAGGTAAGCTCACAAAAAGTTAAATGGTCTAAAATTGACAAATTTCTTAAATATATACCTTTAGCATATATCTTAAGCAGAAAATAGAAACCATTAAAATTTCCGCAAATACTCTAATTTTGTGAGCGTATCATCACTTTATGGGCAAGTGGTGCATTACCACCACCTACTGAACTGGAGTATGGCACGGAAGATTGAAAGGAAAAAAGCTTATTGCTTTCTATGGGACATGACATTTAAACAATTAACAACACAAGTCGTACAGCATTTAAATGTTTATCAAATACTTCGAATAGTTTTTATTTCTTAAGATTCATTCAGTGCATAAATAATTAGGAAAGGTGTTGTTTACTGTATTCTGCCATTACTTATAATAATTAATGTAGATTAGATTGATTAATGTAGATACTGTGGAGTGTGTTGAATATGAGTTACTTCAGTAGCTAGTCCAGATTGTAAATCAGTGAGCTTGTATTATTTATCTGCAAAAAAAGTTGCTTATTCTAATGTACAGCAACTGTAATAAATGTTGTGTAGTTTTATGAGTCCATGTGTGCATAAAAAATTGCAAAACTTGCAAACTTGCAAATGCACTGGAAGGTGCCATTGCCCTATTAGCTATTAACATCTGCTCAAGAGAGTCTTTCATTACTTTCTTGTCTGAAACACAACAGATATGAATGTGATGAGTACTCCCAACCAACAATCTGACAAAACTCATGCAATGAATATTTAGGCTGCTGTCCTGTCCTTTAGAGGTCAAAGAGCACCAGGGTGTTTGCTTCTGAAATCCTCATGCATAGCAGCTGTGCTTCAGTGGCAGGACATTTTTACTTCTACACAGTGCGGAGAGCCCTATTTTAGTAGGTCTCATTTTAAAGTGTTACCTCTCTCCTGACGATCAGGTTAGGGCTTTTGGGTTTAAAGTCTATTTTGACCGTGTGCCGGCATAATTGGTGATACATGTAAACATTGTGACATGTTGACACTTCCCATATTAGAGCTGAGGTTGTTGTTCATCAAAAATATAGTTTAAGATGAATAGCTGACTAATTAGTTTAGAAATTGTTTACAAATACATAAATATAGAGAACTTTGTCCCCTTACAAACAACACTAAGTACAAAAAAAATGTAATGTAAAAGAACAAAATAGTGTTTAAAAAAATTTTAATAACACAAACGAAGACTATCACAGTAGTTAAGACAAATTACTTTATCTGTCCTGCAGAAAGAGACAGATAACACGCGACAGAAGGCTGATATGGTGCAAAGTGGAAACAGTGCAAATGAAGAATAATGCAAATGAGCTTTTAGTTTGTTGCCAAGTGACATATGTATTCAGTTCAGTAAAAAGTTCTGCATTTATTTGCATTTGCTTTCTCAAGTAAAGGTGTTGTTACATTTATCTGCACTTCATTACAATTCGATACTATTAACCTTTTCATGTGCACATCACAGGGTATTTTTTCATCATATACAGTATGAAAGCAATTTAAAAATGCATACAGTTATACACATTACATAGTGTTTATTTCAATGCATAATACATTATTATTATGTATTTTATATATTGTTTTTAGGATCTTTTTAATGAAAGATTCATGAATGAATATTTGGGACACTGGTGTCCAAGCTGAGTTGAACAGATTAATAGCTTGGCTGAGCTGACCTGCAAGTGTTTGTTTATTTATTTCTTTTGTAAATGAGTACACAGTGTCTCTTGTGTGTCTGTGTCCCATGGGTTCCCTCTGTGTACTTTTTCTGTATCTGCACCTTGCCAAGTCCCCTGAGATAGCTCCTAGTGTCCACATGATTAAGTGGCCTTACTGGCAACTGTGAGAAGGGCCGGTCCAAGTAACAGAGGATTTCAAAATACCTGAACATCCTCAATAAGTTACTTTTTTCAATAGATATTCATTTTTGTGGAAGGAAAATCACACCACACAAATCTTATCAGCGGAATATACTTATAATGTTCTAGATGTAACGGCAATGCGACATAACATCACATCTATCTATTTGATAATTAACTAGCTGACTCATTCAGAGCTGTTTTCATGATTACAGTTTACATGCAACAAAACAATGTACAGTGTGTGGATAGATGGATTTCCATATAACCACTTAGGCATGAGTCAAATGAGCGGATGCGTGTGTGTACAGTGTTTTTCAGAGGTGGCATGGGTTTGAAAACTAGTTAAAGTAAAAGTTTATGCATGAAAAGATGCTTCATACAAGCTTCAAGTGTGAAATGGTCTTTAGTAGGCACACCAAAGTAGTTTATTGCTTTATAGATAACATAATCAATTCTGTTATATTTAGTTATTTTCAGATAAAGAAGAATATTTGTGTTGAAGTGATTTAAATATTAACTTAGAAAGGAAATGCACTGAAAGGGAGTCTAAGAAGACACTAAAACACGACCAAAATTTACTATTTATGTATTTTACACACTCTTTGCTCAGCTCCATTCAAATCACTAAGGTTCATTCATTTATAATCATTGAAATCACTCTTTGCATACTTTCCTGCACACAGGAAAATTATGTATTATTATATATTTTGTCACTTTTTTTAATGTATCACCACTGACTTCGTTTTAATCTTTCAATCTGGCCAACAGATTCTGTTCAAGTTGTCTGATGTCCCTGTTCATTAATACAGCAAATAATGCAAAGAAAAGTATTCCTCTGTCAGAATTGCAGTGCAGGCATTAGGAGGACAGCTCTGAGTGGGATGGAGGGAGAAGGATGAAAGAAGGGAGAGAAAGAGAGAGAGAGATCAGTCAAGGAAAAGATCCACATCATGCTCTTACACTGTAGTACAGTTCAGCCTGGTTGAGAACTTGAATCGCTCCAGAGAAGCTGCAATTTCCACACCCACAGCTTATTAAAGCATTTCAGACTCCAGTGCACCCGCACAGCTACCCAACCTTTTAGCATGCTCTCTACCTTGAATGCCAAGCATAGTAGTGAATCTTGCAGAGCAGCAATGCGTAGCAACTACAATGGCTACCCGGAAAGCACAGCATTCTGTGGCTTAAAGGTGAAGAAAAGCAGGAGCCTTCCAAGAATCCAAGTCAAGACGCAAGCGGCAAGATATGTTCATGAAAGCTGCTCTGTGGTGATGCTATCAGGCAGCATATAAAGCCCAGACCCTGAGGCATTATTTGCTTTAATAGAGCCAGCAGATCAGAACTTGTAATCTAGCTGTGGTGAGAATCTCGAAACAGGAGCGCTTTGATATGTCTGCCACTTAAAGAGGGGACAAAAAAGGAGACCTTTAAAGGTTGTGAGATGCCTTTGAGATGAGCAGTGACCTTTCAGGAAGTCTGTTTGAGAGATAAGTCTTTAAACACATCTGGCCAGGGCAGGAGACCATTGAGATTTGAAATGCCACTGAGGACAGTCCACTAAGATTAATATACCCATCATGTGAAATTGAGTGGAGGGCAAATTCTCCAATACAAATCTAGCATAAAGGTGTTTGTTAAAGGGAATAGACCTGGAATGGAATTTGTACATTAGTTGATCTAGTGACTACATTTAAACAAATACTGAGTGTCTTTTTTGTGTATTATAGTGTCAGGGAATGCTTTGATGTGTGTATCTCTTATACGTGAGATTTATTATGCAATATAAGTGATCCTTATTGCAGAGTATTTTGGATAATAATGCACAGTTTTCTTTTTGTCTCAGTTGACACAATAGAACTGCGTTGATCCCCCAAAAATCTGGTGATTGAAAATGACAAGCCCAAACCTGCAATTATTTGTCTATCATCACTGTCTCCTTGTGCTTAGCGTTTGCCAAAGGAATGTCAGTTCTCTGCCAAGGGCTACTCTGTAAAGCTTTGCTGCACACAATTAAAACTTAAAGACCATGCGCATTTATTGTTATGCTCAGGCATTAGAATGCTAAAGAAAAGACTTGCTCCCAGTGAAGCAACAGAACAAAGGCATCAGACGCTATTAATTTCCCCTTAAAGGAGCAATACCATTTGCTTAGCTGAAAACAGCCCATTTAACAGAAAAAATCCATGTGAATTATGTTTTTGATGTACTTAATTAATTATATAGGTGTGTTTACTCAATCAACACACACACACACACACACACACACACACACACACAGGGGGTTTGGGGAACACTGGTTGCACACACTTACTCACAACTAGGAGCAATTTAACCTTCCACCCACTGACATGTTTGGGGAGGTGATAGGAAACTAGAAGTAACCCACATGGACGCAGAGAGAACATGCCAACCTCCAAACAGGCAGAAAGCCAAGCTTGGAAATGACCTGGGAACTGCTGAGCTGTGAGACCATAACTATAGCAGCTGTGCTACAAAGCTGCCTTTTGTATGTATGTTTATTGCAAAGTCATGTTGCAGAACATTATGGCTTTGAAAGCAAATGGCTGAGAATTTGATTTATAATCCATGTGTCTCAACACAATCACACATTTGATTTATTCGCCATGAAAGAATCACATTTGTGAAGGTTACTATGAAGAGTAAAGACTGGAAATGACAACTTGCCATGCTAAATACGGACAAACCAATTAATATATCAATTTACATTTAAATAGATAGGCAAATGTATCTGCTCCCTGTCATTTGCATCTCGTTACCATACAAATTCCTGTTAGAGACAGGATGCATATGATTATAGTAAAAGTTAATCACCACATAAATTAAACATGTACTTTTAGGAACAATAAAGAGCGGCCATATTTGAATATTTTTTTCTTTAATTAATCAAAATATATTCTGTCTTCTGATTATTCCAATGAAGACATGACAGCCTAAAAAGTGTGTGTGTGTGTGTGTGTGTGTGTGTGTGTGTGTGTTTTTCCACTGGAAAAAAAAACCCTGGATAAAACTCCAGAGATTAGTCCAAAAACCCATCATGGTCTGTGAATTCTGGCTTTAGTTCCTCAACTTTAGCTACAATAGTTGAGTTCATTATTTTTTAGTACTTGTCTGTGATATTTTCTAAAGAATTTATTTGCATATAAATGTGAATGAACTAATGTCCTTATTGAAACCACAAACCAGACAAATCAATCACTAAGGATAAATTAGTGAACAATGTAAATTCATGTTAGGGAACACTTTAAGGGTACACTTTGTGTGTGTGTGTGCATGTGTGTGAAAGAGTGTGTCTTTATAGGAGAATAGAATGTCTGTTTAATCGTGTGTACAGAGTAAATTACTATGCAGTTTAATGAACAATGTGCAAATGGAAATTACATCCTGCAGATCAAAGCTAATTATTGCACCAGAGTGTATGAAGCGTCAGAAAATTGTCTCCAGGTGTATGAAGAATTGGCACTTTTATTATTTATCATTTTAATTGAGCTAATTATGATTACTGCTGTTTAGCCTGTATTTAGGAGAAATGAATGCCAGAAGAGGTCCAGAAATACATCAGAGGAGCAGAGGGGAGTTCATCCAAAACCAATATTTTTGCTAAGTGAGATCCATGGTAATAAATAGTCAGCATTTATCATCATCGCCTGCTCTCTTGTCATATGATGCACTGGGTCACTGAATATACAGCAGGCTCTATTTAGGGTTCTGGCTCTGTAAAACCTAAATATGTGTTCATTATTCATCATAAATTTATAAGCATCATTAGTGAAAAGACCTTATGTGAGTTCACTTTTTTCTAACTGAGAAGAACATATGGAAGCCACGTAGCTGCATGGGATTCTGGTTCAGCAGGCGAAGTTACAAGGCCCAGTGCTCTCTTGCACGGCTTTGTGATCCCCCACTAATAAGAGCGGTCATGGGCTTTGCTGGATTCATTGTCCAGGCTGCAGCATCAGAGGCTGTTGAGAAGCAGAGCGAAATTCCATGTGTGCACCCAGTAGGGGGACATTCCTGTAGGCCTGTGATTTCCTCAGCACATTCAGCACATTAAACCACCGGAAACCCCGCTGTAATCGCATTGTCCTCGGACTTAACTCCCCACCAGTATCTACCATCAGTAGGTCACCTTGTGTCAGGTTGGGAAAAGAGCAACATGGTTCCATTTAGAAACATGAAACAGGTTGCACCACTATGCTCAATGCTGAGGTGGCACAAAAAAAAAAAAAAAATTTTAACCACATAAATGCAGTGTATCTCTATTTTAATCAGAACTTTAAGATGATCCACCTGCACTGAGAAGAGTCAAATCTATAAAATGAAAAACACCCAAAAATTTCCTCACACCTTAATGTGCATGTGTCACGAACTCACACATACGCCACGTTTAAAGTCTGCTTTCATCCCTTGACATTTCCTTTTCCACGCTGTCATGCTTCTCATCACGCGGTCATGTTTTCCCACGCTGTCATCTCTTCTTACACGCCTCTGGACCGCCCCGCCTGCGCACCGGTTTCACATCCGGCGCTGATTTCTTCCGGCTTATAAGGAAGCGCAGCGCGATATCTCGCTGCCTGATTATTGTGTGTTTTTCGCCTCAATATTCTCGTGTTTTGTTTCATAGTTTTCACTTTGTCGACTCCGCTTTGTTTTCACGCTGCCCCGATTCTCATCTCACGTTTTGGATTAGTTGCTTTGCTCTGATTTAACGGCTTTAAACTCTCGCTTTCGCTCCTCAACTACGGCTCTGCTTCGCGGTTTTTTTGGCTCGACGCCCTCGCTGACGGATCACACGGCTTTTGAACTCTCACTCTTGTCCCTTGACTACGGCTCAGCTTCGCGTTTTTTTGGCTCGACGTCATTGCTGACAGATCACACAGCTCTTTGTACTCTTGCTCTCGTTCCTCAACTACGGCTCTGCTTCACGTCTCTCCACGACTCACAGCTTCAGGTTCTCACAGCTCCCCAAACGCCTCATGACCACCTCTCCTTCTCTGCATCTGGATTTATCTCTCTGCCACTTCGTCACTACTTTCTGACAGAATAATCCGGCCAAACGTAATGGATCCAGCAGAGTACGACAGGATGAGGCTGGCCATGGAGAGCAAGGGCGCCCTCCTCGGTAAGAAGCAGCAAGAACTCCTCACCACTAGGCAGACTCTCGCCGACGTCACCACTCAGATGCAACAACTCCTGTTTTCCTCAGCGCGAGTTACAAGTCTTGAAACCCCAAGCGAGTCACACTTACCAGCCCCCACCTTCTCCTCAGAACGGTCGCGGGTAGCCTACGTCATCACCCTTCTTACAGGCAGAGTGCGGGAGTGGAGCCCCGCCTCCGTTCAAGGTGAACTTTCAGGAAATCCCCCCCTGCTAGGAGACCCCCCCCAGGACAGCTCATGGGTCCCTTCCTCTGAGACAGACCGATCAGGAGGAGCCTATGCAGTTAGACAGGACTCAAATCTCAGGAGAGGGCCTATTTCTACTGCGGAGTCTCGGGACACTTACTTAAGAACTGCCTGTTAAAAGGAGTCTGTCTGTAGGAGCGCCCTCTAATGCTCCCAGTCTGACTAGAGGGCGCTCCTACAGACAGACTCCCAGAACCATGCTCCCTACTCCCCGCTACGTTAATCATCGGCGGCCTAGCTCACCAATTACAGGCTCTCATCGACTCCGGTTCTGACCGTAACCTGATCAATGACGCTACAGCTAGAGCGCTAAAGGTCCCTTGTGTTCCCACAGAATACCACGATCTCAAGCAGTTTTTCTACAAGGAGCGAGCCACGTCACTTCGTCCTCATCGACCTTATGACTGTCCCATAGACCTCCTTCTGGGTACCTCTCCTCCAAAGGGTCGTCTCTACTCTTTGACATGCCAAGAGCAAGAAGCCATGAACGAGTACATCACGGGGGCTCTCGCTGCTGGTATCTTTCGTCCGTCGTCTTCGTCCATGCATCGCTGCTGGTATCTTCCGGGTCCCTGGAAGACCGCCTTCAACACCCCGACCGGGCATTATGAATATTTGGTTGTGCCTTTTGGACTCACCAACGCCCCTGCCGTCTTCCAGAGCCTGATAAATGATGTACTCAGAGACTTCCTGAACCTTTATTTAATTGTCTATCTGGACGACATTTAGATTTTTTCTCATGACCTGGAGGAGCACCGGCGTCACGTTCGCCAAGTGTTACAGAGACTTTTAGAGAAAAAACTTGTACGTCAAAGTACAGAAATGAGAATTTCACACAACGTCTACCACCTTTCTAGGTTTTGTCATCTCCCCCTCGGCATCTCTCCTGGCCAACCCCAGTCTCCCCGACCCTTCCCTCCAGTTTGTGGTGGAGGTTGATGCGTCCAACACCGGCATTGGAGGAATCCTGTCCCAGAGGTCGTCACAGGATAACAAACTGCATCCTTGTTCATTTTCTTTCGCCGTCTGTCCCCGGCCAAGAGGAACTATGACGTGGGCGATCGAGAACTACTAGCCATCAAGTTAGCTCTAGGGGAGTGGAGACACTGGCTGAAGGGGACCGAGCTCCAGTTTCTAGTATTGACCGATCACAGGACAACTGCCCCCTGACTGGCCTCCTCAGACCCTTACCCATTCCTCACCATCCCTGGTCTCACATTTCGCTGGATTTTGTAACAGGTCTACCCTCGTCAGATGGAAACACTTGTATTATGACCACTGTCGGCCGTTTCTCCAAGTCCGTCCACCTGATTCCGCATCACAAGCATCCCTCCGCCAAAGAGACAGTAGAGCAACTGTCCCTCAATTCCTCAAGAGCCCTCAATTCCTCACGCTGCTGGAAGGCTTTTTGTAAACTCATCGGGGCCACTCCTAGCCTGTCTTCTGGCTTTCATCCCTAATCCAAAGGCCAAACGGAACGAAAGAACCAAGCAATGAAAGTCCCTTCCGTGGGTCGAGTACGCTTACAACTCCCTGCCATCTGCTTCCACAGGGCTTTCTCCGTTCCAGTTCTGTCCGGGCTACCAGCCACCGCTGTTCCCAACTAAAGAGGAGCAGGTAGAGGTCCTCTCAGCCCAACATTTTGTCCGCTGCTGCAAAGAGACATGGTTACGAGCCAGATGATCCCTGCTGCAAGCATCCAGGTCATACAAGAGACAGGCTGATCGCCACCGAACCAAGGCTCCTAGGTACCGTGTAGGGGAGAGAGTCATGCTCGCTACGAGGGACATCCCGCTGAGAACACTCTCACGCAAACTCTCACCTCGCTTCATCGGCCTCTTTACTGTATCCAAGGTTATCAACCCATGTGTCGTTCAACTCCTGCTCCCATCTTCGATGCGATGGATAAACCCTACTTTCCACGTTTCACAGCTACGATGTATCATAAACTACCCACTAATGACTTCTATAAACGCCACCCTGACGCACCCTGAACAACACCTGGAGGCGTTTATTGGGGGTAGGAGGGGGGTTTGGGGGGGCCCTCAATATTCTCGCGTTTTTGTTTCATAGTTTTCACTTTGTCGACCCCGCTTTGTTTTCCAGATTCTCGTCTAACGTTTTGAATTAGTTGCTTCACTCTGATTTAACGGCTTTGAACTCTCGCTTTCGTTCCTCGACTATGGCTCTGCTTCACGTCTCTCCACGACACACAGCTTCAGGTTCTTACAGCTCCCCAAACGCCTCACGACCACGTCTGCTTCTATGCATCTGGATCTATCTCTCTGCCACTTCGTCGCTACTTTCTGACAGCATGCATATACAGTATATTACAAAGAATATTTCTTAACTAGTGATAATTAAATACCTACTGATCATTTGTTATAAGAAGTTGCTTTATATTTGGAAACAAATTAAATTAGCAGACAATAGACTAAGTTTAGGCAGCACAGTGGTGTAGTGGTTAGCACTGTCGCCTTGCACCTCCAGGGTCCGGGTTCGATTCCCATCTCTGCTTGCGTAGAGTTTGCATGTTCTCCCCGTGCTTGGTGGGTTTCTTCCGGGTACTCCAGTTTCCTCCTACAGTCCAAAGATATGCAGGTTAGGCTAATTGGTGTTCACAAATTGCCCTTAGTGTGTGTGTGCCCTGCGATGGATTGGCACCCTGTCCAGGGTGTACCCTGCCTCGTGCCATAAGCCTAATTAATAATTTTAAAAAATGTAATAGGTTTAAAAATATTGTCATTCCCTCTTAAAAATCTCATGATAAGAAATATAAATTTGCATTTTCATTGGTAAAAAGGTTTTACTTGAAGTGTACTGCTGTCATCAGTCAGTTTTACCAGTGTGTCAGTGGTAGCTAATTAACTACTGCCATTAATAACTGCATCTAGTCATTTCTCACCTTGTCAGCCAAATCATGAACAGTAATTAAGCTACACGCTGCCCTCCAGAGAGGGTTCGTTGTGATGAATGCTTCTGCTGTTGCAGTCAATTTAGAAAATATTTACATTCAAGTTAATAAAAACCTCAGCTTTGAGAACTTTAGCTCATTCCCTAAGCAAAAATTGTAATTAAATCAAGGGAGGTGCCTAATTTTAATATTGGAATATCCATCACAGGTAACATCATGAACTCTGAATGAATTATTTTTCAGTGCTGTCAGCTGTGGCACATGCGTATCGAGATGCACTGCTGAGAAATCCTAACCAGAAATGCATAGAATACTTTACTTTTTTTTTTCTTCTCATTAGCCAAATAGGGCATAACAGATACCCAATTCAGTAGTTGAACGGGGAAAATGGTTAACCAGGTATTTGAAAAACTGTTCACTAAAACAGTTTCATTTATTTCCTTCTCAGTTAAGTAGATGTGGTCTTAATAAATTATTTACATAAAAAGTGGCCATCGCAGATTGGTTGTGTGAGCGCTACATACATTCATTACATCTTCAGTTTGTCAGTTAAAGATAAACAGTCCTCAGCTGACTGAATTCTGTCAGCCTCTCAAATGATTGGTTTTAGTTCAGCATAAACAAACCTGGTTTTAATGAAGTTGAACCGCGATTAGCAAGGGTCCCTGATTGCTCATTCCTGAGTGTGTGCCCAGTCTTTGTCATGATGGAGAGGCTGAGTGTCTGTGATTAATGAGATATTGTGGACTAGCACGTAAGTGCAGCAATCTGTTACACAAAGATCTCTTTGAGTGATCCTGTTTCAAAGCCTTCCGTGCAAATGAAGTCATTTCACTTCTTTTGAATTGTTTTTTCGTCCCTGTAGATATCGGACACTGACCGAAGCCGAAGCTTTTTTAATAAATGTCATAAATTTCTCAAATATCCATGTGAGTGTGCTGATGTGTTAGCCTTATGGATGTGTGCTGGAGTCTAAGTGAGCATGTCTTGATGTGTATTTGTCATGCTGTGGTGACATGCTGCATGCTTACTGTAGCAGCCACACAATAGGGTGAGACAGTCAGTGCGGCTGCGTGTAAATGTGTGTAACACTGGAACCATGAGAAGATCGATGGGAGGGAGCAGGGAAATGGGCTGCTGTCAACTTGTGTCCTGTCGGCTTCTCTGTGCTGGCCAATCAGTACGGCCCGGTCCTGACAATACCGGTTTGAGTGGGCATCGATCAGACTTGGGAAGAGAGGCCCACTGCAGGGATTACTTTTCACAGTCAAGTGTACTCTAATCTCCCCTATGATGTCTTAAGAAATCCATCAGTGTAACTAAGATTCTGTTGACCAGAGACAGAAGATGATCCACTAATAGATCACCATTAATGATCGCCCTGTCCTGTGCGTTTGCTCTTCTGCTTCTCTATTAAGAAATCTTGAAAGAGATACTTATTGATTACATGTTTATTGGTGTAAAATATGCCACACGAAGCTGAATGCCCAAATTGAAAGTGTTTGTGCACTCAGAGAGATTTGGCAGTTTTTCAAGCAGACCTGGTGCTGTTTATGGAGTTGGAATTTGCTGCATGAGCACATCAGAAGCAGTACCTCCAGTAAGAAAAAGCTGAAAAGAGGGGAACATTTTTTTACTACAAGCAGCTTAGGGACTGGATCTGAGAAATAAGTAGTAAGTGAATAACAGGAATTATTTCTAGGTGGATACGTGACCAGTCTCAGTATGGGCATTTCAGTATGGGTTAAAATATAGTAGTAAATATATAATAAATATATTGAAAGAATAAGTGACAAAATTGTAATAAATGCTACAATGGAGCATCTTATTACTAATTATGCATCTTTCTATGTTCTGTAATTTTTTACATTTACATTTTAATAGTCAGTCAGAAGGCAATTGTGTTGAATATGTATGGAGACAACATGTTGAGAGTTGACCCAAACTGTTCAAATTAACCTCAGCCATGATATTCACCAAGTTTAATTGGAATTGTAACTATTGGACAGCTAGAAGTGGAATTGGTTAATCTCTGATAAATTAAAAATGCTTATTTTTTGTGACTTTCCTGGTCTCACTTAAAGTCGTGTAATAAAAATTATTTAGTTGAAACAACAATTTTTCTTTTAAGTAGTCTAGTCATTAAACTTGTCTACTACTTTGTGGGCCCCAACCTGGACATATTGTCATGTTTATTACCCTGCCTGATCCCTATAAGGTTCACTTAGAGGTCTGGCACTGTAGGAGCCATGCATCAGGGGTCTCAGTGTGTCAGAAGAGGACAGCTTCAGGTGAGACCATGCGTGTCAGGGGACTAGGTGAGAAATCGATCTCATGGCAAGCTGCTGGAGTGGAACACTGTCTCTGACCTTCCTCTAAGGTAATTGCCCCCTGTCTGCTGCAAACATACTGATAATTGCCACAGTGTTCTATAAGAGAACAGAAGCATTGAAGGTCTTTTGTGTAAAAATGTCTAAAATGTCAGCCCTCCTCAAGTGCTGGATATCTAAGGAGGACCCAGAGGAACTCTTTCTGTTCAAGAGTCTCCTGCGGTGCATTGCTGATTCTAAGATCTGAAAGGGAAAGTAGCAGAACGGCAGCTCCGTTCACATTCACCTTGGCCATACCCTGAGGATGTTGCGTGTTTGCCCTTGCGCTTTTTTATCTAACCATCACTTTAGACTCGTAAATTCAGCCTCTCTATTCTACTGTGCCATCAGAAAACATCTGAGGCGCCACACGAGGGCATTTTATGTAGCACAATGTTAACAGACAGAGGTTCACAGTTTGTGTGTGTGAGTGTATGTATGAGTATATAATTGATGTGCATCGATATTTATGTGTGTGGGAGAGAAAGGAGGGGTAATCTCAGCAGCTGCTAGTGTCTAGGTAAAAAGAGATGGTTGATGTACACTAGTGTCTGGGGATCAGCTGTGGTGGCGTGTCTCCTCTGGCCCTGACAGCCCTGCTATGCTGCACTGCATACAGTTCCTCTGATTTATGGAGATGTGCTTCTCCATACTCTCAGCGTTCTCCCTTAAGTGGCCCCTTCTTCCCCACCCGTAGACGAATGGGGACAGGCAAGCCTTAACAAATGTGTGGACACCCTGCCGTGTGGCCTGACATAAGAGATTGATTTGCAGGCTCCTGCGCCGAGACTAGGACAGTGACACCTGCCAGGGGATTCTAAGTTGCTTGCTGCTCTTGTTTGCTCCTGTAACGGTAAGGATGTCACATGACTCTGCTCAGAGACACTGATATTTTTCTGGGCTATTTTATATGCAGGGATCCTGTAGGCATGTGCTTCTCATGAGACCTGCATGTTTACAGCTTCATTAGGGCAAAGTCATAAAGTGTCATTGCCACCCATAAAGTGCCATTACCACATTCTTCCATGTGGATGTGTTTCTCTGGGCTGTTTTTTTTTTTGTTAATAAAGAGAGCTGCTTGAGTGTTGATAATCATCTCACATCTCTGGTGGTTATTTAAATACGTTTGGTTTGAAGTGGGATTGCTTCAGGTGAGAAAACAGTGTTAAGATACAGTAACTGCTAGAACAGGCCATATGGTTGCAATGAAAAATGTACTCTCTTAATACTCCAGGTTGTTTGGAAAACCCCTCAGAGGTCATGTGGATGATTTCTTGCAACCAGCCAAAAAAAGGAGGCTTGGTCAACCAAATAGTTTCTTCTTTCTCTGTACAGTATATAACCTACTTTGACATCTCTTCTTTATGAAAGCTAAAGAAATTCACTAAAACAACATTTTAATTTAATTTTTTATTTTCATTTTTATTTACATTTTTATGTTGTGCAGGGAACCATTTTTTGGATCATTTTGGGCCATAGCAAAATTGGCATAAGCCAAAACAATTCAGCTTATAAACAGACAGTCATTTGCTGCTTTTTATTTCCATTCTGCAAAACTAGTTTGTCGTATCAGAGGTTTTTGTTAGACAAGTTAGTTCCTGTTATTGATTACATTAAAATGATAATAAGTCACCTGAAACAGCTTGTCAATTTACTGAGAAACTAGAAAAGCAATAACTTCTTTGTCCCAAAGACTTTCCTTGTTAAACTGTGAATAACTGCCTCCTCACAAGAAAAAAAAAGTCCTAACCGTTTTTATGTTTAATCAAAGTTGTACATTTTTGCTTGGTAAAGGACCTTCTTGTTTAGTTTTAGTTTTAGATTATGTAACATGGAGCATTTACCATACAAGTTTCTGTGTATGAACTCTACTGCTATTACTAAAATGTGCATTAATAGCAACATATTGGCCATGTTGTTATATACACACTTAATTAACACCTTGGAATTCATGAGTT
>JAOVVA010000051.1:14085375-14137995 GCA_028565275.1 Leiocassis micropogon
TAAAATGTGCATTAATAGCAACATATTGGCCATGTTGTTATATACACACTTAATTAACACCTTGGAATTCATGAGTTCAGCCATGTTGGGAAATTAAATGCTATAACTTTTTTACTTTCGGTTTAGATACATGCCAAAGGGAAACACTTCAGAGAAGCGTGCAGTTGAGAGAATTATGTTACATGGTAGATTTTGTCAGATTTTGGCCATGTAAAGGATTTTCCAGACCTTTCTACAAATACTGGAAATTTTAGGTAATGTCTTCTTCTATAAAAGAATTTATTAATAAAGTAAAAAAATACAGTAGTGGACACAAATATTGAGACAAAAGTGAAATTCAGTGTTTTAATGACATTTAAATTTTGTTTTAGTAATTACAATAAAGATAATAGGAATGATTTATCATTTGACAGTATACAATGAACTTGCTATACAACAATGAATATTTAGTATTAAGTCCTTTATTCTTCAAAACCTACGGGATCCGACTGGACATATAGTCAAAAATTCAATTCAATTCAATTCAATTTTATTTAAATAGCGCTTTTAACAATGGTCTTTGTCTCAAAGCAGCTTCACAAAAATGAAAAGAAAAGAAAATTTGAAAAGAAAAAAAGAAGTCTGCAGTACTCTGGTGTTTCTCACTCAATCCATGCCTGCTTGATTTCTTCCTGAAGATCATGTACAGAAGATTTCCTGACTCCTACTGCCTTCTTCACCATTGTTCAACAGTTTTTTGTTGGGTTTATATCTGGAGATGACCCACGCCATGGATCCAGAAGCTAAATATTATTTTCACATAGCAAATTTTTCAATTAATTAGCACAACTCTTCAGCTGGATAGGCTCAAACTAATTAGTGACATTATCTGTTTTGTACAAAGGGAAAACTTTAATCCATGGCATACAGTATGTTGTCTTTATACTTTTGGCTACCACTGCAGGTGTATACGTTTATTAATATATTTATAGATGATTCAGGCAAAAATTTTAAACCTGTACTAAACATTGTCCAAAATATTGCTATGTACAGGTATTTGGGATATGCTGATGTATTAGGCGCACACAAGTGTGGCAGTGATTATGTTATTACTCAGTGTGCATGTGATTGTAGAGGTGCTGATGATAGCTGAAGTGGGCCATCCTCAAAGAAGGCCCAATATTGTTGCTGTGGAGTATTCCAGCTGACCTATTTCAGCACTCCTAAAAGGAGGACACTTCCAAATCACTAGCCCTGTTCATTCAAGCAAGCCTTTGTTCATGGTGCTCTTTCCTCAACCTACTACACACACACACACACACACACACACACACACCCACACACTCACACACACACGCACACGCGCACCCATATATGAAATGCATATTCAGACATAAAATGTGTGGAGCTGAGTAAGACATAAGGAATTTAAATTCATATTATTTCATTTACTTATGCCTTGTTGCATTTGCACCTTTCTTTATCATCCCTTTAATGTTTTCACGTCAGAAATCTGGAAGAAGGGCAATCAAGACACAGCAGATAAAAAAATCATCTGCCTGAATTATGTTTATTATCTGTGTGGTAATGGGCATATGGAGCATCTCCCTTTGCTGTTGGCAGTTATTGTTGGCACAATAGATTGACAGACAATATGTCACAGGCTTATAGATCCCTTTCCAACACACGGCTTGGTTATCTTGCTTTCATTTGGCATAGAAGGAACACAATAGCCTGAATCAGGTTATTTGGACTCGAATGGGAAGTTTTATGGCTGGTGTTTGCATACTGCTTCTGTGTGAAAATAATTCCTCTGTTATCAGTCATGGCCATGTCTGACAGTCAGCGTACATTAAAAGTGACCAGCACAATCCCTGAACCCTTGGCTGACTCTGCTTCGCTTTTGTCTGCTGGAGAGATTTATCAGTAGCGGAGGATTCCGTGTGGTCCAGCGTCTCCAGAGGAACGGTGGGCCGCGAGTGGCACAAAAAGGGGCGGCCATAAACCTGCCACAATGGGGGATTAGGTGGTGGCCAAAGCAGGGCTCCTATTGTGCTGCCTTCTGTCTGAGAGCTGTACATTCCGCACAATAGAGCCAAGAAGGAGGACCGAAACTCAGGCAGAGAGAAACACATTCCAAAAGGCTTTGAAAACTATGCTAATAGGCTTAGTTGTTACAAAGCTATTTCCCTTTTTCTTTGGCTCCCACTCCTCATCTGCTCAATTTGCTGCAGGCATCATGGTGGCTTATTGAGACATGTCAGGGGATTTCAGTGAAACGCTGTCCTAAAATTACTGACTGACCCAGTCATATTCAACAGCTTGGGGAAAAATTATGTGGAAAAGGTTGCAGAACTCTTTTTAGCTCTCTGCTGTCACAAATCTGTGTGTGAATATGTGCGTGTGCATGTGTGTACCTCTGTGGATGCAGGGACATGCCCTCTAGTTCAAACAAAATCATAGTCAGCCTTCATGTAAAAACCTTTATTTTCTATCGTTTTTGACTTGCTATCATTATTAGGGCTGTAACTATTTGAATCACAGAATCAGTTTAAATTAATGAAATTAACCAGGGCAATAATCAAAAATCTATTATAGGGAGATAATAGATTATAATGCATTATATTACATTATAAACTGATTTGACTGGTTTCAAAATCAGCTTTCACCAGAAAATGACAGACTTTACCTGGAGTGTAACTGATTTAATACACCAGCAAGCTGATTTATTGACTTGTAACTATGCTTTATAAGATACTACCCTGCGTTCTGAACAAAGTTGGTCACACATCAGATTATACATACAGTATACAGGTTATCAGATTGAATCATATATTCCTCTGATCACCATTTTCAAGTATCACATCATCTTATCACATTCACCTTGAGAACTCATATAGTATTATATTGAATGCATTTTACATCAAATTCATGGGAATCTTAATTCCATCCTAACTTTAGATTACACATCAGGTTGTCAGGTTTTGTGTGAGGGTTTTTCTTCATGTCTAACTAACAATTTCCAAATTTTGTGAACACAGACAGAGGAGGTGCATTCGCACAAATTCCTGCTTTTTTAACGGTGGCATGGTAGAGTATTTTGAGCAACAAGATATTCATTCTTTATAAATCAACAAAATAAACCTGTCACTTTTGGGGAAAAAAAGTTATGATGGCAAGTGTTTATGCAGTGAAAGCTGTTTGAAGCAAACAGGACATTGACTCATTTTAGTATCTCATTCATCTTTAGTATCTGCTTTATGGTCAGAGTTGCGGAGTTTATGGTCAAGAGTCTATCTCTGCGCACTGCTGTGTGTGTGTGTGTGTGTGTGTGTGTGTGTGTGTGTGAGACAGAAGGAGAGAGAGAGATTGTCAGCCTGTGTCTTGGTGCTCTTTGAATGTGAGCTGACCCCTTATTGCTTCTTCTACTCGGTTATGGTCTGTACACACAGGCAGCTGGAAAACACAAAGCTAAGCTTTGCAGAAAGCATATACTCATGACCTTAAGTGCAAAAATAATGGTACCGAAATGCCCCAAAAATAATATCTTGGTCACTGTGGGTCTTGCTGCCCTATTGCCTTAGAACTTTAAACAATTAAAACCCACTGGGGCATTTCTGGAGCAAATATAGCATATGACACTGTGAAACTGAACGGTTAATCCACCAGCACTTTTTCACCATCTCCCAATGATAAACTGTACACAGCTTACTGTATATGCAAGCCTGAGATCAGGCATCATCTTTACTAATCAGTCTATAGTCACTAGATTCAGATTTATTTCCTATTAAAAAACGCAGTTTTGAATTGTATTTGCATTTATATGACATTTTAACTGTTAGTATGTTGTCAATGTGTTTATCTGTCTGCAAATGTGCGTCTTTCCTGCGGCAAGGCCACTGGCTGATGTGACAATGTGTAAATGGAAAAAACTGCCTAACAGAGATGTCATCAGGAAGGAGGTGAGAATGAGAGAGGGTGAGGGAAAGAGAGGGAGAGAGAGAGAGAGAGAGAGAGAGAGAGTAAAGGTGGCTTGACATTAGTATTTAGATATTAGACAGGAAATATTAATTTTAATGAGGTGGTACTGTGCCAGCAGTTTTCTCCTCAGATCTCACATGTCTCTTCTCTTTTTTTGTCTGCTAATTCTGTTAGCTGGAACTCTAAAATACAGTAGTTGAGATTGTCCAGAGCACTTTCCAGTACTGGCGCCCTCTGACATCTCTACATTTATGCCAGTTGATGAATCTTAATAAATGCTTGTGCACAATATTATGACTCACTTTGTCTGTATGATATCGCCACAATTAATTTGCAAGTATTTTTTACAAGTAAACATGTGATTTCTGTGTGATTATTTTCATAAAATTGTGTTGCTGTATCTCATTCTAAATAGAGTGGCTGCATAGTTCATTTTCTGAGAGCATTTGTAAGATAACACAGAGCAGAGTTTTAAGCTCATCAGTACCAGTATGCATCCCACTGATGCTTTAATAGGAGATCAAAATGTTTATTGTTGCCCTTGATGCAGCATATTCACGACAGCCGAAGCTAATCAAAATGAAACACTCTGAAACATATTGTGAGTGTACCGTGCCAAGCTCTGAATGAGGGGGCTGTTGAACAGACGCTTTCTGTGGTGCCTCTTCAGTCCCAGATTGGTGTTTGTGCTGGTAACTATAAGGTAATGGTACTAGAGTAGAGGCTTATTCATTTCAAAATGGCCTTAAAGAGTCTCTTCACATTTGGAGCTTCACTTTAGAAAATTGGCCCTGTGTTCTGGACTGCCTAATTAAGCAATCTGATCCTGGACTCATTTGAATGAGAAAGGCATCTGATGAGCAGCTCCGGGAAGGTGTGGGCATGGGAGCAGCATTGTAGCTCACAAGAGAAAGAAGGAAGGAAACACATGTTTGAAAGTATAAACAGTCCCTGAAGCATAGTGCAAATTACTATGCTAATATCCATCACAAATGCAGTGGGTTTGGATGCCTCATACTGCATGCGCTGCCTCTGTGACTATGCACTGTTACTTCCAATGTGGAATAGGCTTTGCAAAAAAAACAGATCAGACCTTGATAATGGTCAGGTCTTGACACGAGATAAAGAGAAGGTAAGGCGTCCAGGGGGTGTGAAAGTCTGCTGGATCTTGTGGGAAAGAGAAGAAGAAAAACCACACTATGGAATCAGGAAATCATTTGTTTAGTGAAGGCTCTGGATGTGGCTCTCTTTTGGCAGGACTGCACTGAGGCAGAACTGCTCCGACCTCTCATTTCACCATGATAGAAAGCTCCACTCTCCCCCTCCAATACACTTTCCAATCTGGATGTGTTCCTTTTTTTTGTCCTGCTCTTGCTGTCAGGATGTATTTTACTGTGTCAGGGTTTTTTCCTTGGTCAAGAATGTGGCCAATCAGGAATAAATAAAAAACCACTATAATTTAGTAAAGCCAAAGATATTATTTACACTGGGGAAAGGTGAAAACTTTTTCTATCAAAACCGTGCCCTGCTATTGGGGTGTCCAACTGATATGGGATGTCACTAGAGTTGTTTACAAGGCAGTGTGTATTGATTCAGGGTGAAGTAGGCTCATTCTTCTCTGAGAGTGCTATTGTACAGGCTCCAGGACAAACAGAGACTCGCTGACGAGCTCTGATCACATTTCAGGCCACTTTCAGTGCTACAGCTGGGCTCTCCTGTGCACAAGCAGTTACAAATGGCCCACTCAGTGGGAGATTGAGAGTGCAAGGCTAAGCATTCGGATCTGTGATTTATGTGTGTATGTCTCTGCGTGAATGTATGTGGTTTGCATTGTGGGGGCATTTGGCTGCGGGTTTTTCCATAACATTCTGTAGCTTTTATTTAGTCGATGTAAATGGGCAGGAGAGAGAAAAAGAGAGTTTGGGACTGCAATTACTGTATTTACCACTTAAGAGTCACTCATCGGCATGGGTGCTAGATATCCGGATATCTGCTTATCTTTTAACAAAGCATGGGGCTTTTTGGCTTAGTCTCAACATTGCAGAAATACTGAACTAACATAAAGCAAATGTGATCTGCAGTTTATCTAATTTTATAAAACATTTTCTGCTAGACAGAGCGGCATGCAATGGTGCTGTATCCAAAATCCAAATTCAGGATTAAAATAAAACAAACTAAAAAAATCAGTGGCTGAATATCAAAACGCACTAGGGAGTGTGTACAGTGCAGTGTTGTACTGTGTAGTGAGTAGACACAGTAAATAGGTTTCTTAATACTTTATGTAGAGCATTTGTATAAATGAATGAATGAACAAATAAATTAATTAATGAATGGAGCTTAATATGAGCAATAAAATATACAGTACTGTAATATAGTTGTGGTACTTCCTTAAGCCACTAAAAATAAATTATTTAAAAGGGAATGGAACTCAGGCAGATGGATACAAACTGATGTTTGCTATGTTTTATTGTCCAGTAGAAAAACTCTAACCAAATGCATAATCATATCTATTGCCTCTGATTAATGAATAATTTGGACTGTTTTTAGCAACAGTCATGCACTGATCAGTCAGAACAAGAAAACCTAATGCCCTAATAATATTTATGTTCCGTGTCCCCCTGTGCCATAAAACAGCTCTGACCCCTTAAGCACAAGACCCACAAGACCTCTGAAGGTGTGCTGTGGTATCTGTGGTATATCCTGTAAGTGCTGTAAGTTGCAAGGTATAACCTCCATAGATCAGACATGTTTGTCATGCACATCCCATGGATGCTCGATCAGATTGAGATCTGGGGAATCTGAAGGCCAAATCAACAGCCTTAAACTCTTTGCCTTCTAAGCCCGGTGTACAAAGCAAGCACTGATCCACTGAGTCTTCTAAAAGCTTTTTATCTTAGTAAGCATTAACTTACTTTTCAGCAATTTCTGCTACATTTGCTCCCTAAAGACATAAATGTGCCTTGTGTACACCTGATCCTGTCACCAGTTTAATTGATAATCAGTGTTAAAATTTTAATGTTGTGCGGTGTTAATGTTATGGCTTATCAGTGTATGTCCCAAAAAAAGCTTGCCTGATACCTGGACAAGTATGGGGGAAACAGATGGTTATGTGATACAGGTGAAAACAAGTAAATACAATGTGACAGTTAATTTACAAGGCACTGTCACACTAGCTGGCAGAAAAGCACTGTAAGACAATGAGTAAATTCTCTTTAGTAGTACCTAACAGACATTGATCATAGTTAGAGGTCATTTGAGCAGAGACTTCAGGAGAGCTCTGGAGGTGTTCAGGGTTGTTATGAAGCAATTAATACTAACCATGAAACCCGAGTGCTTTAATTATATTTATTATTTTTCCTAATGTACTAGAATGCAGTCAGGCACAGCATGGTGTCCACACATGACCTTTACTTTGAGCTATTATTTAAAAATAGTAATTCAAAGTCTATGCACGAAAATAGTCCCCTAACTTCCAAACGTCTCATTGCCGAAAAGGATTGTTTATACTTAATTATTTTATGGTTTCATGTTTCCTTACGTCTGCAGATTGCAGTTATGAAAGAACATTCCTCCTTCTTCTTCATAGTGAAGCAGATAATCACTCAACACTTTAATTATAGATGAAGGTATTTTGTGACAGCAGTGAATTGAGTGATCGATCATATTTGCTTAATGTCCAGATTTTTCATTTTGTGTCCTGTGAAGCTGAAGCAGACTTACAGGAAATGTCTCTTTTTGAATCACCACAGCAGAAACTTGCAATTTGTGAGTGGCACTTGGAGTGGGGATTCTGACCTGGTCTTTGTTCGCCAGTCCCCAGGGAAAGAGCATCTACAGCCCTCGACTGAGACAGATTCAGTTTCACAGGCAATTAGTCTGAACAGGAGCTCCTGAATGAATGCATTTGTTCCCCATAGCCTCCCAGTCATTGTGAGCTACTGTAGGGTTGTAACAGTAAACGTATACAGCCAGCACTTTCTGCCGTGCCATATTGATTGATGTGGAGCTGTTGACTAGCTCAAGTTCCCTCTGTCACATCCATAGCTTGTGTGATTTTATCGCAAGGTTTTATTTATCATGCACTTTCTGTACAAGTAAATGTGCAGTGTGCACAAATTATTTTCAACCCCCAGATGAAGATAATGTATGCAGTCACCATTTAGACATCATATATAATGATCAGACATACTGAATATAATAGATCAAATACTATTATGTGTATGACTGAACAGAATGTATGCACAGTATTTAGACTGCAGTGCACAGTCAACAATGTCTTACAAATATGTTATATCAAAGACATACTTATTTAAAGACACTTACTACATATCAACGATGGGCGAAATAATATAATCTGTCATATCCTAATTAAGCACTACTCCTCAGAGAGTGTCTGTGTGTGCTGATGAAGACTGAGTGTGTTGAAAAAGCCCAGGATGAGAAATCACCTCTGTGGCTCTCCAAAGTCACCCCCCTCTTCCCAGCCTGTTAAACTGGAAGCCAGCTTCAGTGTCTCCTCATAGCACATGTGCAATCAATAATAGCACCTTTCCCTCTTTTCTCACACACACATTGGTGCACACATTTCTAAGTGAGGTTGTTCACTCACTTCCAACCAACAAGCGAGGAAGACAGTCTCACTTCTATTTCACCGCACACTCTGCACGCTTAGACAGGGATCGCAGGAACAGCCAAGGACTTTGTGTGATGTAAAGGAAGTGGAGGCCACACTCTGGTTAATGTCATTCATACCCTATCACTTCACTACATATAAAAGTTGTGAGAGATGAGAGGGACATGTCACTAGGAATGATTGCCTTTTAAGCTTCCATTAAAGAGCTGTCCAGGAGAAGGACTACCATGATGGAAGCAAAGCACCTATTTTTTTCTTTGACTTATAGTTCCAGTGGCCTCATACGTAGGGTCGCTTGTTTGTGTCATTTCTATTTTAAGGCATTTGATCAGTTTGATCTCGATTCCTGTGTACTCCTGTAACACTTTCAAGGTTAAGAACTAAATATATCAAGTCATGTTCATGTTTGTCTTAAATGGCATAATCTTGTAGTGTCCTCCAGCTTATCAGTCTGTGTGTTTATCTCATTTGTGACTTTGTGTTTCCCAACTTGCCAAGGAAGCATCGTGACACATTCGATTTCCCCTAACTCGGGCTAATAGGCATCACTGATTTTTATTTTTTTTTTGTCCGTCTGTTTTTTTTTTTTTTTTTTACAGTGGCTGTTGTATTATCTAAGGGGCAGAAGGTTAACGTAAACCTGATTTCTCATATATCACATAGCCTCATGCCTCCCTGGTCTGCTCACACTGCAGAGCCACTACAGAGAAAAATCATTTCACATGCTCAGTAACGCTATAGAACTGCGAGTGCCGGTCAATGTGTAACAACTGTCACCGGTCTTCTAGTGACAATCATACCCAAGAGAGTCTTGTATTATATGTTCAAATGATCTTGTACTGCACTCCCGGAGAGCTATAATTCAACCATGCTGCTGTAAATTCTAGAGAGGAGCTATGAAGTGCAATTGAGAAAAAAGAAATCTTCCTGCAGACTTAAAAGTGTTGGTTTGCCACCAATATCAAGTGACAAGTATTGAACCTGCAAAAAGAAAGGAGTGGAATGCAGATGCGTGAGCCCCTGTAATTAGCAGGCTTGTCGTAATTTTTACCCCTTCATTATGTATAATGGAATGGGATTCTCGTGAATAGGAGCAGATGAGCTGCTGAGCACAATTTAATACCAGAGATATTTAAAGAGAGCTTTCTTTTTTTCCATTTTAAGAGGTATATTTGCATAATTCATGCAACATCTCCTGGACGTGTCACTGAAGGGATAGAGTAGCAGCACATTTTTAAATATGTTTTATCACCAGGCTTCAGTCTGCCCCCCCCCCCCTCCTTCTTCTTAAAAGAAAAACCCATTCTCATCCTCATTCTCCTCACACACATTCGCTCTCCATGCTCTGAGTGTTTTGGGTTGGTTTAAGTCAGTCTTTTCAGTGCATCCACTGATGGATATTGTCATGTGAAATCATCCGGTCCATTAAAGGTGGCAGCGTGGTAATGAGGTAATGGATGACTCTGTTGGTTAAAGTCTTTACGCATTCTAATTTGTCTTCTGCTCGTGTTTGTCTCCGCAGCTTGTCGGCCTGGATTCTATAAGGCTTCGTCTGGGAATATGAAGTGTTCAAAGTGTCCCCCTCACAGCTATACCCACAAAGAGGGGGCTGTGCACTGCAGCTGTGAGAAGAACTACTTCCGTGCAGATGGAGACTCTTTGTCGATGGCCTGCACCCGTATGTATTCATAACTGCACTATGACCAGGATCTGTTTTTAATTATATTTAAATAAAAATGTAAACTGCTTCACCGCTGGGGGTTTGCATGCTGTGGGGTGCGGCGTGGGTCGTCCATGGATCAGACTTGTTTGTCCAGTGCATGGCTCTTTGCCTGCTGGGCCTCATGCATGGCGGGCTGAGGTGCACTGGTGCAAAGTCCACCCTTAACCATGATGTCAGAAACTGTATCTTTTCATATGAACTATGTCACATATATAGTTATGAATTGGCTTGTGCACACTTGTTTCTTCCAGGCCATTAATCTCCCAGAGCCTGCACTACCGAGCGAGTCCATTCTGTTTTATAGACGAAGCTACAAATGTTATACAGCCACTTTCATACATTCCTGCATGTGTCATTGCATCGCACCTTATCTATAATTCATGTCATTGCATAAAAAATGTGGCAAAAGTGATTTTTTTTGTGGCTAGGTCAAAAAATTTTTTTTTTTATGTTACATCTAAAGTAGACATGTAATGCTGATAAATATAATATATATTTGTGGCACCAAGAGCTGTTCTAACAGTTTGTTTTCACCTATGAACATGTTGTTAATTTCCATTTCAGACATTAGATGCTGTGATAATTTAAATAAGCCTGTCTTTTAAACTCGATGGCTAAAATGGCGTTGTATGGTAAAAGAAGTGAAGCAGCGTGTATGAGTTGAATGTCAAAGGTCTCCAAGCAAAGACATTTATCTAGTTGGAATCTCCACAGATTCTAGGAAGGTATTCAGAGTAGAATAGATTAAATTGGTTTTAAGAACAGCACAGCAATTAAATTAAGTCGTTTTCTGATATTATCTTTTTATGTTTTTTTAAATGCAAAAAGCGTTTTATGATCTTTAGATATTTCATATAATTAAACATATATTTCTCAAGTACTGTAGCCCACACACAGTAGCTACAGTATATAGTACGGATATAATTATTCATCACTACTGAATATTTATGTGTAAGGATGCCAGCAAGAAACTGTGTTTATTCATGGTCAGGCATAACAAAGGTCTACATATTTATGCCTGTTTTTAGTATAAAAATAGATCTGTTTATTTCTACCCGTCTCCTTTTTATGATCCCATAAAACTTGTATTTTCAATAGCATAAATCCTTGACGTGAGGAAAAGGCCTGCAGCAGAAAGGAACGGATGTTACATATCTGGTACATTAATCAATACCATGCACACCATTTACCTCTCAGCACCACACAAACCGCCCTCATATGTCACACTCTCAAAGTCACAGGCTCAGATTGTGTGGCGGCTCAGTGTTGTGGTAGCACTGCTAATTTAAGTCTATAGTGGCCCTGAATGCCACATTCACACCTCAGTGAGCACAGAGCTGAGCTGCTTGTCAGAAGGTGTGTGTGTGTGCGTGTGTGTGTACGTGTGTGTGTATGTGTGTGTGTGTGTGTGTGTGTGTGTGTGTGTGTGTGTGTGTGTGTGAAATGGAGAGCTTACTCGAGCACACCTTGGATGCTCCTGCTGGCAGACCAGCTAGTCTGTTAACGTTAAATGGCAAAAAGTAATTTATATTATTAAGTCTACATCAAAGGATGCTGTGGTCTGGCAAATATGTTAACCTGTAACTGAATTCCACATTTCCCCTGACCTGTAAGGAGACAAGATTGTTTATGGCTGTGGTCTGTATCGACTTTGTCTTTATCATTCTCATGATATTGAAAAAGATATTATTCAATTGTTTTTCCATAGAAAGGAATGTTAAAGTATGTTTGCCGTGCTCCATTAAAAGAAATTATTTTATACAGTATAATAGGTCCTAGGTACATTCCTGGGTAAAAGTCATTTTAACTATGCAAGCACTTCTATCATCTCTGTAGTTCACTTCATGATTGATCTTAAATGCTCACTAACGGCAGTGTTAAAATGGATATGACATAATCCTGAAGCATATTTGTGTGTGGGAATCCCCTTTGTGCAACAAGACTTTACTTAATGCAATGTTGAATCCTTTCCTTATTCTTTATCTTTTGAGGGATTTTATGAGATCTCGGTCAAAGTTAAGTAGACAGCACTTGGTACAACTGTGCTCTGTGTCAATTCTTCATGTCAAATCAAACGACCAACCGCTAGTTTTTATCTTGAAACATAATCCCCTCTTAACCCTCCGCACACTTACTCACATCTTTAGAGCAGAGCCAGGAGCAATTTAGCTTTGTTTGACGTCTGGACAGATTCAGTGTCTTGCTCCATGCCTTATCCTCAGATTTCATTTCAAATTGCTCTTATGATCATATGGAAAGAGCACTGAGTCCCAGTCAAATGTCTAGCCCTGTTTTGGTAGTCTGCTTTTGCAATCAGATGAACTCGGACTGCCTGCATGTTATCCCCACTTCCTTTTTTATTACAACAAGTCTTTAAAATTAGCATTGCAATCCTTTCTGAACATACTCATAAAATCTGAAGTAATGCGATAACATGAAAAGACCTGTAAGAAGAAATGAAAAGAAAAGAAATAAAGGGGTTTCTTTTTCATATATTCCTTATTCACACTATAGGGTTACGCATTAAGGACACGTCAACTTAAAAATTGCATATGTTTAGGAAAACTATAACTTTTCCTAAACATTACAGCCGTAAAGTCATTACTGGAAAATATTTTACCCAAATGCCTACTCTTTTTTTTTTTTTGTTAGGTCCCCCGTCTGCTCCTCGGAACGTAATCTCAGTTATCAACGAGACGTCAGTGATCCTGGATTGGAGTTGGCCAGAAGACACAGGTGGCAGGAAGGACTTGATGTTTAAAGTAGTGTGTAAGCGTTGTTTGGCTGGGTCTAAACAATGCGAGCCGTGCAGGGGGGCTGTGCGTTTCCTGCCCCGTGCTTCAGGCCTCATGAACACCACAGTGACTGTGGCTGATTTGCTGGCGCACACCAACTATACATTTGAGATTGAGGCAGAGAATGGAGTTTCGTCTCTGGCCCCTGCAATGCGCCAGTATGCCAGCGTCACTATAACAACCAACCAAGCAGGTAAGTCTGTCTTTAGATCACCTCTTACTAAGCTCAAAAAGCCAGGGGATTTAGAAGAGTTGATTGACATAATAAACAATTACAGGCATCCCATAGATGATAGACACATTCACATTAAGTATGTTAAGAATGTATTCATAAAGGAGATTGACAAAGACAATTCAATTGACAAAGATAATTTCCTGGCAGTCATGTGCAACAAAGCCAAGCTCCATTTGGAGAGAAGAAAATGTACATTTAATATCTCAGCTTGTTTTTGATCTTCCTGTTCTTGAAACTTCCTGCGTTATCTAAACGTTTTGAGCATGTCTGTCTGAAGGTGCTGGTGGACTCCAGTCAGACAGCATGAAGGTCATGATTCCTCAGGTTACTATAAAGTCAGAACCAAGGGCCATCTGCCTTCCATTCCATTAGGGTTTCCTCTCGAAAGATGAGCAGTTGTGCTTTTGAGCCATATGAGGTCTTGGCTTCTGTCTCTGCTGTCAGTTCTGCTCTAACTTTAAAGTGATAGGTGCAGAAACTGGTAGATGATTTAGCACAAGCTTTAGAACTGAGGTTACAGACACTAGAGCTTGGAGCCATAAAACAGTAGGTAGAGGGCTACTGTAGATCAAAGGCTAAGGATTGATAGTTTTGCACCATTTTACCACAGGGAGCTGTTTCAACTCCTAAACCTTATAAAAACACTACATTGATGGAGAAGAGACTGTAGACATACTTGATATAATGTTTAGTCTGTGCAGTATCAGCTTCTGGTCCATCGTAATTAGTTTAAATAATAATGGGTTAATTTCAATTATGAAATGACAAAAGCACAAGTGCTATTATTATTTATGTAAGACTGATTAAGTCTGATTTTATTTAAATTTTAGAACTAAAATTTTGTGATCCAGTTCTCATTCTGATATTTCCTTGTCAAAACTGATTGCATTCTGTCATTGTGGTTTTAACTTCCTTCATGTTGTCACAGCTGTTATCTATTAACAGAATGATTGCCAGACACTGATGCTTTGAGAAAAGCTTTAGGCCTTCAACAAGTCAGGCAGTAAATAAACCTCTGGCCCTTAAATTATATGATGGAAAACGTAGAGGACACTGAGTGTGACCTAAATTAACTTAAGATAGTTTTCGGAGACACAGTCAATATATTCAAGGGTGCTGATATGCAGAGGTTACGAGTTCCAGAGAGCCATGAAACTTCATCTATACCAATACAGCTACTTTAAATGTTGGCTTTGTGTTTCTACCACAAATCTACCCTCACTTTGTCTCTCACATTAAAAAGATTTTCCCTGTTCCATTTTACTGCAACTGCCTTTGCTCTCAAGCACAGATGAACTGCTTAGCTAAAATGTTCTCTCACTTTTGGCTTCTGTGATCTCAGTGTAAACAGTGGATATAAATGCGTATTTCATTTGATCTTTGGGGTCGTTTGGAGAGTTCGTAACAAGCAACCCCTTTCACCGTAGCACTACTCCCTCGACCTTGGACAAACACTGCAGCTCCATTTATTGTCTTATAAAATCCGAATGAAAGCAAGCGAGAGAGACGTGTGAATGTCCAGTCAAATGCTCCCACTCTGCAGCTGCACTCCTCGTAGGAGAGCATATTTACGAGGTCTTACAGGGATGTCAGCGCAGACCTTTTCATGTAAACACAACTAGCATGTGCAGCGCAGCCCTGGGGAGACAGCACATGCCCTCTGTGTTAGGACAGTGATCTCCTCTTGGCCTACAAAAACTTTAAAATGTTTGTGTTCTGCCATTTTGACAGGGTGTCGTCAGACAAACCACGGCCCCATGCTCATTCCTTCCAGCACAGGATGTAGAATTTCAACAAAACTGATGACAATAGGAGAGCTGGAGCTTAATGTGACATCCTTTTACCATTATTTAATATAGTTGGACTGCCCTTTATGAGAAGAAGACTTTAGCTATAGCTATACTAGAGTGTTGTGAGATAAATCTGCAGGAACCAGGGGAGCAGAGACAAAGAAAGAGTTCAATAGAGAAGTCCCAACCATATCCATATTGAGAGTGTTTACCATAGGACAATTTAAAACCCATGTGGAGGACATTTGGTGATTTAGTGATCTGCTGATTCTCAGTGAAATGCCTGCTTTTTACAAAGATTATTTACAAATGTTTATATCTGAAGCATTTTGTTACACAGTGGGGGGACCTCTGGCCCCACCTGTAAATGGCACTGGTCCTGTGCTTTGGATTTTAATCCAACAGTGGTTGTTGGCAAGGTGATTCATCACTGTGTTTTTGTAACTGAATCTTTACTCTACTGCCTACATGGGCTACATTGTAGGTTGGTCTCTTCCTCTTTTAATTGGTCTGAAGTATATGTGGCGTTTTGGATGCTGAAGTGCCTAACAGGAAGCTGGGAAAGATGTACAATAGTTCATACACCATAAATCTTGCTTACCATAAACTCCATAAACTGTGGTTCCTATAAAACTTCACTAATACCTTATCAGAATTGTGTGTGGGAGTACAAGGAGCAGACTAGGTCCATCTGGATTCGTTACCAGTAAAAGAGATTCCAAATGGGAGGAAAATCAAAACTATGTAATCACAGTCAAGAAAAACCTTGAACATTTCAAAGAACAACATGTTTTTTCCTGTGGTCTAATAAAATTAAAACATGGGCCAGTCAAATGCCTCCATGGCTTCACTGCTGCCTTGCAATTAGAGAGCTGTAAAACTGAAAAAGAATGCAAGCAAACCACTGAGTAGAAGGGAGGGATAGAACTTTGACTTGAATTATGATCACATATTGGGACCATGTGAAGTACTAAAGCAAAAGAAGATATAAGAAAAAAAAAAACATATAAGAGATTGATCAGACCAGAAAATGCTTGCTACACCTGAAGACAGGAGCCTCGTCTATAGTGATAAACCAGACTAACTAAGCTTTAGACTTTAAAACTTTAAAACTGTCCTTTAATAAAGAAAACACAATTAGGTCACCCAAAATCACTTCACAGCAGGCTTAGGTAGTTGAAGCAAAATCGCTGAACTTTCTGTGAACTGTGGATGTAATGAAGTCAGAAGCAGAGTGGAAGAAGCTAATCCTCTTTCTCATCCTTACTCTCTATCTCACTTTATTTCTTTCTTTCCCTGCAGCTCCATCCCAGGTCACAGTCATCAGAAAAGACAGAACATCCCGAAACAGCATCTCACTATCCTGGCTGGAGCCAGAAAGACCCAATGGTATTATCTTGGACTACGAGGTCAAGTACTATGAGAAGGTGGGGGAAGTTTAATCGCTTTTGACTCTGGACATTTAAGACTAATAGCATTTAACCTAGGGCTAAGTCTTTCTCTGTGGCCTTTTTCATGGAGATTAAGAAGGGTATTTTTTTCATCTAACTTTTGAAGACATTTGCAGTGGCATGATTTATTAACATTTTAATTCAAATAATTCATTCATTATTGAATTAATTTATTCATTATACTCTTCTATACATTTGTCGCATTCTTCATTACCGAATTAATCCTGGGTCATGACGTGAAGGGAAAAAAAACAACACTGAATCAGTCAGTGACAAATATTTTTTAGATGTGAGTCTCGTAAATTCTTTTTTTCAGGAGAAGCAGTGATATAAATACTACTTTACTGTTATACAATGATATGAACACTACTTATCTTTGTGCTAAACACGCAGGTTCTCTCATGGTAGAAAAGAAAAATGAACCGTAAGTCATGCTCTCCTGTCGTAAGTGGGTTTAGTCAGACTCCATCCAGGTTTGCTGCAGCTGCTATGTGATTAATGAAGCGTACAGGGATTTGGCCGTGATTGATTTAATATGCGGAATAGCAGGGTAAGCTTTGTTGCCCCACATCATTGTTGCCGCTGAGAGCCTTCTAAGGGTCAGTGTTCAGTGGAGCTCTTTCATGCTGTCAGACACTGTGATATCTTCGACTCCTGCATGAAGTGGGTAATGTGTCCCTCAGGCTGCAGGAAACGGGGCTCCAGCTTTGGCGCTTAATTGGACCCTGACATTGTGTGTCTCTCCCAAACTGGCAGGGAATCTGAGGGTGTGAAAAAAAGGCCTAGTTTCAAATGGCAATGAGCCAGAATTTTCCCACAGAAACAACATTTCATAGTCTACTGAGTAAATGACTTGATTCTATGACCACATAGTAACATTCACATGCATGTAAAATATGCACTAAATTGCACACAGGCTTCTGTTGTCTTCAACTGTGGATAAAAAGCAGAAAAGATCTTCGCTTTTGCTGTCAGGCTCCTGAATGATGTTAAATACAGCCTTACAAAACTATTCACCAACACTTGGTTTTAACCAACACTATCTGTAATTGAGCTTCCACAATACCAGACCTTTTTGTGTGTAGGCTGTTGAGCTAAGCAGCTACAAAAATGTTTCAGCTACACTAATAACACAGTTCATTCCACTGGCAAAAAGGAGAGCTGTTGAGGTGTGACTGACTCCTCTGCTTCCTACAGAGGACCTTTGTAAAACGCCTTTTAGTATGATCAGCCAAACTCCAAATCTCAGCCTGTGAAATGCTGCAGGTTAGCCATAATCTCCTTATTTGTAACCAAAGCCATCTCATCTGGGGCTAGTTTCACTGACACATTTACACTCTGAGGCCCCTGAAATCCATGTCTTCTTTGACCCTGGGTGGCATGGTATCTTCCTTTTACAATCAAATCTATTGTATCTCCTCACTGATTCTGTTAATTACACATGCTGCCGAGGGATCGTTTCAAAAGCCGGGTTTAGGTTGTCCAAATCCTACACAACTGGGTCTGCCATGTGGAAAAGCAAAGGAATACCCCTGGTAGGCCTTATAGTGCCCTTGATCCAGGCTGGCAGAGGATAACAGAGTGCCCCTTACCCTTCTAAGAAATACACAAACACACCCACTGAGAGAGGAAAGGGGCCTTCAAATCTGTTCACAGGGCTTACTGACTCACAGTAACCACAGTAACATCAAGAGTCCTCAGTATTAAACCCACAAAAGAGCTCTGAATTCATTAAGTGAGTTTTCAAAGAAAAAAAAAAGAACAACAGAATGTTTACACTGTATAATGGTGCATACTATAATAAGCCATAAATAAACAGTGTTAAATGTTTCCCTAAACTGCATTGAAGATGTATGTTTATTGAAATAATGCAGCGTCCTGTAGAAAACAGTCACACAATCCTTCGCAAAAAAAAAAAAAGTCCAATGCTTCATGTGTGCCAAATGCCCATATGGCAGAGGGGTAATCACTAAGGCTTACGAAATTTAATTTACAGCATTTTTGCATGAGTAAAAATGTGCAAATTTCTTAACACCTTGCAATGTGCAAGCTAATTTACGAAAACCGTCTACAGAGATTTGTGTCTTGTCTTCTTTACATGTTTGCCTCAGTAAATATGCGTCCTGAGGTGTTTCTATCTAAAAGCGAAAGTATAGGGTGGCGACTATGCAAATAGGTTAATTACCACCTACTGTGCAATTTACTAAGCTTGAAAGTCACTACAGGAACAGCAACTGTGTACTTCATTTGTGTTTGTAGTAAAACAGGGGCTTAGTGTACAGTATGTAACATACAATGTCCTTGGAACAAAATATCTTACTCTTTGAACTTTTTCAATATGTCATCCAAAAATGGCCAAAATAGAACATAGGGCTTTTTAGTCCTCATAATCAAAGCAAGGAAAATGGTGAAAACACACATTTGTGGTCATTTTTTATCATTTTAATCTGAGAGTTAAAGAAAATTTGGATTGTTTTTTTAAGGTCGTAGAGAATGCTTTTTGACATAAATTTAATATTTACACAGTTTCTCTTTCAACTGAAGCTGAGGCTTTTTTTCCCAGATTGGAGTATTTAGATTGTCAGGGTAGAACATGACAGGCATATTAAATTCCACCAATAGCCTACACACTGAGAAGTAACACAACTGCAAGCCCCAGTGTGTGGAAGTAGCTGATGCACCACAGAGACATATGGTAAGAATACTTCCAGTATAGAACGTTTGGGCACACCTGTATATAATTTTCAGGGAATCATATGGTGTCATGAGCAGTGAACAGTGACAACCTGTGAAAAGATTTACGACTCAAACGAACGCACATACAATAAGATGCAGGGTATTGGTTTCATCTTCTCAGTGAATTTAAGTGCTTGCTAAATCATAAAACCCGATGCACTCCATATGAAGTTTCAGAGCGTTTCTCGCCATTATTCCTTTATAAATGTTGGATAGCTTTCAGTGTTTCCCACAGGTCTGAAACATACTTGTGGCAGAATGGTCCGGCATTACCTGCGAGCTTAAAAATGGTCTGTTGCATTCAAAAAAACAAAAAATACATATGAGCTTCAACGCAATGTTTTGATTTATTTTATATTTCTATTAATTTCACATTTCAGTGATCCAAATTACTAACCCTCCCCTCCATCCACCCATACGTGAAGGCTAAGTTGAAGTAAAGAAATTAGGAACTAAACACTCTCTGTGTACAAAGATAGCACTGTTTGTTACAGCGCTTAATTTTTCTTGTGTTTTTTAAAAAAGAGCCCCAACACCTGCACATACAGCAATGCCTAGTTAATTGATCACCAATAGCATCGTTCTCCTGCACATATTTTTAAAAAAGGGTTGGCAAATATACTTGGGGGTTGTCAATATATGTTGGCAGCCCACCCAAGCATATAGTACTAAATGTGTAGGAAACACTGGCCTTGCTTTTTGCTGGTGCTGATGTCCAAGATCTGATATTTGGAGTTGTATGCACATATTGTATAATATGGGAGCTCAGAGTACAAATTAATTTTTACAATTTAAAATAGTTTACAATTAAAATAACAAGGAAAGCACCTTGTGAACAAATGAACTTCTTCTAAGGGATTAGAGGTTATGACAGCTAAAGGCTGATGAAGTAAGAGGGAAATTATGAGATTTTGACTGAGTTTGCTGTTAACAATGAATCATTTTTCTGTCTAAAGTAAATGGATTAAAGTGCCACACCCTGTTCTTTCCACTGATCTCACTTAACCCCACCAGAGGCACATCTGGAAATAATAGATATAAAGGAAAGATGTCCCATAAATCCATTGAAGGTTTTTAGGGTCAAATAGAGGATCATTGCACCTTAGAAGTTTTTAGAAAAGCCATAAAGATGAAGGTGGTCTTTTATCAAATTCAGTAGCAAATACTGCACTCTGGAATATACCTAATTATGAATACACATTTTTGGACCTGGAGAATGACCCAATCTGACTCTGTTTAACCTCCAGCAAGTACAATAACTCCCTTCAGGCAAGACAATCAGCCCTGATTAGTGATGAACTCAGATTTGCTCAGACATGCTGTCTGTACCAGTATCTATCTTATGTTAAGATGCCTGTCTTTCATTTTCTTGTTTTTCTCTCTCTCTTATTTCCTGAAGCAAGAACAAGAAACCAGCTACACCATTCTGAGATGCAAGGGCACCAATGTGACTCTGAAAGGATTGAAACCTGATACCAGATACCTGCTGCAGATTAGAGCTCGTACCGCTGCGGGTTATGGCAGCAGCAGCCGCAAGTTTGAATTTGAGACCAGCCCAGACTGTAAGCACAGACTGATTCCCAACCTCAATATTCCAACAATAATTAAGCATTACCTGCTCCATTTACAGACTCATGGAGGATTATACAAATTCTGTCCAATCAGTCAAACTAAATTAAGGTTTAATGTTTCGGTATTTTATATAATTAAGGATCATTTTAGGATTAGATCCACTTTATCTAAACAAATTTTTATGGCAACATAGTTGTTAAAATCCCTTCTGCCAGTGTAATGGTTAAAACAACTTAATGGCCCTGTAAATTTAAGTTGATTTTTATCTTGAAGACAAGTGTGTAAGGTGTACACCTAAGTCTTACAGAAGGCAGGAATGTTCTGTCATGTTTTATATCAGGAAATCATCTGCATTTAGCGCGGCGTGTGTATTTGATACACTGTATATCCTGTTATCAGAGCAGAACCTCTCTTTTCTCTGTACTCGTCTCACTAATGAAACATTTATAGGAAATCAATGGATGGTCATGGAATGGAATGATATAGTACATTCAGGAGGCACTTTTCTATCTCCAGGTTACTGAGCTGGTCATGCCTCTATCGAACTGCACATGCATAGCAAATGTAAAATGATGGCATAGCTCCCCTGAGATGAGAGCTCCCATTATTCATTTGTTAATCTGAGCAAAAAGCGTTCTATATTTGGGATTTGGAGAATCAGTCACCGGCTTTCCTGTGCTTTAGCTCACAGTCTAGAGGCTTGTCAGTATTCACAGCTTATTTAAAGAAATGATTGCACCTGCAGAGTAGATTTGATGTGGTAATTTGTAAAATGAGTCCATTTTAAGAAATAGATGATGATGCATGATGGTGACAAATCTGTTTTAAGGCATATAATACTCTGCTTTTGACTAAAGAAAGTTCCTGTTCTTGTCAGGTTTTCTTATTAGGTTAAAACTTTTTACTTTGCCCTATGCATAAATATAGGCCACATAAATCCTAACAGAATTTCCTTTGCTTCCTCTCTTGTTTAGTACTCATATCTTGCTGTGTTATATCTCTATGTTTATCTCTTTCCCAGCTTTCTCAATCTCCAGTGAGAACAGCCAGGTTGTGCTAATTGCCATTGCTTCTGCTGTGGCCATCATTCTCCTCACCGTGGTACTTTACATAGTGATTAGCAGGTTGGTCTGTCACTCATTCTCAACTTTATAGAGGCTTAAGTATGGCCACCTTGAACCTGTCATTTCTTTCTTATACAAGTCTCTTAGTCAAAGCTCCCCTCTTCAGCACCTTCCACCTACCATATCTGCTAGATGAAGACAGAGATGTAAGAAGACCATGCCCCTGCATGTCAACCAGCTATATATAGTTCTGGATGATTTACTTGGCAAACGCTGTATTATTTTTCCTGCCTCTGCTTTACTTAATGTAAGAGGCACCATGAGCGCTTGAGTGTCAAGTCAGGCAGAGGGGCCAATCTTGGCAGACAGCACTGTTGAAAGACTGCATAAATATCTGATTTATTATAAGACTCTAAAATACTGCTCTGCCCTATAGCAAAGTAGACAGGTTCATCCTGCCTATGAATTTTGTCTGTTGAGCCAATAGATGTTCTCAGCATAGTTTACAGTAACAGAAGTCTCACACACATGTCATTAAATGTAACCATTACCTAACCAAACACATTGATTGACAGGTGCTGTGGCTATAGCAAATCCAACCATCCAGACAAAAAGAGATTCCACTTTGGTAATGGTCACTGTAAGTATATGTCACTATGTTGTCTTTATGTATCCCATGTACAGGTTATTAAAACATTGCTTTCTTAATATCAGTCAGTGCAGAAGAACCCCATTGTGATCATTTTTAACCAGCATAAATAAATTAATTATGTAATTAAAATATGATTTAAACATTTTGTTAACTCTTTTTTTATTATCAGTGCGACTGCCAGGCGTCAGGACCTACGTGGATCCGCATACTTATGAGGACCCAAGTCAGGCAGTGCATGAATTCGCCAAGGAATTGGATGCATCTTGCATCGCCATTGACAAAGTAGTTGGTGCAGGTATGCCATGTCCCATCTTAACCTCTGCAGCTGTAATAAAGCTACCTGCAACAGGTCAAAATGCATTTGTAACAGATGTGACAGGCAATGTAAATCACAATCATTTAGCACCTCAGCTGGATGTATATACTTTTGAATGTGAGCGGGAAGAGTGTGGCTAAGTGGAACTTACCTCCAGCTGGGATATTATTTTTCACCCCCTGTAGCTCATTCTCTCCCAGGCACTCTACATTCCTAATGTCTTAAACAGTAGAGAACACACCAAAATAATTCCTCCTAATTTATAGCTGCATAAGTCAAAGCAAGAGAACCCAGCAAACTATGAGACTGCATTCTGTTTAATACATTCTCCCAAAGTAGTAGTTTTGCTGCAGTACAGAATAAAGAATTTGGGCACGGGTGGGGTGGGGGGACATGAACAACAATGAAAAACATGCAAAAACATGAACAACCTATATAACGGAAACTGTCAGGTCGCAAGTTTATATTACATGCTGAACTGTAATTTGTGCTCTTTATAAGAACTGCAGTCTGCTTAGTCTTTTACATATTAATAAAAAGGGTGAACTTAATGTCTTATTTGTTCTCAATTATTCAGAAAAACAATTTGACACTTATGGCTGATTATAAGTTGTAGTCCTTACAAAAATATCCATGACACAGAATGCTATACATGAATTATGTTTTAATAATTATGGGATAAAATAATTATTGTTTAAAAAATTAAGAATGAAGAAATAATTTAATAATTAAATTAAGCAATTAACCTCTACCTAAATGATATGTGTGCAGGTGAATTCGGGGAGGTGTGTAGTGGTCGTCTGAAATTGCCTTCTAAGAAAGAGATCTGTGTGGCCATCAAGACCCTGAAAGCAGGTTATACAGAGACACAGAGGAGAGATTTCCTAAGTGAGGCTAGCATCATGGGACAATTTGATCACCCCAACATTATCAGACTGGAAGGAGTGGTCACTCGCAGTGAGTTACAGCTCAAAATATTTCACTGTTTGCTTTATACTGTACACTAGATACGGTGTACTGACTTCAGCTTATTTTCACTCTCATGCCAAAGAGGCCTGTGTCTGAAACTTTCATTAAGTCTAAAAGCAGAGTTTGCAATGACTCTCTATTACAGAATGCGGGGTAAAAAATTACCCCTTTTTGTGAATGAATAGGCATGTGCATGAAGCCCTGCAGTGGACTGGCATCCCATCCAGGGTGTATTCCCTCTTCAACCACATCTAGTGTTGCCAGGTTAGGCTCTGCTTCCACTGTGACAATGATCAGATTACATGGTTACTGAAGATGATCATTTATGTATTATACATTTGAACATACAACTACACAACAAAACATATTGTATTAGTTTGAATTCTGGTTTTGAACTTGTTGTATGCATCTTAGAATAACTTTATGATGATGAAGCATTAGCTATTTTGAGTTTCATGTTTTTAAATGGCTTGATGCTGTCAGCTTTCCTACCTGACAGCACTGTTGTATTGAACATTCTTTTTGTAATCGTGGCAAAAAATGCAAAGATACAAAATTTACTTGGCATAAATCTCACAAACCTGTATTATATTCCATGATCAAAGTACATGTCTTTATTCCTAGAATGCCCCTTAATATGAATATTTTCATGTATTCAGGCTATTTCAATTGAAGGCGGTAGGGGCTGGACAGGGCTGGCCCGTGTGCTTTTGGTCCACTATTTGACTAAATATTTGTGGAACTATAACTAGTGTTTCCCAGGGACAGAACGACTGCAATACTTATCACAAGTTGGTATTATGGTCAGAAATTTATTGCCAGGAACATTTTATTATTGTTAATATTACCATTATTATTCTTATTTTTATAAGAACTATAAAGGCTGGTGAGTGAGGTAAAAAAGAGCACTTCTTCACAGGTCAGTGAAATGTAAGAGTGTGTTTAATAGTATCCCAGACTGTTTGGAGTAAGAATGGCCTATGTGTTTGGAGAAAGAGGCAGGCCGTCTTGATATGTAACAGGTTGGACTGTTCATCTGCATTACAGAGTAAGCCATGTAATATAAACAGCTCCTCCTAAGAGATTTAACTGTGCTGTGCTTGTCCATTTTGCCTCACACAGCAAGTTTAGTCCTGTGCTTTGGTGTTACCTTGAGCTCAGGTCTTCTTTAGCCAGATGTGTGATATACCTGTTCGTCCATATACATGTTTTGGAAAAGAAAGGAGGAAAAGTAAGACAAAAATGATCAAATATATGGACACTTGGTCCTGATTTATCATCCTTGTTTTGTACATGAACTTTTTATAGGGCAAGGAATAAGATGAAATAGATAAAAAGCAGTAATTTATGAACAGTAAGGAGAACGAATAAAGCTGTCAGACAGTGACAGCTGACCTTGTGGGCCCTTTAGACAGAGGCTTTAGACAGTGGCTCTTTTTATCCTTCAGGAAGTGTTCTAGAACTCAAGGCTATAGACTGACCTCACTGTGTCAGGAGTGTCATGTGAAGAAGTGCACCCAAGCCTTGCTATTGTCTTGGGAGCTTAGGCGATATCTCAGATGTGATGAAAGCTCCAGGACTGGCATCCGCTCTCTTTGCTGTTCAGACCTGTAAAAATTACAGATGTTTTCCTTTTTTTCTTTTTTTTTTCTTTCTTTTAATAATACCCATATGCTGCTGGTCTGAAAGCAGTAAATCTCATCAAGCTTTCATGTAGCTCCAGTCAACACAGTGCAGAACTGCATTGTCTGAGATCATCACTGTTTAACTCTCTCTTTCTCTCTCTCGCTCTAGGTAAGCCGGTAATGATTGTGACAGAGTACATGGAGAATGGGTCCTTGGACAGCTTCCTTCGAGTGAGTATGACACACGGAGTTCACATAATGAGCCTCTATCATGTGTTTTCAGACAAATGCCACTAAAGTTACATTTTAAACTGTCTGACTTTCTTCCCAATTCTACCTCTCTCACTCTCTCTCTGTGTTCTCTGATCCCTTGTTCCTGTTTGTCTCATATCACCTTGCAAACTATCTGTTTATCACAGCAAGCACTACATTCTCTATTACTAAGAATGGTTTTGCTTTCCACAAATAGACACAAAATTGCACTTTGGCACAAAACCACAGTTTCTATTTGCCGGTTAGAGAACTGATATCGAGACAGAAAGCTTTTGCTGTGATTACTATGCAAAAGGGTCAACCATTGTATTTTATTTTATAGGTAAAGGGGAACTATATTAAATAGTATTATATTATATATTATATTATATTAATAATGTTCCAAAAGCTTTTACGTGTCAGTGGTTTACTTGAACTTACACAATGCCCTAATTCTTTCATAAAATATAAACTATACATCTACTTGAGAAAAAAACACATGCAGATAGCAGGCATGGATCTGCAAATATGGAGACTATAACATTGGCTTTGTGCCAGCTCACTCAGCCTGGCCAATTAAACAAACTGGGCATGATATGTCCTTCAAATGACTTCTCCTTATGGCTACGTAAGCACAGCAAAAATAAACAGGGAAACAGTCAGTAGAATATACGTATGTGCCATGCAGAAGGGTGCTTCTGAAAAAGTGCTGATAAAAGCATTAATGAGCTCATTAAACAGGTCAGATTAACCTTTGGCCATCGCAATCTGGCCTTGGCAGTTTGCTGACAGTACCTGCATTTTTCAATTTGTTGCAATGATTGGGGCTTTGATAGAAATAAAATATTAGTACAAAGTGATCAAATGCCAAGTAGATTATCATGGTTTATTTTTCCATCTTGGTCATATTATTCTACATTGTATGTAGTGAAGGAAAAAGTATTGCCTGTTTGCTCCTTATTTCACTGAGCACAGCAAGATTTTGCCAGGAAAAAAAGCATCTGCATCTGGATAAGGCAGCTGAGAGTACTTTGCAATTCTGGTTAAATACAGGCTTGATGCCTGAAATTAGCATAGCATTAAAACAGTGCAAGCAGAGACGGCCTGGTTTTAGAAGCAGCTCTCTGAACTGTATTCCACATGTGCCTGCACAGCACCCCAAAAAAGGTAAAACAGTTGCAGCAATTTCCTGTGCATTTCAGCATGGCCTGCACACTATCAAATATACTGATGTCTTCCCCAAGAGCCTTTCTTCACCAGTGCTTATATGACCGTTATTAAGATATCCTTTGAATTTGCAGTCAGTTCCTGGTGGTCCAGGGTTTGTTTTCATCCGAACTTAGTTTGTATGCAGCAGATAAACATAGTTCCCTGCTTTTCTCTTGGTGGATCAATATTAAAAAAGTGAAAGACAAAGAGAAAAAAAGAAAGAAAGACATAAGAGAAAATGATTCATGAAGGGACACATGGAAAACGACCAGCTCCCACACTGGCCATCTGTTGATATTGCTTGTTTTTAGTAAAGAAGCCTCTTTCTCTAGAGGTGGCTGACAAATCAATGCTATCTTGCTTATCCGGTGTGTCTCTCTTCTCCCCCTGAAGAGCTTCCTCCCTGGTGTTTATCTCTGAGCACTGAGCATACCTCTCAGCATAAACCCTTTTCACACATGCCAGTGTAAACAGTGGCAGGCTGCCAGTAAGCTTCTGAAAAACAGATATGAAGCCTCTGCTTTCTTGTTTGTGTTTTCAAATTATAATGACTTCCTATCATGTTCTGAATAAACCTTATCTGATTTTACTAGTTTTCTGTTCACCTGTTAAGACCAAAAAAAAAAAGTCAAGTTCGATAACTTCAGTGTTCAGAAACGTTCTGGTACATGACCACATCAGTGCAGTGATATGAAACACCTACAGTACATCTCATCATTTTGTTCTCTCTCTCTCTATTTGTATCAGAAACATGATGCTCAGTTTACAGTGATCCAGCTGGTAGGAATGCTGCGTGGAATTGCGTCAGGTATGAAATACCTCTCAGACATGGGCTACGTGCACAGAGACCTCGCTGCACGCAACATCTTGGTCAACAGCAACCTGGTGTGTAAGGTGTCTGACTTTGGCTTGTCCAGAGTGCTTGAGGATGATCCAGAGGCAGCCTACACTACAAGAGTAAGTGCTGGCATATCTATACTCTGACTTCAAACAAATATTTGAAGCGATATTGATGTGGTTGTTTGATTCTTAAAAGCGCTTGCCTTATTTTGTAATAAATGTGGTTAAACATGCCGAAATTTATCTCAGATCCTGAGACGGATATTTAAATGCCTTATACTCACTATCTTCTCTTAGCCAACCTCTCAGTAAATAACTCGAAATTAATGACTATATATGTCCATATGACATACCACATAGGAAGCCTGCGCAGACATCTACAGTATAAACAAATTATGGATCTGATAAGGCTAATGTAACTCCACAGCATCACTGCCTAATTTAGAGTGTAGGTTTACTTCTCACCTCAAGCATGTACAGTATTTAGTAAAGGGATATTGTATATTTTAAGCCTTCACTTAAAATGCATCACTTGGTTTTTAAGTGGTCTAACAAAGTGTTTGCTCTTTCTTTGTGTCTCTCTTTCTCTTCTGTCATTTAGAGCAAAACTAGCCAACTGTACATGTCTATGAGCTTGTGTATATACTTTCTGGTCTTGAGTTATACCATTTCTAAAAATAACTATATCAATAGCCAAATGTTAATTAATAAAAGTGAGAGTAGAGATTCAATTTTTATTTCTAAGTATCATTCTATCTGTGTATCTATCTGTGAAAATCTGTGTAACAAAATATTTATTGCAAATAAATCAAGCAGACAGCTATTGTAATAGGCAGGCCTTCAAGATAACTATCAGAATTTGTGAATGAAAATACTGCTATAACTGTAATAAACTGCAATAATTATACCTAGCCAGCACATGGCTAAACCACTTTCTTTTTCATAAAATTCTCAGTGTTAAGTGACTGTCTGACCTTCCGAACATCCACATGCTGCACAATGAGTCAACATTTTTATAGAAAATTGTAATCAATGCTAAATTGAGCCCGGGCCAATAAGCTAATCCTGTATAGTTGCCCTATCCAAACTGAAGACATATCTGACTTCTGAGCCCAATCTACCTCTTCACATTTTATGTGACTATTTTCACCTTCACCCTCCTCTAAATCCGGAGGACAGGACAGAGCAGACATATGAGATTTTGCACTCATTAGCGGTAATCCCTAGTGCTAAAAGAGCTGAGGTGGTGTGAGTGTGCTTAGTGGAGAGACCAGCGTGCAAGTCAATTTATTTGTTGAGGACCAGGTGTTTGGATAAAGCTGGGCAGGAGTTGTGTTACTTGGCTTTGGAGTTGGTTGCCCTTGGCTCCACCACCATTTTCTTTCTTTCCGCCCCTGCTGCAACGATATGGCCTGAGCTCAGAGTAAGTCCAGCCTGGGAGCTCAGGCAGCGTTGGGTAAATACAGTGCAGCTCCTCAGGGAAGCGACTTTGCAGATGAAAGAAGCTCAGGCAGCACTAAAGCCCAGACCAAGATCGGTGCAGATGAGAGTCTTGTGTTTCAACCTCACTCACACTGATCCTTTGCAGCCAGGTCCTGTTCAACAGCAAACAAATGCTAATGCTAGCACAGCCGGCATTACATCAGCATTGTAATTTTATTCATTACATGTATAACAGTTTGATATTTCCTCCTCCTGTATGTATGCCTTCTTACATTTGGCCTACTTAAAATGTGTGACAGTGTTTTATAGAACACAAAAGACACTGTTCAGATTTTTGACCAACTTTAAACCAAGTGCATTCATCAAAACATGCACCTCATGTAGGCTCATGATTTGTAACAACCTGGCTTGTAAATGATTTAAATGGCTAATGAGACCTTGTTATTCATCAGGGTGGCAAGATCCCAATTAGGTGGACAGCACCAGAGGCTATCGCTTATCGCAAGTTCACTTCAGCCAGCGATGTGTGGAGCTACGGCATTGTACTGTGGGAAGTCCTGTCCTATGGAGAGAGGCCTTACTGGGAGATGTCCAATCAGGATGTGAGTAGCAGCAACATCACTATGGCAGGACTTCCTGCCGTGAGAAGAAGTAAAGCATGTTGGGAACAGGTAGCAAAACATAGCTTGAAAGTGATCACCTGAGTGCATTCATGCATGCTGAGATAGCTCACTCAGCCCCACACAGACCCATTACTGAAAATCTGCCAGGGCTTTCTGATGAGATCAGTGATCTGGCAAATCAGTTGTAAAAGTTTTACAGGCCATAAGTTTATTACTTTTAAGTAACTTCACCTTGTAATGAAGAATAAGAGTTTATTTAATCTTCTGAGGAACATACTTAGACTTCTGTTCTGGACCCAAAAAATAAACAAAACAAAAAACATTATGGCACATGGTTTCTATGAATCAGGGTTTAAGCTTAATAGAATGCTTAGACCAGCGATGGATTGGCACCCTGTAAAGGTTGTACCCCACCTCATGCCCAAAGTCTAAGTAAAATTATCTACTATATCTACTGACCAAGTGATCATTCAGTTAAACATCAGAACATGTGGCCTTTTGCTTCAGGTGATCAAAGCAGTGGATGAGGGCTACCGTCTTCCCCCTCCAATGGACTGCCCTGCACCCTTATACCAGCTGATGCTGGACTGCTGGCAGAAAGACAGAAACAACCGACCCAAGTTTGAGCAGATTGTCAGTATTCTGGACAAGCTTATACGTAACCCAGGCAGTCTGAAGATCACAGCGAGCACCGCCTCCAGGTACGTGATGGTTCCACCCACAATATTCAGAAGCTCAGCACTGAACATGTTCTTTTTGCAAACTGACACCTACTCATGTGCTGCTCCATGTCACACTCTGTTCATCAACACAGAGCTTTCTCATGAAACGTAATGAAAGGAAACAGCTTCTTCCTCCTTTATAGTCACACGTCGCTCAGATTTCCATTTCCATCCTGCCACCTGGCCACTGGTCATTGTGCTCTGCTGTCTAAATAAGGATCAACATTGGCTGGAAAAATAATAAAAATAAAAACAAAAACATTTTAATCAATGGATCTAGTTTGTAGTAATTGTCTTGAGACAGACTGTGTGTGCAATAAATAACCTTTGGCTTCCTGCTTGTCCTGGTCCAATAGGTTATGCAGGATACTGTCTGCTCTGTCTGCTTCATATACTTGTGTCAAATGTATTCTTATACAAAGATGGTCACAAAGATAGCTGTTTACCTTTATACCTCCTGTCATCCTAGGGATGGTCTTGACAAGCCTTTTCTTTTCTGTGTTAAAATAGGGCAGGCCTTAACTTACCAGAGTAATATCCTGGTACATTTGCTCATTCAGTGCCAATCTATTAAACCTAACAGGGAGCTATTCAATTATTAAGATACCCAAGCACATAACTGTGACTAATGATGTCTTAAGGAAGTGCGAGAATATGCCAGGGAGTTCACTTGTAATTTTCCTAATTGGTTTTTAACATTGAGAACCAGGGAGCACTAGGCCCAGGTGATTTATTGCTCAGAGGTGCTGAAAAAGTCATTCTACAGTCTCAGCTGCGCCCGCTCCCCTGCACCTCATTTATCTACAAGCCCAATGTGCTAATAGATCAGCAATTCGGCCAGCTTTACCACCTGACCTCAGGCTCGACGACCAGACCCTCAGTCAGAGGGATGAGTAAAATCTACAAAGCGTGTTACACAGGAAGTGAAACAGAGGCACACTTCCAGCACAGAGATGGCTCAGGCACACTGCTCCCCTTCACAGCAAGAGGTGCATTCCTGTCCATGATGAAGCTGCCCAGATGTCTCTCCTGCAAAAGAGAAGGGCAAGTTCCTCCTCCTCTCTTTTATCCCTCGAGAGCATTTAAAACACGATACTATGCAGCCGCAGTTATTTAGAGGTCACCACACCAGTAGGGGAATAGAGAAAAAAAGTAAGCAACAGACAGAGACGCAATTGTTTACCCCTAGTTTCGTCCCACGTGGCTGATGCACTCATGCCGAGAGAAGGCTTAGAGTTGTAGAGCCAGCAGGTTTTGGACACAGGGGTTTTAGGCTATCGCTTCGATTTCCAACAACAAAGCTGTTTCTTTTCATGTTTGGCCTTCCCTCTGTGCTGTATGTGTTTTGTTGAGAATTCAGTGTGGTGTCTGAAAATAAACCATCAGTTCAAAACATGCAAAAAAAGTTGAGGTCATTCATAGTTTACTAGTATAGGATGTGGCTGAAGTGCAGAGTATGAGTGACGTTCACATCAGTAGTGTCTCTGTATTTTTGACAGGCTTGTTCTTTGCCAGTTTTTACCTGAGTTCCAAACATCTGTTTGCCTCTGCAATCTTTGCATCTCAAACCTGTTATATTTTTATTAGCTGACATCTAAGATTATGCTTCCAACATTTTATTCTAACATTTTTTAACAATGAAGACCTTGAAGTGTTTTATTAAATACAAGTAATTATTAAAGTATGCATTTTCTCACAGTTAATCACATAATATTTGGTGCCTAGGTTCAGGTTCCTTTAATGTAGGAATCTTCTTTTTCTGTTTTGTGCGTCTGAACATCTGTGGATATTTCTTATTTCACCTGTAATAATGACAATCGGGGTATATATTTCACCTCATTGGCTAGGTTGCCTCAGCTGTTACTGCAGGCTTTTCTGCAATTCTCTCATTTAACAAATGTGGCTGGAGGGTGGACCTCCTGATATTATAATTGGTTTATTCACATTATTATTAATAGCCATCTCCAGGGGAATAATAATCTCATCTCCTCCATTTGATTCTCCTGATTTTGATCAGGTTTTTTCATCTGTTCTTTTTAGATATAATGCTCACCGAATTGGTACAGTAGGACACTCATCACTGAACTTTTTAAATCTGAACTGGTATAAAAAAAAAAAAATCCAAAAGAACATTTTTTTTTTTTTGCTTTATTTTGCTTGACATGATCTGTCACATACACTACAAATGTGTGTTGACTACCAAGTTCTGAAAGTCCACCATGTCAATATATTAATAGAATATCTCATATTTACAGTACATAGTTTTGTAGTACTGTAAATTAGTGTGTCTTGATATCAAATCTTTTTCTCCTAGGCCGGTCAATCAGCTTCAGACCAGCACTGACATCACCTCATTCAGCACTGTGGGCCACTGGCTGGAGAGTGCAAGGACTCTACCCTGCAAAGACGCTTTTAGTGGAGTCAGCTACAGCTCTTGTGATACACTACCCAAGACCTCTGCTGAGTAAGATTGCCTTCCTTTCATAGCTCTCCCTCATGTACACACATTCGAACAAGCTGTACTCTAACTCATAACTACTGTAGTTTCTGGATTCGGATAGGGAAACATATAATCATGTATCTGGTATACATGTATAACACATAAAGTGATTTGTGATGACTTGAGTGCAGTAAACACATCAGACCTTAGAAATGTTTGCTTACTTAGGCATCTCCTATGAACTATAACAGCCATGTTTTTTTCAGCAGTGACAAACCAGCAAACATACAGAAACCTTTTTACAGTAGTTGTCAGATGGAGGCAAACTAGAAACAAGTCAGACAGACAGACAGCTTGAGTGTGGTTCATGTTTCATGTGTGGACTGCATGCTGTGACCACCCAAAACACTCACTGCAGTAAAGGGGCCTTATTTGCAAAGCTCCTGCAATTGAAATATCAATCCCAGCTTTGATTCACGTATTTGCATCTTTGCTTCTGTTTCTGGGAAAAAAGGTTGTGTAGTAGCTGGAAAGAAATCTTCTTGCAGCCTAAATAACAGCTGTAGAGACACTTTCCTCCCTCCCCCTCAGCTGATAAGGTATTTGACAATGTAAATAACGTGACATTCATAATCATCATGATCAAAGCCTTTGTCCTGGAGCAGTGTTTTTTGTTCTGCACTGTACCTCTAGAGGAAACAGCTAAGCAGTGTGAGAGTGCTTTATATGTATATTTGGTTTAGATGGCTGGGTAAATAATTATATGCAAATAGATTTCCTCTCCCACAGCCATGGCCCAGAATGTGGTAGCTTAAGATGCAGATGTTGTCTCATGACTTGGCTTTATCCAGGGAGTGAACTGTACCATATTGTTTGACAAAATGGATACAAAAGCATTTGATCTATAATGACAATAATATATTTTGTATTATATATTTTTTCCATACTATGTAACAAAGCTTTTGATCAAATATTTTGTTTGTTAGCTATACTGGTAAACACTGGCTTATAATTTTGGATTGGCGAGTATACACTGTTTATACTGAAATTAGGATTTGTTATTTGGGTTTTCTGGCCTAATGGTATGCTGTGTCTCCTGAATGGCTATTTCTTCCATGTCAGCTACACATCTCTCTAAAAGTCCATAATTTGTAATCATGCCACCTGAATAATGGCTGATTGGTTGATTTCTGGTGATTGATGGGCCGTCTACACATGATTATCTGATTGCTGTTTAAACAAAACAAGGTTTCAGGCAAAAAATGATGCTTATAATGTATACTGTAAGGTTGTTGCCACTGGGAATGCAACCCGCAACCAAAGTGCTGATTTCTTTCTGGCTGGGCAGGGTACAAAGTAAACAATGCATCTTGTACCTATGGAGGGCATTTCTAAAAGTGCTTTTTAGAAAAAAAATAATTGTAATACTAAAATGTAGAACTTCAAATACCCAACAAAACAGTTTTAGTGTATGCGTCTTTGTACTACATCTGGGTGACTGATTATTATTTTTACCATTTAGAACTTTCTTTTACAAATGACTTGGCATTAAATTCTTTTAAAATATATTTGTTAGAAAACCTTTTGCTGAGTTTAAAATTTACAGTATCATACAGTATGTATACATTGATTGCTATTCTAAGCAGTGATTATTAATTTAGCTTATTATGACTACATTCATGTTCTTTTCCTATCTAATAGATGTAGGAGAATGATACTGTTAGAGATTGATTTAGCTGATTATAATATTAATAATGATTCAAACTATAAATTCCAACACACTTTAATAATGTGTATTTTTATTAAAAAATCCAGCGGGTTTTGCCTCATTACCCAATAATTACAATTATTCATTGAGGCTAAAACCTGTAGGCTAATGTGTCCACCAATAGCACTGGGCCATTTAATGTAAGTTTGCTATTTATGACCATTTTCCCATACTAAACTTTAGCATTAAACTTTTTTTTTATTTGAGCAGTGTTGTTAATACAAAGATTTATGTGGTAGTGTCTGTTCCTTTTTACTCTTTCTTTAATAATAATAATAATAATAATAATAATATTAACTCCAGTTACACAAAACTGTTAAAATGACAAAAGTGCCATTTCTGAAACACAATTTCTAATATACATTTCTTAATGTATATTAAATAAAAAATATTCAACATGGTTAGGAACCTAATGGTCTAAAAAGCTAAAATGTTGCAAAATCCATTTTCCAACATTTTTTGAAACTATTATTTATCAATTTAGTAATTTTGCAATTGTTACTTGCTCTCAGGTATCTCTGTGTTTGCGCACTTACACTTATACTGGACAATGATTGTTCACCCATTAACTTTGATAGTCTTTAACACATTTATCATATGGTCAAATGCATTGTGATGCTTGATGTTAAAGGAAATATTTAGAAATCTATATTGAACAAATGAGAATCAGTTTTTTTTTTTCGTAAAGGTGATTTTATAATATGAGATTTGGTTTACAATAAACATACAATACAGCTTTCATTATTTTTCTTTTTTTGTTCTTGTAATGCAGCTCATCATCCTAATTAACACTGTAGATATCATGTGCATTTCTATGTAGTGCATTGTTTTTCAGTATCTTGGATTATAAATTACCCATGAAGTATCACAATAGTTGATAGCTGATGCACACTGATGCTTTGTCAGAAATCAAATGTATCACAGCAAGTAAATATAGCAGTCAATTTAAAGGTTTGCTTTGTCCATAGAATCTGCCTGGCTGAGGTCAGGCCTGCAGCCACTTGTCCTGAGTGGGAGCCATCCATGGGAATTACAACTCTTTAGGCCATTCAGTGTGGACGGTGGGTTTGGATCATAGTTTTCTGTGTGCTGGCTACCTTCTAAAACCTCTGCTTACAAAACTGCTGACTGATTAGCAAATTCTAACCCAGATAAGCTTTTACTAATATGCTTTGATAAAGTCCAACATAACAAGGCTATGAGATGTGATGGTATTTTTGCATAAAAAGCAAAGCCTTTTTCTCCTGTCACTGCACTAATTTGTTAATCTCACAATGTTTTAAACACGTGTTTTGTGTGTCAAAAATAATATTAACAGTCTAACTTCAATTGATGTGCATGGGATGAGTAACGTGCTTGATGGATCTACACTGTTTTCTTATCTATTGCATAAAACTTAAAAAACTCCTTATCCAAACTTAAATTTGGAGCAAAGGAAGCTTGTTTCTGTTAAATGTCCAGTGCAGCAAGTCAAACCTTGCTGAAAGAATCCTGGAATCAGATTTTTTTTCTGTGTAAAATCGGTCACGTCTTTTCCGTAGCCAACTACGACAGCTCAGCGACCCATTGCAATTTTTCAAGAGACTGACAGGTTTTAACTTCTCATTCAGTCAATATTGCACCACTCATACTCTTTCTCTTCCTCTCTTTCATCTCACAGGTACTTCAAGAAGGTTGGTGTAACATTTGTTAGACCTCAGAAGAAGATTGTGAGCAGTATCAAAGCACTTGAAACACACTCAAAAAACAGCCCAGTTCCTGTCTAAAAATCAATGAAAAAAAATCAAGCATTTACTCAAAGATGAACAAAACATTCAGGAGACTGATGCTGCTTTTGGTATTAAAAGACAAAAATTATGAATACGAGAAAAGGCATAAAAGAACAATGTTAGCATATCAGGGCACAGGAAAAGCAACACTCTTTGAGAACGGCTGTTGTTCCAGCACCCATCATGTTGCTCAGGCAGAAAGTGTGCCTCATGGCCTGTTAATGGACTGCTTCATGCAATGAAAAAGATGCCTGGGTAAAATGCAGGTGGGGCTTCTTTGCTAAACCAAGCCCTTGTGCAGGACCCTAGGCTCCCATAAGCTCTCCACAGACCAGCAGAGCACTGTTTGAAGAGCAAGATGGGGCTATCAGGAACTTGGAAGTGTCTCTTCTGTGCAGATACAACTAATAGCTCTTAACACATGACAGGACGGCAATAAAATGCAAAAACTTTGTAATGCAGCCACCCTTTTGAAAAGAATGAACTCAAGCCTAAGACATGTTCCATCCACATGCCTCACTGGTTTTCTGTCATGTTGGATTGAGAGTGTCTTAGCTACAGTAGTTGAAGAGAAAACCATGCCTACCAATATATAAGAGATGCCTTTAATTTTGAGATTTCTGTAGAGAACTAGAGAGCTGGGAAATGGATTTCAGTAAAGGAGAGTGAAATTGGCAGTGCAATAAAAGCAGGAATGCTGAATAAAGGCACACTGATGTTACAGTAATTTCCTGATTCTATGTATGTGACAGATTGAGAAGGATACATGAATAACTACTACACAATAAGGTAATAGGATCAACAATAAAGCACTATGTACTGTATGTACTCCTTTATTGTGCTTTTTATGCCACTTAAAGCAGACACTTTGTAACCAACAATGAATATGTGAATTTGTGAACTACTTGAAAAAAAAAAAATCAATGGCAATGTAAAATTGATTCCTAGCTGTATATCCCAAGTCTGGCTTCTGAGCAACATTCAGAGATTATGTTAAGAAATGCTTTGGAATGTGGCTAGAAGTGTTAGTTACATCTGTATCTGTCCAGTAAAATCATAGAGAGAGAAGGTCAGAGAACAAAGTGTAGTCAGGCAACGGAAGTGTTAGATATGACAAAAATGAAGGACCTCAGTGAAGAGCAAAGCATATCATTTCTTGCTGTGAAATTTTTGAAGTCTTCAAATGGCATTAATATATTTGAGGGAAAGTACTTTAGGGACAATGTCAAGTAATATGTCTCTATTGCAAACGCTCAGGATGCACAGCCCTCTTTCAGTTTTAGGATGAAAAAAGGACAGAAAAGAAGTAAATACCATGCAACCGACTACTTCAGACTAATGTTCCGTGCCATTATGATCATCAATTAGTTTCAAACTACAAACAGAAATGGAAATTATCTGATGAGAGAAGAATTCTTAATGCCTAAAAAGGTTCATTTATGTGTCTTAAAAATGTATTGAGATCATGAATTATCTACATAGACAGTGACATCCTCTAAAATGATAAAAAACATTTCGCTCTTCCTTTTCTACCCTTCAGTCTGCCTGTAAATGTTGCTGCTCCCTCAGCTCTCAGCATGTACATATGTAAACACACCCTGTAATAAGAGCAATGTTAAATGCACCCGGCCATCCTTTTGTACAAATGTTTGTATGTATAAAAAAATGAAAGAAAATCTGTTCGAACTTAAAAAAAAATCATTTGTATTATATTTTATGCTCTTTTGTATCATATTTGTTTTTGTTTGTTTGTTTTTTGTTTTTTTACTTTACAAATAAAAATTCAACAGTAATGATCTATTTATTTGATAACAAACAGTATACCGTGCTAATTTGAGTGGTTTTTTTTTTTGGTTTGTAGCATACAGTAAGTTATGACATGGTTATGTGATGACATTATCAGTGTTGTGCATTTTACTTTATGAAACATGACTTCAAGAGAGCAATACTGTTTTGTTCCACCCTGTCCTTCTCTACTCTTCCTTTAGAGTGGTTTGTACGATGTGGTGTGTGTGAGGAAGTACATGGGTGTGCAAATGTAGATGGCCTTGTCTACTAATGTGAAATGATTTGTAGTGGAAACATTTATATTTTTATAATAAACTCTGTAAAAATGTTTTCTAAAGAATGTATATAGAGAGGATTGTGTCATAGTGATTTTGCTTGATTGGTCTCCTGTTCCACCATCCGTAGCAGTAATGCATTGCAGAAGTCATCCTATTAAACCCTTCATTCACTAACTTCGGTCAAATACAGTACTTCTTATAAGGAGCAGCTGTGTAGGACCTTAGGACAAGGTAGATCTAGCCTTATGCTGTGTTTAATGTTCATGTATAAGTACGGTAGGTTTTGATTTTGAATGCAACAGGAGTTGCATTCCAATGTTATAAACCAAGCGGAAAGTTCCTGCAGGTTCTCGCATCTGTTATATGTACAGAATCAGTAATGCTACAGCAGGAAACTAGTTACTCTGTGGAAAAAGCCATTTGTCTAGCTAAAAACACACAAGAATTACTAAATTTAATTAATTAAGATATGTGTTTTCCACATATCTGCTACATTGCTTTGCATATTGTTAGTTATTAAAACTGAGCTTCTCATACGATGTGATTTTCGCTGTGAGAGTGGTCAGAACATTCTCACCCACAGCGGGAATTTATAAAAATGATACTACCTACTATTTGTGAATGAAGCCCAAATCTATAAACAAACATCCTGTTGTTTTGATGTTCCATATAGTTATTATCCATGTGGTTCCCATTTACCAGAAATGTTATGTCCTCAGTACTTAACAGATAGTTAATATAGGTCATGTTACAACCCATGTGCAATAAACAAATCCATATTCTTCCATACATACTTAAATGCTGGGTTTATTGTGTGATTTTGTTTTTAATGCAACTGATTTTTTAAACATTCCTTTGCCATCAAACCCAGCTGTCTGAGATATGAATGATGGGAAAACTGCTCTACCAAGAAAGCATGAGACAGAACAGATGTGACGAGCCAGATGTGCTGGAGGTTCACATCTCAGGAAAAGGAGAGATCAGGGCGAAGAGACTGTGTGGGATGTTGCTCTGTTAGTTCTGCAGGTGATGTAATGCCCGCCATTGCTCCTTCAAGGCTCCTGTGTGCTAAGAGATATGACATGAAGCGTAAAGCATTAAGACGGCTGCAAGTGTGCAAGACGGCAGGAGTGTAGTGTGGGATAACGTGTGCTCTCTGTGAGCCACAGATTCTTTGTAGCTGCTTTTATTGTATAGCATGAATGATGGACAATGTTAAGACTTCTTTTATAGTGTAGATGATGTTGGGGACATGGCTTTACTATAAATCATTCAAAGTCATTTGATAGCATACAAAATCATAAAAACATTCAAAGCAACTGCTAAACTTTTTAAGATCAGATAAATATGATCACTGCATTTTTTTCTACAAGACACCAAGAGGCACATCAGTCTTCTTCTAGCCCTTAAAAAGTCTCCAGCTGTTTGCAGCTGCAGCACGAAGCAGAACAACACCTTGCAAAACCATAAACAGCTTTGACTCTAGCAACTTCAACTAAAGGCATGATATCCACCAAAGTCACTTCCTGAAAAGAGGTCATGGGTCAGCAATAAACCAGGAGATGGCATGTGTTAATAATTTTAGCTCTGCATTTGTCCCTAAGGATAGAAGACTCTTCATTTAAAACCTTTCTGCCTTTTTAATCAAGTGCCTTCTCAAGGTTAATGAACTAAATATAAATGGGGCATTTAATCTGTCCACTAATGACTTTGACTGAATGCCACAAGGCTGAAGCAACTTTGTCACAGCATTCATGCCAGTGTGTCTGTGTCTGTGTGTATGTCTGAACCTCATGGAAAGGCTGGAGTCTCTGTAGTACATTTTACAGGGACTTACTCGTCAATCTTTCTGTAACCAAGGGAAAAGTCGATAGCATTTCAAGAAGGAAGCAGGTCATGAGATTAAACAGATTTTTCTGTTTCTGTTTGTATAACAAATGACCTGTCAAATGCAAGAGGGAACTTCATCACCATAAATGCCTGACTATGATGTTCTTCGCTCTATGGATCAAGGAAGATGCATATATGCTGCATATATTATTAAATATATATACTTCCAGTCAAAGGTTAGGACAATTCTAAGTTAACGGTCTTTCAAAATTATTATTTTATTATTATTCTTTTTTTTGCATTTCCATTGCTGAAGGAATCCACAACATGCAATAATCTCCTTTGAACAGTTGATTTTGAGATGTGTCTCCAACTCCTAGGCTTTGCTCTGTAAATCCTTCATAACGGCTCTAATATCAGGTGCAGTACTTTTGTGATTTTTAAGGCTGCTAACTCTAAATGAACTTCTCCTCTGCAGCAGAGGTAAGTTTTGGAATTGCTTTTCTGGGATGGTCTTCATAAAAGCCAGTTTCATCGTAGTGCTTTATGGGTTTTGATGACAATACTGTTCTGGTAAGAACTATTCAAGAACAGCTGACTTTTGTGTCTTAAAATAACAACTGACTGTTGTTGTTGTTGTTGTTGTTGTTGTTTAATGACCTAATGCTATTTTTGTAATTTCATGTTCTAGAATCTGGAAAATAAATCCAACATTGTGTTAAAACCTTTTGACTGGTACTGTGTCTATGTGTGTGTGTATGTGTTTAGTTGGAGAGAGAGCATATTACAATAAGAAGCCGTTCAGGCTCACTTCTGTACTCATGAGATATTGTTGCCAGCTAATGCAGTTGTTATTCTTTATCATCTGAAGTGGGACAAGTGAAAAGCACTCAAGTACACTGACTCATTTCCAAACATTTGCTGTGGATGAATAATAGTCACTTCCATTTCCAGAGCTGAAATCAGACAACATGCTGTGTCTCTGAAAATGTAGAGGTCCATTACATCATGACCATTGGCTTTGCTCTTGTTATGATCAAAGCCTAAGCTGAGTCACTATAATACATCACTGCAAGCGTGCTTAAATGTGGCGAGTATTCAGTTAACATCTTGTTGTGTTTGTCTTAATTGCGGCTGTGTTTAAATCATAAAGCTAACCAGCACAGGCCAGAACAGATGGAGCTAAGGCGTCTGCATTTAGTGCCTTTTTTCTCTCTGATAAAAGCAGTGTATGATATGGTGTCATGGATTCCGCACTCACAGCTTGAGTGGGTCTCTTTGTAAATGCCTTTGATTATATTATTTCATCAGTGGTAGACCTTACTGCCTAGAGAATCCTCAAAAGCCTAAGTGTTAAGCCTGGTCCCCCATGCTGTGTATGTACATTTTGATCTCATATTGGATATATATTTCATACAGCATTGTCACAGATCAAACGCAGTTTAATGAACCATTTTGACGATTTATAGACTTCTAACTGCTATTGTTGTTGTCTGTGACGTTTATAGTATGGGCCCCTGCTGCGTCCTCGCTACTGACTATTTTAGCTGTTATGATCTTCTTATATCTATAAATGAGATCAGTTAATCTTCTCATTGCTTTTTCTATCAAACATACAGTTAAAGCCATTTATGTTCAGTCCTTCCTTTATAGCTTTAAGAAGGCACCTGTACACTTGATTTTATTTCTTTTCTGTTTACTTAATAGAGGAAATTCATTTAAAGGTCATATTACAGTAAAGTGTAAACAGTGTCAGAGCAGATCAGGCCCGTTGGTACATAGGGGGTAACATCTGGACACTAGGGGGATGGGGTGGAAAGGGCTCCCTGTGGGCTGCACTGCACACCAGACAAAGAAGCCACAGAGCTGCTTGGAAGCAACATGCTGGGAGGGGAACCCACAAGAGCTCAGGCTTTACCCAGGCTGAGAGGAAGCTGGAAGAATCTGCCATAACTCACTTATAAAACAACATGCGTCTATGGCTGCTTTGACCTCGGGCCCACAGGCACAGCACTTTGAGCAGCCTTTGCTCCATTCCAGCATTCAGAGAGGGGCTGCTTTTATGTTTAGTTTGAGAGCTTGATGGCTTCCAAATCCACAAATCTTAAAATTGTAGGAATGCAGTTGTTTTTTTGTTCTAATTTAGTTCCTCTCATTAGCTGGGCTTGCCCCTCCCTCTGTGTGCACAATGTTTCCATACAGTTGAGACATGACTAATCCTTTCCGCCCTTCCATCATGAAACTTAGCTCAACCTCAAAAATATTAATTCCATGGGTATTATACATCATGATTCCCACTTGTGAATCAATTTTAAACCCAGTCATTTTATATTCCTGTGCAAATGAATTCATTCTATCTTATATCTAGGAACATATTTAAAGATAGTACATTAATATATGTAATATATTACATTATATTCACACCATGGTTTAATTCATCTGCCTCTGGCCTCTTACCCTAATACTTTGTTGTTATTTATTTATTTTGATAATAACAAAATTAATTAAACTTTTTATAATTGTTTTATTTAGTCCAACAATAAGTCTAATCTGTTACCCCAGAAAAATCACTCATCTTTTTTTTTTTTTTTTTTTTTTACAAAAGATGGAAATGCTCAAAACAACAAGTGAATGCTCTGTAAAAATAAAAGAAGCTTTGTATGAAATTAATGGAAAAGTGCGCACCCAGGGATGCAACAAATTTCATAGTGATAATGCACCAGTTCACAAATCATAAATCACTTATCATGCTATTGTTCATTAAATGGAACATGTTTCCCCAATTAGGAGCTGTCACAACAGGGCCTCCTCATTCAGAGTGCAGTGCTGCACCAAGGTCTCCTGTTGGGAAGAGTGGGTGTTTTTTCCTTGTTCTTTCTTTGTTGTCCTGTTGCACCAAGGTAAAGCTATTTATTCCCCTCTTAATTCTGCCTGACATTTACAATTACCGGCTCTTTCCATTCTGGCTGTGACTCGTTTACAAGTGCTGTTGATTGTCAAACAGTGTTTGAAGCGCTCAGATCACAGGGCGCTTTGTACGGACAGTGTTCATGGCCTTTTACAAGCATGTTGCAGCATTTAAACAGGATGTAGCTCGTTTCTAAATAGGAAATGATAAAGACTCATGGTTTCCATTAATGTCATGGACAGAGACACAGTGCACCAAATTATTTTATTTCTCTCTTTCAGGAGCCCCTAAATAATTAACCTCATTAAGGCTGAAGCACCAGTGGAACTGTTTTCAATTGGTGTCAAGATGCTGAATTATCCCCTTTATGTTAATCTTTTAGAAATGTTATATTCAAACGATGAAGTTTAATATTAATAATTATGCAAATTTATAAATAGACATAGTAAAAAAAAAAAGAAACAAGACAACATAATTCACATATTAATATCTAGTATAAGATCAGTCTGATTCTCTTTCTAAGACTCAGCTAAGCCTTATGTGAATTGAAGTGTTCCTTGCGGATAATCCTTGGATTATTTCAGCAGATGATTCTCAGCAAAGAGAACTTTGCTGCTTAATTTACTTTGAAATGAGATTTGACCATTACGGTGCTCATTATGTGATGGTCCACTAACACTTCAGCCTGTGTAAAAAGGTGACATAAGGGTTAGATTGGTCCTCACAATGAAGCTAATATGCCTGATTTAATTTCTTTACTTATGTTCTTTACCTATTCCCATTCCTTCTCTGTGTGCAGGTGGGATTATAGTGTGTACCATGTACAGTTTACAGAATGAGCTCCACTCTACATATTCTGTAGGCTTGTTTTTAATTGAGACTGACAGACAGTGAAAATAAACCATTCTAGTAATACGAGCATGATCTTAATTCAAGTTGATTCAAAGAGTTTTATCAGTCACTGAATGAGGGCATTTCAAACTTGTAACTTGAGTGAATTTGGCTGTTTTACAATTTATCATTACATAGACTTTGGTTTTTATTGACAGAGTGTTTATGATGTGGGTTAAACACACCTGATCAGCCAAATAAAAAAAACAGCACTTTCATACGTTTGAAGGTCTGTTATAAATTTACCAGACATAAATAGTTTTACTCTGTTCTTATTTAAAGTTTATGATTGTTTAAACATGCAGTCAAAATTCTTGTCAAACAAGATTTCATCCGCATGAAGAGCGTCTTAAACTAGATTATTCATATAAAATCTTTGTTGAATCATAATAGAATTTTTAGTTCATGCATTCATCAGGTTTTAATTATTTACTTACCTATGTATTTTTTTTTTTATCAATCAGAGATTGTGCACATAATCAAAGTTGACTTCATATGTAGACAAAAGTAATCCCGATGTAATTTAAGACAAAACCAATCTGATCTGGCAATGACTTTAATTCAGAATGTCTTATTGGTTTAGAGTGCACAGAAAGCACACTGAACCTCCTCACATATCTACCCCAAAACTACTCAAAAATAGTGCGCTGTTTTTAACGCTTTCTTCATGCAAAATTGTAAACAAGGCAAATGATCTGTAGAGCAGGTATTGATTGTGTAATTATATCCACTGTTTGTCAATTTAGTGTAACCAATCGTAAAACTGGATCCAGAAGTTTTCACATTGGGTATTGAATCCATCTGCGAGTAAAAGCACTCCTTTTATGTGGACCTGTGTATATTTCTTAATAAAATCCTCAAACCGTGCCTCCTTTTTCTAGTACATAATTTCGAGTTTATCTACCTGACCTCATTACGGGCCAGTTGGAATCGTTTCCACTGAACAGAAAATGAACGAAAGAAGCCAATTTATCCTTGGTGTGAATTTACATTTGGAATTTGAGCCTAAGCTTAGTACGGCTTTCGCAGCGGGAGCTCTCCAGTTACTTCACCACAAATCCTGCAGTATACATTAACTTCCAGCTTTAAGTTATTACAAGCAAAATAGGACTACAGAGTCCTCTCATCTTTGGACCACCCTGGTTTCCAGCAAGTCATTCTGAAGGTCAGATGATAGAGGTCTTTCTCAGAGGTGTTGTCGGACATATTATACTCTAGCATGAGGATGTGTGAGCATGCACATGGTGGCTCTCTCACACACAGTAAGATGAGAGGGAGAGGTGGCAGTCAGTGCCATGAATCATATTAAGACACAGGGCTGCGCATCCCAAAACTCATTCCATAAAGCCAGGGTTTCTGCGCACACATGCTACGCTTGAACTTGTTTCCAGTCAGACATACACACAGATCTGTTCTTGTGTTTGTTTAAAGTAAACACTGATATTCAAGTAGTTTTATTTTTTATGTCTAATTTATTGATGGATGACTCACCATTACTATACATATAAAGTTAGAACAGATATTCATCTCGTTGTTTTTTCTTCATTTCTGCCATATTATATTTGGACATGAGTGAAGTAGAATTGCATTACTGCTGCTGCTAAACACAAGAAAATTATAGAGATGTTTTCCTTCCGATCTATGAAATTTTAGTTGGTTTTCAGATTTGACCTGATTCTGAAATGGATGAGAATTTGAATTTGAAATGAACAAGAAAGAACTTTGCATTGACTTTGCTGTAAGTAAGTACGATTTATTATTATAATCAATCAGAAAACACAGAAATGGTGCAGGATGTAGTGTTTAAAAGATAAGTATTCTATTGACTCTTATAGTACCAAATGTTTCCTCTACACCATTAACATGATAACAACATGGATTAGCAGTGATACATCAGCAAACTGGTGACAGGACCATGGGCACCCAAGGCTCACCTACTGTATGTCAGCGGGGTCCAAGGGCCAGCCTGACTGGTCCTATCCCACAGAAAAGTTAATGTTAGAAAAAGTCAATGGTGGCCATGATCGAAAGGCACCAGAACACCCAGTGTACCACTGCTCAGCTGGCAAAGAGTCGAAGGCTGCTGACCCAACCTCCAAACTCCCCAGATCCTAATCCGATGCGCCTGACAGACAAGTCCGATCCATGGGGCCCCACTCCTCACTCCACAGCACCCAAAGGATCCACTTCCAACTTACTGATGCCAGACAACACAGCACCCCCTTCCAAAGCTTCCGCAGGGGCACAAGGGGAACCTACACTATTTGTGGTTGATCGATCTATATTGCTTTATTTCAATATGCTTCATAGTCAAGAAATGTGTAGATGTATCAAGGTACGTGTGCATTATGCCTGCAAATTATTCAGTTTAGTCACAAAAAATAAAAATAGAAAAAAGTTTTTAAAAAGACAATTTCTCATTTTAAAAATGTATCGTCTTAGATCTACAGTGCAAAAAAAACATAGTTATTAAGTCAGGGAACAGAAAAAACTCTATAATAATATGTTCCAGAGCTGCTGTGAATTGCCCTGACAGTCCTATAATAGTAATTCACAGTTTCAGGGGTATGATACATCAGCTCAGATACATCAAATGTTATCATTCTCCACTTCAGGCATAAAAGAAGTCTGACGACTCAGTGACAGGCAGGCAATAAGAGGAAAGAAAGCATAAGAGTGAGCGTACTGTACAGGTATATACAAAGCAAGTAAAAAAGAGAAAGATTTATACAATTAGTTCTAATTAGTTTCCTAACTGGTTTGACACTTTGGGATAGCTTACCCAGTTATGACTATGTTTAGCTAGAGTAAAATGTTTAACTATGACTGATGACTAAAAAGAGGTGTTTCTATGTTTCAAATCTATTTAAGTTATATTGCCTTAGCTTTGTAGATCTGAATATGTTCGTTTCAAGCAACCTAATGAAGTTCTGATTTACCTTTAATCATTCATTATTTCAATAGATATTACCTTTATGTGGGTGAAATCATCCAGTGGATTATTTAAGCCGCCTTCTTTGCATGGTTTTGCTTAAAGTATGCCGTGAGCATATGATTTAGATGCATTGATCTTTCATGTTACATATTCATGTCTTCCTCTGTAGAACTAAAGAGCGGTTTTTGTACCTGGGATTGAGTGAATGGAGAGCTTGAACAGAGCTTTTATTCAACAGCCTTAAAAACAACAAGTGTTTCTGATAAGCTGCACGGCTGGTCACGGTTCGACACGGACAGCAGAACACTTTCATAAACAAAACCAAACAGAGCCCAAACAGAAGGAAGTTGTCTAGAATGATACTTGGAGATGGCTTGGTTTTCTTCTATTGGAAACATCTTCATAGCCAGAACTGCAATCTGTTTCTCATAAGGTATTCAGTATTAGCCATTATTTAGTTAATAGCTTCAGTAGATTTTGTTCAGCATAATTATAAGTGAAATTTTACCAAACTGTCATTTGCACTTTACATTTCCTTTAAAAATACTGAAAGATTTTCTGCAGTTTTGTGTTTATGTTCACGCTTAGGTAATCTGTCCGTAAGAACGTTTTCATTCTCTTTAACTCCCATGACCTGAGCTGGCTGCATGTGTTCAATTTCCTCTTGTGGATTTGGCATGTAGGCATGTGGTTATAGCCTAAGTCCAAAAGTGATTTAATTTGAATGAGACAGATGGAATTTGGGACATCCTCTTATCTGAGAATCAGATGGTCCCTTCCAGTCTAAGATTTTATGTAATAAACTACAATAGTGTCATTTTTAGCAAAATGTCTCTAATATATGTCCTGAATGGTGCAATACATTTATGTACAGCACGTACTAGACCTTTTGTTAAATCAACATCAGGACCAACTGAGTTCAAGTCAAGCTAGAGACCAAAAACTATCAAATCTCATTCAAGTTTACTTTCCCTTTACTTTGACATGTTGGTTTCATTTGTCCATTTTTAATGATTAGGCTATTTTTTCTAGAAGAAACTTGTCAACATTTATGTAAAAATCGAAAACTCCAAAGTCAAGAACAGAACCAAATTTTACTAAAACTAATGACCAAGAATGAGACAAGAACAAATTATAATAATTTAGTCAATAAAGGAAACCATTCTCAAGATCAGGCTCCAGTCTGTACTGTAAGACCCATATTTTGTTATTTCATTAAAAAGTTAAAAAACACAGGTCTCTAAGCTCCCACAAACTGGCTGTTAATGCTCCAGCTGAAACACCCTTCAGATAATATTTTTTTTCATACCTCAAACTCGGGTGTCTTTTGCCAGTGGGTAAAAGATAGTTTTGACCTCATAAACCTTTAGAAACAGAAAGAGAACATTTACAATTTAAAAGCATGAACTAATGTACGGTCAAATTTTTAACTAGTAAAACTATAAATTGCACTTGCTACCTTCATGTGTTAATATAATTTTGTTGTTTTACTTTTTAAACAGTGGAAAATTAATAGTTTACTGTATCACTTTAATGAGTAGCAAAAGTAATGTGACTTTGTGATGGCTTGGTAGCTTATTATATTGACAAATTTTACACTGGAAGCTATAACTGTTATAACATTACAGTGACCGTTAGCATGGGGCCCCTTTTCACTGTGCTGACAAAGGCCAGAATTACTAACTCACTATTCTAACACCATACCAGTCCTAAAATAAATAAATAAATAAGTTAGTGCAATGTTAAAGTGATAAAGCCATGTTACTATCCTTAAAACATCACACACAAAATACAGTGAACAGCTACAACACTATCACCACTGCCAAGTGAATTGAATAACATCATTATCAATTATATACCAGGAAACTGGTGACAGGATCATGGTCACCCAAGGATCATCAAAGGCCAGGCTGTCTGGTCCAATCCCACAAAAAAAGCCAATGTAGCACAAATTGCTGAAAACATTAATGCTGGTTATAATAGAAAGGTATCAGAACACTCAGTACACCACAGGGTGCCACATATGGGGGTTATCAGGCAAAGAGTTCAGAGTTGTTAATCTGGCCTCCAAATTCTCCAGATCTGACCAAGCATCAATGGACAAACATTTCTGATCCATTAAGGCCACACCCCACAACCCACATCACCCAAAGGATCCACCACTAATGTCCCAGTGCTGGACACCACAGTTTACCACCAGAGGTCTTGCAGAGTCATGCCCAAGGGAGGGAAACCTACACATTGTTAGGCATAATGTTATGGCCAATTGGTGTATAACATGAAACAATTTAACATGTGTGAACAAGTGAAACATTTAAACATTCATTCTTTTTTGTACCATTTATATTCAGTAAGGTTACGGGGTCCTAGAGGTTATCCCAGAGAGCTCAGGACACAAGACAGGGCACACCCTGGATAACATTCATATGCCTAATCATACACTATGAAGAATTTAGAAATACTAATCAGCACTAATCAGGGGAAACCTGAGTACCTGGACAAAAGCCACAATGCATGGAAATAGCATCCAAACTCTACAGACACATAAATTAGAGGGGGGAAAAATCATGAAAATCCTCAAATCATGAGGGGCAAGGCAACAGTGCTAACTTCTCAACTGCTGAGCCACTATCTATCAACCCCCAAATAAAATTCTGTCATTTAAATTCTAAATTTATGAATTATGTTTGTATTTATCTCAGGCATTTAAATGTAAAGTGCTAAACTCATTCTTTTTTATATTTGGATAAGCGCTTGTGTAAGTTTGATAAGCAAACCTTGTAGAAGTAATGGGTGTATCTTATAAATAGTTTTGTGCATTTGAGCTAAAGAGGTCATGACTCAAAATCAGCTGGCATTGTCCTATATGTAGAAATATGAATCAAAATGATTAATAGGTTCAGTAATTTCTTCTTATTTCATCTATTCATCCATATTCAATCACTGCACTCACCTCTTGTTGGGAAATTACTTAAACACACTTTTCTGCATGATGTTGCAGAAAAAGTGACTGTTTTTAGAAATTGCCTGCACTAGATAAATCATCTCAAAAATTGTTGTGAAGGCATCTGCATTATGTCTATGCTCTAAACAAGCCGATTCTTAACTTTAGTGTAAATATTCTACAGTAGATACATATTCATTTAACTAATTTTTCATTTGGATATACCTAGATCATTTTACTAAAAAGTATATAAAGCACATTCTCGGTTCTGCCCAGTCCATTTCTATACAAACCTGACTTCCTACAGTACATAAGTGAAACCTAACCAACTTATTTTGTTACTGTAATCTTCCCTGTTTTTTTTTTTAAATTCTAAGCCATGACTTGCTGTGAAAAATGACTTATTTGCATTCTCTTTATCACCTGGCAGTATGATATATGCCCCACTATGCACCCCCCACATCCACTCCGTCTGCTGCAAAACACTTCCACACCTTTAGTGTTCCATTTGCTCCTCTCTGCTGTTCAGATGACTAAGTATTGCCACCATTATCATGCTAGTATCAGTCCCAGCCCTTAAATATGGTTGTGGGTTTTTTTCATCACTCAACAGAGACCAGTGAACAACCCTGTATTTACACAGGACCTTACTACTTTATCATCATGACAAAGAGCTCCTGTAGCCCTGTAAACGATTGTTTCCCTTAAAATACAAACAAGTGGGATTATGCACAACTTTTTATTGATGCCTTCTACTGGAAAGCTGGCTAGAAATAAAAGGGCCTGGGCGACTGTTTGTCCTGGTGTCTGCAACATTACAAAGTGATAGAGGTCACAGACAACAGTGATAGTCAATAGCTGGAAAATGTGAATGGTAGGAATTTTTCCTTAAAGAATTCCAAACCAGAGAAAATTGCTAGAATCATGAAGGAGTATAAATCATCTGACTCTGTGTTTTATACTGCCTTTTACAGCTCAGTACATCTTAGTTATCTTTAATAAAACGAAAGCCACCTAGGAATACCTAGGAAAAAACATCCCCTCAACTTGATAACTAACTGAATAATCCCTGTTTGATTTAATTATACATCAGTTCATCATTACTTCAGACTCTAAAGCACATTGCCTTAAAGAAACAACTCAAATATTTCACATAAATTTGACAGCATGTTTTGACAGCAGTGTGTGTGTATGTGTGCGTGCACCATCTGGATTTTAGCTCTGTGGACACTGTATCCACTTTATTGAGTCTGAGGATCTAAACATACATCAGCAGGATGCCTGCATGTTCCCAAGGCTTTCACACGCTCTTGGGCACATTTGTTCATGCTAACACTCTCTTGCAATGCTTTGATTTCGGATATTCCCTGAAACAAATTGATTTAATTGGGTAAAACTAATGGTTAGCCCAGCTCTTTTACCTAATGAAGGCCAATACTGGGAATAAAACAGGAGAAAATGCATGCAGACTCCACAGCTATCCACCCAAGTGAAGTACCCACAAGAGTGCTCGCTCTATTTGTTCTGATGGATTTCTTAACCTATTCAGGATGACACATAGATGCAGATCATTTCCATGTTGGCATTTATTCACTATCCACTCTTCCCACAGCCAGGTCTGAGGCTAAACCCTGGCATGGCCAGAGCAGGCCTGGGTAAACAAAACACTAAATGAGCTTGCACACCCCATGCAATTAGATACACACAAGATGAGATGCAGACTCTGTTGTAAATGGCTCTCATTAGCGGCCATCCTTGATTGTGCATTCCTCTCCACATTGGTGAAGTGTGGTCTTACAGCGCTCTCAGTTAAGAATAACAGAAACTCTTCTGCATGGAAGAAAACATGCTGTGGGTGGTATTTCATGCTGGACTACATTTCAATAAGTCACGCCAAGCCATGGTGAATTCTGGTCCCGATGGCATTTAGCAGAGTTGTTAATGTATTCTACAGAGTGTGGTCGGTTTCTTTCACTGGTTGAATTAAGGTGCAAATTTAGCCAGTGACAAATTGTGACAGGTGAAAAAGGGCACACAAATGTGCCAGTGAATCTGTTCTAGGGAAAAACAATGTGGTTAGATAAAAGGTGAAACATAATGGAATACCATCCAAATAAGGTATACGGTTATTGGTCAGATACATTATTGTTTAAATGTAAAAAAAAAAAACATATGAGTGCATTTATTCAGTGCAGAGGCAAGTAGATAAACTGTGCCATTTGGTATTTAATTATAGGACAGTTATAATTGCATTAAGTGTCCCTTGGAGCAAATTGTAAACGAGGCCATGATTAGAAGAAAAGGTGCTGAGTTGATTGCTTGGGCTGTGTGTTAAAACAATGAAATTAGGGTGCAGCATTAAGAAAGATAAATGCCACATTTAGATTTTGATGAGTTGCTCTGACAGCACAAGAATTGAAACAGAAATGTGTCATTATTTTGCGTTGTATTTAATAGAT
>JAOVVA010000051.1:14149599-14168184 GCA_028565275.1 Leiocassis micropogon
GCTATAACATAATGAATTTTATGATGAAGGCCTAATATGAGCTTCCCCTGTTTCAAAAGCTAGCAGCCGCCACTGTACCTCAGTGAAACTGAAACTGGTAGAGGAGGAGGCTTACAATTAAGTAAACTCAAGTTTATTTTTCTTTAACAATCTTTGTCATTAAAAAGGTTTTGTGTGCAAAAAAACTCAACACTGTTTTCCTTTTTCCAATTTGCCTTAACTCACTACAAAAACAGAATCAAAGCATTAGTTTGCAATATCATTTACTAAATCCCATTTTGGGGGCGTGTTAAGGGAGATTTATTCCCAGTCCAGTATTTAAGAACAAAGTACTGGGACTTCCTTCAATGATCTAATCATATCAGAAAGGAAATTGTAGATATCACGGTCACAGGAGATGTAAGTGATCTTATAATGCCAAAACATTTTCAAACAAACTATTGCTCACATCTGGGAATCTGGGACCAGGGGATGTTTTTCCAACGTTCAACCATCAAGTTTTGGTGTGTCTTTGCCCATTGCAGCCTCAGCTTCCTGTTATTGGCTGACAGAAGTGGAACCCGATGCAGTCTTCTGCAGTTGCAGTGCATCCGCCTCAATTTTGGCATGTTATACATTCTGAGATGCTTTTATGCTCAACATGGTTGTAAAATGGGGTTATTTGCATTGCTGTAGCTTTTCTGCAACCTCCAATCAGTCAAGCCTTTCTCCACTCCAACCTGCCTGGTAAAAACAACCATGCCACATTCAAGTTCATTCTGTTCACGTTTTCCCCATTCTAATATTTTTATAAGAATATTAAGTTAATCTATTGATAAGTAGCTACATGATTTTATGCATGGCGTTGCCCGTACATGAATGCATTTACATTTACATTAAGGCATTTAGCAGATGCTCTTATCCAGAGCGACTTACAATAAGTTTCCGTCATTGGATAGATACTTACACTGGGTTACTAGGTTACTAACTGTCATCAGTCAAACACAGTTGGGAAGTGGATTTTTTTATGAGTGTGGTTTTTTCTGTGTGAGCGGGGGGGACTGAAGAAACAGACATTTCTTGAGTCGTCATTTAAAGATCACATGATTCCACTACATATTGACTACATTAACTACATTTTAATCCAAACAGAAGACAAGCTTCACATACATAAGTCAAGATCAAGCTGAGAATTTTAACAAACCTGAACATTAACCCCATGTTTCTCTTTCTTAGTGTTGGGATTTAGGCTATTTGCATCAAGCGTGAAACTTTCTAAGGCCCAAACCCATACTCCAACACATTGGAATTACATTTAAAACAGAACAACACACGGACTTTCATATTCAGATACATTTTTAGTTGACTTTTAGAAGCCTTGTATTTTTTAGAATAAGAAGTTACACTTCTTTTCTGGGAAATGCTCAATTTAATAAAATTAAAAATTAAATATGACTCGAAGATTCTGATTATTCATTTCATCATTGTCAGCATCGAGATGTTGTTCATAGTATTGCATTAAAAAGAAATTAAGTAGTAGCACCATTCTCCACTGTGTGTGTGTGTGTGTGTGTATGTGTGAACGCATGCGCAGGTGACATCATTACTGAGAAAAGAAAACATGCTCATGTGAACAATCCGCAAAAAAGCTATCATTAGCTATTATACTGAAAGAGAACAGGTCTGAGTGTGGGGAAAACAGTTAGCAATGAAGACTAAGTAAGTATAATTATGTTACTGAGAGGGTAGGTGTCATTGCACTTTAATATAAAATATATAAAAACTAAAATTCAACTAGGCATGAGGTGCATATGGATATTGTGTTATAAATGCAATGCTCAAGCACAAAAATATCTCAGGCCTGATGTAGTTTTTCAACAAAAAAAAAAATCTGTCAACATGATGTAGTAATTTCCCACTGATTATTAATATCCATTAAAAATATTATTTGTATTAAGTGCTTGAAGATTTGCTCAACAAGAATCTGAACTATTGTTAACCTTAATTGATTACCTATGCTATTACCTCTTAGCTGAGATGTTATTTGTTTATAGAAATCTTTGGATTGAATGCTCACAGTGTATCAAGTATAATCAAGCATAAATCAACTACCTTTGTAATGAATAATAGCAGCTTCAACAAGTTAATGGGCTCGGGCCAGTAAACACTGTTTTTAAGAAATTCACATGCTGCTCCTGCTTTAAAGGATGATAGATTGTCTGAATTAAGTAAAAGGATTTTCTTTTTTCTCCTTTTCCCTGACCCTGGAGTGCAATTTCCACTCGAAGAGAGGAAATTACACTCAGACTTCAACAAGTTGCCAAGTCAAGTCCCAAATGCTTTGCAAATGTGCAGTGTACACACAATACAATGGTTGAAGTTGTTTTTGAAACTCAGAGCCAAAACCTAGGGGACTGGTACTGTTTGCATTAATGAGGGACACGGGTCACATGTTTGGTTAGATTACTTAGTCTCCCTGACCATACACAGTCCTCTAACACTACTTCTGGTGTGCACTGAGTGTGTGTGATAATTACATTCACAAGTCTTTGGAACATGTTCAGGTACACATATGAATGTATTTTGGCAAGGATCTCTTCTGACTGAGCTTGCTGTTGTCTCCAAAAATTACACGCACTATCCAACATTAAAGCACTTTTAACATTAAGTACTATAAAGCAGAATATTTTGTTCATGGATATTTGTTCAGTTTGTGTTTGCACAGCTCTTATCCAGAAACACAGGAGGTTTGACAATGGGATTATATACCAAATGTAATTCTTGTCCTATACAGATTGCCACATTTGTCAATGTCATCCAGTCCTTAATAATGGGCAATTTTTTTTATATTTACACATCATTTTAGATAGGTACGTTTTTATTAGAAAAAATTCCCCAGGCTATATCCTACTTTTTTAAAAATAGAAAAACGAAATTCTAAAGCAAACTTTGGCAGACTAACGACTGTTAACAGTAATAGCTAAACCAATATAATTAAATGATAATTAAGCTATAAAATCCAATGACACTTGACTCACAAACACCCAGTCTGCAAGACCCTGTTCCCAATGCCACAGAGGTACCAAACATAAAACTGACAAGCTAACTAATTATCTCCAAAATTATAACATCTTAATGTCTAGCCTCGTAATATGGCCATGCTCATTAACCATGGAAGGAGGCCAATGTATTTGTTCTAAACACAGACAGCTGCATGGGGCTGTAATCAAGCTTGGCATATAGAGCCCTGTCTCAGCTGTCTTCAACAATGGGAAAGGTGAAGTAGCTCAGCTGAAGAAAAAGACTGGTTTGTTTGTAATAATTTACAAGAATTCATAGAAGAGTAGAGATGTTTTTTAAAGATAATAATTACCTATGAGTATATCGTTTGGAAGGTTTCAAATTATTATATAGGGTGAATATTAGTAAAGTGGTAAATTTAACATTGATTTTGTGTTTCTTTACCTGTATATTCTTGAATGATTTGGGCATTTTTGGGATTTGAATATTGTAACAAAGATTTTAAGCTTATTCGAGTGTCTTGGGAAGTGACAGAAAAACTGTGACAAAATTGTCCCACTTTACCAAGGTTCACCCTATATCTAAGAGATATGATCTTTTCCTGCTACTTGGTCAGATTTTTGAAAAATTATTTTATATTTATTTATCTTTTTTATTTTTTATTTTTTTACAAAATGCACTTTGAGAAGTCACTCTCTTTATCTCATTTTATCTCTCTGGCTCTCAGCAGTGGCAGGTCTGTTGATCCCTGTTATCTGATCCTGAATGCTGTTTAGGCCAAGACAGACAGCATGGAGCTTTGGGTGTGCTGTGACTTTACTTCTCTCTGGTCTGAACTCGGTCAGAAATAGAGGCTGTAAAACAGAACTACTCTATTCCTCTAATTTCTTGCTCTTTCTTTCTCCCTTCCCTCGAATATGCCTTAATCCTGCCTTTTACTCTGCACTTTTTACACATCGCATGATTCCAGCTCCAGAGCTAATCTTCCATCTGATAAGAGCATTGCTTTAATCCGCCTAGCTGGTAATGAAAGTCATACAGGCTTACCTTTTTGTAAGATAGTACATGACACCCATACCCTATCACAGGGTTATGACTACAAATCCCTTTACACCTCAAATATTCGATATCTGAGTTTTAAACCCACAATGGATGTTGCAAAATTATATAGCAAGAGTTAAAAAAAAAGAATAAAACAACCTACATGGGAATGACACATGCAGTATATCTGAACAGTGCCTGCTGTTAATATTTTAATTCATTGTTTGTTGCTTTGCCTGTTCAAAATCAGCGTATATTTAGGCTACATGCTGTTCTGCAATGTAATAATATCAGCTGCATTCCAGACATAATCCACCCACTGTGATATGGTCCAGTTTCTATATGTAGATGCTCTAAAGGTGCTGCTGTCAGGTGAGGTCAGCTCATGCGCTCCCTCCTGCTGTTAGAACAAGGCCGGGGATATCTCTGGCAAGGTGTCCCCTTCCTCTGTTTCTTCCCAGAAAGGCAACATGCAGAAGGGCTATATTCTCTACACACAGCCACTCCTGACCTAGTTAACTGACTGCACAGCTCCAGACGAAATGTAGCAAACACTGTCCCAGGTGTTGTATGTAATTTGCAAGCAAAATGTGCAGCGCAAGTGATTCTGTTATGCACAAAGCATGATTTTCTATTAATATAAAATATGAATTATGCTAAAATAATTGTACTTTGTATTAATATAAAAATATAAAGAAGGTTTTTTTTTTATTATTACTCTATTCTTGTGATTACTCTTCAAACTGAAGCAACAAAAACCTCTTTTTATTGAGCAAACATGATAGAGAACATTAGCTAATAAGTGGTGATGCTTACAACCACTAGACATGGAAACCCTTTCATTAATTCTTTAAAATGTTCTTACCTAAAATGGTCGATGTCATTTGTCCCAAAAGAAACACGAATTTAAGAATATTATACAGTATTGTGTGAAACAAATACAGCTGTGGGGTGATACCCTGTTGTGATTATTCCAGTAGAATTTAATTCACTATGCTGTGAATTTAATGAATGGAACATAATGTTTTGGTAATCAGAACTCTGGTATTTTGTATTATAATCAGTACCTTTTAAAAAACAAAAAAGACAAACAAAAGTTTTGACACCCCTGAACTACACCAAACCACTCCAGGTAAACGAAGTTGAATGCTCATTAGTTTGATTTGTGAATACAAAGAAGTTAATATAAGCAAGAATGATAAAAAAAATACACAAAACTTCATGCTAAATATACTTAAAATAGATATCAAATTTGTGTATCACCTCCAAATTCATTTTCGTTTGATCTATAGTATTACTGTTTTTGCTTGAAACCCTAAAGCACTCTATTATAGAATGTAAAAATCTAGTGTAAAAGTCTTACTTGAGGAGGAAAAAGTACAAATTTAGCGATGAGAAGAGAAATTATTCAATTCTTTAATACAAAAGGGCAAGCCAGATAGCTATTTACCTATGTTAGTGGAGAAAGTGAGGAGAGGGTCTTTGATGCAGTAATGAATAGATGCAGTATGAGCTCAAGGCCATTTCAGTGCAAATAAGTTCTGCATATCATTCTTATTCTTCTTCTCGATTCTTAATCTCATCTGCAAACCCCTCCGCAGAAAACCTGAGCCTGTTAGGGAGTGCAGAACAGAGGAACAAGACAGAGTGGGTTGAGAGCGGGGAACACAATGTCGAGCTAATTATCACCATTGAATTTCAGCCGAGTATGTTCTCTCACTGGGGGAAAGCTACATCATCTACAACCACGGCAGGGACTTCTTTACACGACACTTTCCTTAGATATCTCTGCAATTATAGCACCCTTGCTTATTTGTAGTCGCTTGCATTTCTGTGAAAGAGAACTTACAATCCAAATTTACTTTGTGTACCCCATGCCATGTCTGTAAATTGTAGCTGCTTTTTTATTGAATTTCCATCCTCTTGAGGGTGAATGCGATTTTGATGAGGCTCATTTCTGTTTGCTTATTTTGTCAATTTTATATTGCTCCAGAGAGGGAAATATTTTAGAAAACGAGCTATTTTAAGCACTCAGAGATTCCCTGCCAGTGGCACCCAGAGGCATGCCTCTATATCGCCCTCTTCTGACCAGCAGGTGTAATTAATTTGCCCTTAGATTATCCTCTGGGGAAAGGGCTAAAAATAAAAAAGGGAAATTGAGCAGAAATAAAGTTAATATTCATCAACTGCTGTGAAGCTGCAAAACAACTTCTCTCTGTGGGGGTTTTACAGACTCGCTTTCATTACTATTTAATTAGTTGAGGTTGATCACCTTCGTTCATAATACTGTATTTTGCTTGATTTTAAAGAATTTAAAGCAGTCTTTCACAATATTCTCTGCTTTGTACAGGGAAAAAACATAAACTTTTAATATGATTGGATATTTCTTACTAAATATGTTACAAAAGAGATTAACAGAAAATTAGGGTAGCAGCACCAATCAGTACTTCTTTTATCTGTTTTTTTTTTTCCTGTGGCCCCTTTATGCCAGCCATACATAATACATAAAACAACAGTCATTTAATTTGTGATGCAGCCTGGACTAGGAAAGCATTCAGCTCTCCAGATTGTATACTGATAGTAAAAATCAGCTTGGAGACTCAATCAAACCCTCATCCTGCTTCCTCAACAGCTTGGCCATCATGTAAGCGGTTTAGTCTGTGCTGGATGAGAGAATGGGTGGCCCGTGTCCTTACCCTGGAGTTTCTCGTGTTTAGCCATGAGTAATAAAGGCATCCTTGCCTGCCTCCAGAGGCCCCCAGTGCTGACCAGCATGTGGAAATAGCTGTGCATATGTGATAGCAGGAGATTCTGACCTCCTACTGCCACTGGGCTGAAGCCTCCACGATGTTCAGCCAATGCAACAATTACTCTCAGCACCAACTCAGCAAGGTTACTGCACTTCTGCAATGCCTTGAAGGACATGTATCAGATATATTACAAAAAGTACTTGTAAGAATGAAACGATCATTGGACACAACAGACTCTTTAATGTGAGGAAGTAAAATATGAACAAACCTTCCTAGGGTTAAAAAAAATAAACATTAGCAACTCATACTGAGTGATACTGAGCACGAAAACTTGATAGAACTGAGTGCTGCAAAAGCCTTTTTAAAGTTGAGGTCATACAGGTAAAATAAGATTGAAATACTACAGTACAATACCTCTTTTAAATGTCAGACAGGCCTCTCAGACCTCCGAGAAGTATAAATATTTTTAGTTAGTTAATCACAGAAAATGTTACAAAACTTCAAGGGATTTGTGTTAGTTTTACTTGAACCAAAAAGTCCTCCTTCTTAAACCATCGCCCAAAGAGAAAATTACTGTTGATTTTCCCTTCCTTTTTTTACTTTTCAGCATGTCTGGAGTTTGACATGCAGTTTAAGGGCAGATGTGCCTGGCGGACTGTCTGTTACTCATCAGTGGGCTGTGCTCCGGATGCACAGTACCGGATGGAGGGGGAGTGGGTGAGGAGGAGGATGAGAATGGGAAGAGTTGAGAATGAGCCTTGTCCTGGGACTTTGCCACGAACATCAGACTGACTCTTATTTTTGAGGACGAGCTCTGCTGCTGGTAACTTCGGAAGCCATAACATCAATCCAATGCATTTTCATTCAAAACCACACTGACTATCCACAACTCAATGCTTATCATATAGAAATTTACAGTGGTTGTATGTTCATACTAATGGATATTCATATAGTGGTCATATTTTTAGGTATTAACTAACTTATACTACTTCAGGTGTTTGATGTGTACCTTGGCATGATCATGCTTCACATCTCGACAATCCAAGTACTTAAACTAGATTAATTTAACGAAAATTATTTAACTCAGATGATTCAAATAACTTCAGAGAGAAGTCCTAAAAAATATAATTAATACATCAGACTTCTGTAGTGCTACTAATCAGCATATGCATTCTCAAAATATATATATAAAAAAAAACACAACATAATAACTGCACTGCAATTTAGTGAACTCAGCAGTGAACTTAGAGTGAATTCCAAGTCCTATATTTTTTTTATCCATGGTTTTAGCTTGTGCACCTGTGGTGTTTGTGGCTCGTTCACTAAATGGTCCATTAAAATATATTGTTGTTATATATGGACTGGAAATAGTAGTCCCACATTGTGCTTAACGCAGTAATTTATTGTGTTCTCTTTATGCTACTCAAGTGTATTTTATATTCTACCAACTGGTGGAAGTGTGCATGTGTGTGTGTGCTTTTTGAATGGCTGTCTCACTCCTTCTGTTGTGTTTTTACTGTGCGGAGTTCACAGGCACTCTTCTGGTGACATCGCCTACAGCCCTCGCTCGATTTCCAGCGTGTATGTAACTGTGCAGGAGGGTAGCCCCTTGTAACAAGTTGTATCTAAGTGTCTTTCTCAGCAGAGAAGCAAGGGCATGGAGCACTTTTGGTTATTGAGTTATAGGGCAAGTGGAGCAAGAACCTAATGGCATCTCCATTGACTTCATTTATTCTATATATGATGTGTCATGAAGGGAGAGGTCATGAGACAATGTCACTAACAAGCAACAAATCTGGCTTGTTCCCAAGACTTTAGCTATATGATGAAGAGCCTGTCTTGAGTATAAGAGCATGGGAACTCTCTTAGCCGCCAAAAACATAAATCAGAAATATTTGGCAATTTTTCAGTTCAGGTTATTGCATTATTACAATAGGAGTTTATTACTAATTAAACAATTATTTTCTTTCTTTCTTTTGTTTTTGTTTTAAATTTTTTACAGTCTGAGCAAAGGAAAATAACTTTTGGTTTAAAATAAAGCAAAAGAATGTAGCAGGAATACTACAGTATCTGATAAATGAGAATGACCGCGTGGGTTATGATTTGTGAGTTTGGATTTCACTCCATCTGACATGCCTGTGTCTCTGGTCATCACTGCGAAACAGGACTTGTATGGCCTGTGCATTTCTGAGCACTCTGATCATCCTGCACCTGCTCAGGATACTCGACATTTATGAAACACGTACTTCTGCCTTTGTATTTAATTTAAATGTGGTGACATCTGGATGCAATTTGAGAAGGCAGACATGCTATTCAATACATCCATCTAGACTTAATTTATGACATACAAAGTGACTCAAACATTGTGTTCTATAGTCCTGGATCCCGTTTGTGGGTCATTCATCAAAAGTGAGTTTGGAAACAGCAGAACATGTGCCTAAAACATGACACTTTCGGCATGGTTTCTGTCAAAGACACTCTCTTATATTCTCTGCTATGCTTTTTTTCTTCTTTTTTTTTTTGGTAATTGTTTAAATATTATTTGCCCTAGAACACAGCTTGGAGCACAGCTGATCCCCTTGCTTTATGTTTACAGTGAGAATAATACCTAGAATAAATGAAATTCAGATTTACAGTGTGTATTATCACCTCGAGGTGAAATGCAGCTCTCCATGCACTTGTCCGCGTTCTTTTAGATCACTGGAACGAAATTGCCACTATTATGATGTGGGATTATCTTTGATGGCAAAACTGGAAACAGTGCCACTGTACACAGAACAATAATTTGTCGATGAAATTGGTAACTTAAACCTGGACAGCATCAATCTGAGGATGTGTTTATTAAAGTGTGGATATGGAATTGAACCGTAACATGTCTCCAGCCTGCTACCGATCAACTGACAGTGCTCAGGTAATAACTGCGGTTATATGTCAGGAGTTAAAGTATTACTGTCATTTTCCTGTTGTGTAGCCTGAGCCAATATGTTGTGCAAAGTAAGACATTCATATGTATGTTTTTTTATATTATATCTCTATTAACTGATATCTCTATAGTAATTTTTTACATAAGTTACTATTTTGCCAGCTTATCAAATAATTAACCAAAAATATATTCTGATCTTTGGAAAATTATTGTGCAAATGAAGACCTTTCCTTTTATTTAACTAAAAATCTTGATTAAGTGGCTGCACAGTTCAAGAATGAGGACATTTTTGTCTGAAAGTGTCATTAACTATATACTGTACAAAAAATAGTTGATCTGAGAATGCAATCTTCTCTAAAGACAATCAGCCCACATTCTATTTAACACAGCAGACTGGCATTATGCTCTGAAAATGAGTTTTCGAGTCATCCGGTTTTATTAGCGCTAACAGTTTTCCATCCCCAATTATAGTCATAGAATCCACTCAGTGTGGTTTTCTAGCCCTCATTATGGAGAAGTCCTTAGTCTTAAAATAAGTTACAGGATGACCAATAAACTCCATTTCATATCCAAATGAGGCTACGTGATTCAGTGAATATTTAGGAAGTGATTTTTTAGAATACTTAGTATAATCTATTTAATATATACAGTATAAATTTAGATATGTATCATCTTTGTTTTTGGAAACAAGTCTTGCGTGTTTTGCTCTTAGCACTGTGTGGTGAAGCACATCATGCTAAACAGTTCCTCTTAAGTATGCCATTATGCTAGTTCTGCTAATGGATGCATGAAGATCTGTGAAGCTTGAGTCGTTCATAGACAAGACCGAGGGCTCCTAGAAGAGGAGTATTAAGTTGTAAAAAAAAAAAAAAAAAAAATTCCCCTCTTAAACTTGCCTCAAGGCCAAAGTACCTTTTTCTTTAGAGGGTATAGGTAGCTGGGTGTGTGTTTCTATATTGGTGTCTCTTATGGTTTGCTGTAATAACATATTCATCTTTGTGTTCCTGACTACTTGACACCCAGCATGATCCCAATCACAGGCAACATGAAAGCGCTCTGCTCTGGCAGACGGCCGGGGGCGGACGGGAAAAAGACCCAGTCTTTATTCAGTGGCAGAGATTAAGCAGCTGCATTGTCATCTCACCTTCTCCTACTCACAACAAAAAGACCAAACCTGATATGACCGAGCTATTGTAGAGCACAGGAATTAATCTATTCATCTCACCTTAGAGAACAGACATTAAAATACTAACAAGAAGATTCATTCATTTCATGAGAAGATTCATGGTATTGTTCATAACTAAATCCAATTGAATCTATAAATGCTCAACGTTTATCTTGTTTAATGTAGCAGGATAGTAAAAATGCCAGAATATATACTTAACTGATTATGCATTTTTTATATTTAGTAGCTGACATGATGAGGTCATGTTTCATGTTGAAAGCCCTTTGTTTTTTCTCATGGTAATGAAAAAGATTTTACTTACTGAATGCACAACAGCACATTTATCCAAAGACAATTTCCTGGTTAACTCCCTTTAAAGATATGAACAATTTGCAGTTATTTAAAAATATTTGCTAGGGTTGTTAAAAAAAAATACAAAAAGAGATTAATAATCTGACAGTATTAATGAAAATACAGTATATACCATGTTATGCTCTGAATCGAATAACATTGAATATCAGCCAAAGGTGCCAAAAACGTGCTGGTAATAAATAGCTGTATAACTTTCACTAACATTTATAACTTTAATAATAAACAACTTCTCCTGTAATACTTCTCAATATTTATATATCAAGGTGTTAAAAGCATTTTGCCTTATGTTATTTAACTGAGAAGCCTTTAACTTTATTTACAAAACTCTTATAAGAGGGAAATAGTTGAAATAAAAAAGAGCTGAAAGATAACAGTTTATGAGAAGTCAACTGTGAAGATTTATTCACTCCCCTTAACTATCAGATATGTTCTGTATCATGTACTTTGCATGGTTATGTACAGCAGCACTAATTGTATGTAGTACATTTTTACCATTATCATTTTTTAAAAGTGGGGTGAAAAAAAATACCAATTGGCCTGTATTATTAAATGTATTGCAGAGCATTGAATACTTTATCACAACAAATTTATTTGAATAAGAGAAGAAAAATCTGCCCTGCAAATCCAGTTTGCTTGAGTGTAAACTATTGAATCGTGAATGATTATTTTACATAGTCATGTATAAATATTCTCATGAAAAACACTTACGATATATTTTCATTTCCATGAAGTTATGCTAGTGTAATTCTACACAGAAAAATATGAATCCAGATTTTTCTTTTTAAAAATGTAAGTCTTTCAACATAAAAAAGATCAAACAGACCAGACTCAATGTACATTTATTATTCTGTAATTTCAAAGACATCATCAAATGTATTTTACCGCCCAAGGATGTAAAAACATTATTATCTGAATGAGAGGGTAATTTGCCCTCAGAACCGTGTGTGTGTGTGTGTGTGTGTGTGTATGTGTGGGTGCTTAAAAGAAACAGAGAGAGAGAGAAAGAGAGAAAGAGACAGACAGACAGACAGACGGAGCTTTTAAAGTCAGACAGACTGTCTTTAGGGCTGTCTTTGAATTTTTTGCAGGAATATTAATTCCACTGAAGCAGCTTAAGAGACACTAAGGTGAAGAAAGTCGTCGTTTTTTTATTTAAGTAATATTGTGGTCTAAATTAATTAAAATGATTGAACAATATGTTAGGGATATATAACCCTAAAACTTTGAAGTAGGAATTTATGAGTCCATTAAATGAAAATTATAGCAGGGAATGTTCCCTGTGGAGCGTTTTTAAACAGTGCTGCGAATCTCTTCATATGGAAACAGTCAGCATTAACGAGTGCACATAGCAAAACATTTGAGACAGCAAATTCAATATAGTGACACAGGCAGTAATTCTTTTGTAAACAATGGCCATCAGATTCAATGCTTTTATTTGTCTTGAGATCCAATAAATGATTTTATTATTGCTTTTATTTTAAGTTTATCACTGCAAAATTTACTTGTCAAAATTGCGCAAAGTCAGCTTAAGTCTTAAAGCTCTGTTTTTACTCCAGAAAGCTAACGAGCTTGGGAAGGACATGCACACTGACTCACTAATGCAGAAGTTGTAGGAATGAAAGCAGCCCAATTTATTATGTTGTGAATTAAATAAATATGTAAATTTAGCTTGTTTCTGTGTTTGTTTTTGTTTAAAAAGAAACCAAAATGTTTTATTGTGATTACTGGAGTTATGTTAAAGTTAACATTTGCTGTTGGCTTGGCATTAATTCATTCAATTAATAATCATTTGACTAAAAAATCCTCACAAGAGTAGTTAGACGTGTGCGTGCGTGCGTGCGCATGCATGCGTGTGCGTGTGTGTGTGTGTCTGTGTGTGTGTTAGAAGCAGCACTGGGCCTCCACAGCACCATATTTATATTAGCATTACATGACTGCAGCTCATATCAGGGAGAATAATTCATGGCACTATAAATAATGAATTGTGCTATTTATGCTGCCAAAAGTTTGATGTACATCATTGTGAAATATTTGGAGAAAAGCTAGCAGTGGATCGATGTTTGCACAAGTGCTGCTGGCCAACAGATGTGAGGAGGTCTGGCTGGCATAAAAGATATTAGAGCTATTTGTAGAGCTGGTGAAAGTAAAGGCCTGGTGCTACTGGGACAGGAGGCTGTGTACTGTCTGTCTGTCTGTCTGTCTGTCTGTCTGTCACTGTCTTTCTGTCACCTCGAGAAAAGAAGCTCAGAGAAACAAAGCTTTCCAAAAAGCCAACGCACATGATCCCACAGCTCCTGCTGTCACTGTATACTTCTGTGAGTTGTTGTGTATTTCTTTCATTCTTTTCTCATGATCAGGCCCATGCAGTTTTAACATACACAGAACCCATGACATCTTTTCCTCTGATAAAACTAAACGCTGTCGCTGCTTTATACATTCATTAATAGTGCAACTTTGGTTAATAAAATTATTGCAATATCACACTGCAGGTTTTATTTATATTTCCTTTAAATATTTAACATTATTAGAGAATGTTTTCATGTGTATTATACAACAGCAATGTTGCAATCTTTAATGTGATTAGCAGAGATGGGAAATCATTATTTGGTTACATAAATAATAAAAATTTATAAAACAATCGTAATACTTTTGTGTAGCAATACATTTATGGCCGCACTAATTCCAATTTTTTTATTATTATATATATTTGCATTTGAGGTGGTAAAAGGTATATTTATTGGGCAATTGGAATATTTCAAAAAATTTGCTATTAACTGAATTGCAATACAAATCGATTTGGTATCATAATAATATCATATTGACTGGTCCTTGATTATTCTCATCCCTAATGATTAGTCAGAAGGTGTTGATTAAAATTCTGTAACAGGATGTACTGTATGTTAATGTTCCAAATTAAAATTTTAATTTTATTGATCACATACACAACCACACACAGTACAACATGAAGTCAAATGTTTACAAGACCAATTATCAAAAAATAAAAATAAAGTGTAATCCTTACCAAAATAAAATTGAAGCTTGCAAATATAAACTAAGTGAATCAAAGAAATATGTGTAAGGAAAAAATATAAAAGGTATAAATATGTAGAGATGTGTAGTAATATAATATTAAAATGAACAATGATAACAGCATAACGGATGTGTGGCAGCATCAGCTATGATTGTCAGATATAAAGTGCAGAGTCCAGAATAGATCATGTGCAAAAAAAGAAAAAATGTCTATCAGAAAGAGAACAGTGTAAACAGTGTGAGCATTAACAGCTGAGGTAGTTGTGTTGAAAGGGTTTAACTTGTAATGTGTACTGTAAATATGAGATATGTAAATATGTCATCACTCTAGTGTGTTACTGCCTGCAGTTTCATGCATGATGGACACACCACATAAACATAATTTTTTAACCAAAAAAAAGTGTAAATACGTTTAAATTTTACGTTCAAATTCACATTTTATTTGTTACAAGAACATCCATATGCAATAAAAATGTTTACACAGCTGTCCGTGTCTTTAAAAAAGACAAATAGTATACGCTAGAAAAATAAAAAGATTTTACTGCAGTAGGGAAAACTGCACTAAGCAAATGTAAAATTTTAAATGTAAAAATTTTGAATTAATGTACAAATCAACAATTTAGAGATTTACACAGTTACAAAAAAATATATATATTAAAAATATAAATATATACATTTTTATATAAATGAATTAATAATGAATGCTCACAATTTTCCTGTAAATGGTGATTATTTAGTATTTTTGGAAGGAGTGTTATCCAAAAATTATTTATTATGGGTTATTTAACAATCAGACATTTTTAATGATGCTTTATAAATCAACTATAGTTCATCATTAAAATATACAGTTGATTCAAACTGCAACAAGTCAACAGTTGATTCACACTGCAACAAGTCATTGTAGGCAATGACTTGTATACTAATGTTGCGGTATAGGTGTCATAAAACACTTCAGGATGTTCTGTTATTGTAAAATGCTCAGCTTTGTGTTGGCGTTACTATGGATTATTTTTCTATAACAATACCTTTTATTTTTATTTATGCATTAATAATTCATTAAAAGACAAAACATTTATTACTAAGAAGTTAAAATTATTTATTTTGCAAAAAAGCATGAATTTTAACAAAACTTGCTTTAAACAAATAATTTCTCCTGCCTTTAAAAGACTTTAAAAATGTGTTACAAAGGTATAGATTTTTTTCAAGCCTATGTACTGTACTTGCTGAATATTCAGTGTGCCAAAAGTTGTATTTGTGAACCACCTTTTTTTTTTTTTTTTTTTTTTAAAGGTAAGAAAAATGCTGCTGAAAAACAGCTGCAGGAATGTTAACATATTTATAGTCAATATGTATGGGAGTTGCTTGAATAAGAAATTCAAGAAGTACAACTGTGGCAGCTGTGACATCAAAATGTCACAGCTCTGGTCTTCAGAATGCATTTTGGAATTCATGAGTATCAGTTTCAGTGCGGAAGCCAGACCATCACTCCATCACTCCTCCAAACCTGGCCAGTCGTAACAGCACCCTTGTGTATCTCACTGCCCTCAGACAGAGGGAAACTGAGCTAGAGATGCATTTTAGCAGACCCTGACCTTCCTCAGAGAACAGGAGAGGAGCATTGCAAAGAGAGAGGACAAAATGTGAGCAATCCTGCCTAAAACGAATACTAAAGTTTTCACTACTTATTTATTATGGGTTATTTAACAATCTGCCATTTTAATGATGATTTATAAATCAACTATAGTTCACCATTAAAATATACAATGGATTGCCAATAAAATGGAGGCTAATCCGAGGACAGTTCTGCTTATTTACGTAAATTGGATCAATGCCTGAAGACCTATAAAAAACTTGATGTTGACTGGCAGAAACTCCAAGGCACTTTTATGAAGCTGTGTGTGATGTTCCAGAAACCACTTGAGCCTTAACAATCCTCTGAAACACAGTGTGCATCTCATTGTTATTCCTGATCTTCTCCCATAGATAAGGAAGTTGTCAAACTGTGGTGTCATTTAAGCGCTCCTACTGTCTCTCCAGTTCGGCAATGTGGCAGTGATCTGAGGCGTCACTGTTTGCAGGGAAAAGAGTCAGCTCCACTGTGGCCACGCTTTCCCCCTCAGAAACCATCACTCTCTTTCTCTTTTGAACCAAAAGATTGGATTTCTAATGCAAAAACTCTTCACCAAAGTATTCTCTTAATTTCCGTGCATCATAAACTTAAAATGTTACAAAACATTCAAACCATTTTACACAGAGTGTAAATCTTTTAAAATCTGTTTACTATATAATTACCGAATTGCAATGTCAATAAATATTACTTTTGAAATTTCATTTCATTCATCAGTTACATGTTTATAATAGAGATTATATTTTTTAACATTCTTTTCTCCTGTGCCGTATTATAAAGTCCATTGTAGAGAAAATACATCACTCTATTGATCATTGTTTTGGTGTAGTTTCAGATTTCCTTTATGAGACAGACAAATAGACAATAGAAAGATAACGTTACATGCCTGGTGCATTTTTTTAATCAAATGATAAGTATAAAATTTTCATTTAATATTTACAACACTTATGGAAAGATGAAAAAGGCTAGAATTTAAATTTTGATTACTCACCATTTTTCTCCATTTTGACACCTAACACTTCTTAACGTGTTTTCTTCAAGACATGTCATGCCAGCAAACTTTTACCTGCTGCTCATGTCATGGCAGGACAACACAATAGAGGAAAGGAGCTGTATACACTATTCTACATAGACAAACTCACAGATGTTGTTGCTCTGAAAGATTGAGGAGAAAGAGGATGCCACTGCTCCGACCAAGAGAGCATGACCGGTTTTTCTCCCTAGCTGTTCCCTAGCATCCCACAGATGGTTGTAACATTTTGGGAGATTTAAACTATGATAAAGTACTATGTCAAAATCAAGTTTTTCTGACAGTTATATACTTTTAGGATTTTTTTTTTTTACCAATACAATTTAAAATGTTTTAATCACATTACTGTACAACCTACCTTTGGTCATGTTTTGTGTAACACAATGATAAATGCAATATGCATACATATGTCTAAAACCATGTTTTTCTTAAAAATTTGGTCAAGTTTTTAACTTGATCATTACAGATACTGTTAAAATGTCAAGCATGCTTCTACACCATCACATCATCACTAAAACAGAGGAAACCTAATATGACATTAGACAGTGAGCAGTGAGTGAACAGACGATGATGAGACTTGTGCCGCAGGAAACTTTTACCTCAGAGAGTGATGTGGAAAATGATGATAATCAAACAGAAAACTCATTTTACTTTTATAAGGTTTATAATTTGTCAGTAATCTTTTGTCCAAAATAATGGAATGAAATGCACTGACTTTGTTTAGGGGTTTCCAATTTTTTTAATCCTAGAACTTTATTTTTATTTAGGACTAGATGTGCAGTTTCATTCTAGAGAAAAGAAACATAAAGTTTGTATTTTATAGTAGAAAATGGCACAATGTGAAGGACTTCCCAGGCCACCACCCATATAATTAAACCAAGTATTGTCAATATAATATACGCTATTTCCCTGCATGATTTTAAAACCCAACTGATTGCAAAGTTTCATATTCTACAAAAGTCCTAGCTGGGTGACACCTGCGAAACAATTTAATTCCAAAAGGGCTCACTAAATGATTACATGCAGTTGTCTCTGGTGTCTCATTCCGATAATGAGAACTAAGCACAGAGAAATCTGGATATTACAGCATTCCCAAATAGTCATGGTTCAGTTCATGGATGTCAGATCCCAGTAAATCAGCCTGACCAGCTGGAGCTCCAGTGTGTGTTTCAGGGCCTGGTTCAAGACTTCCCCAGTCCTCTTCCAGGTACAGCAACATCTGCCTGATGAAGTACATCAGGACTTCACATTCCCAGCCAGGGTATGACAGATTGGGCTCACAACAAAGAACAGCATTCATTTCACACTGCTATGGTCAGATTGTGAAGTTTATTAATCCTCTGCTGTTCTTTGTTAAATAATGAATCAGAGAGGGAGCATGCACTTCATAATTTAGAATGAAGGACAAGACTTGACCTTTCAACCTCCTGCTTTACCACAGAGAACAGTTAATTAGCTCTGTAAGTCTGTAATGTGATGATGCTTTGCAATCTTCACAATCTTGTTTTTTCAGACATGAGGATTATAAATGCAATGTATATTTTATGCCTCTTCATGGGCCAATTCTTTGGTATAATTGAGACAGGCACTATTTTTGTATATTTGTTAGTTGTGTTATTAATATACATTCTGTTAGCTTTTCCTAAA
>JAOVVA010000051.1:14170176-14182591 GCA_028565275.1 Leiocassis micropogon
GAGAGCGAGAAAGAGAGAGAGAGAGAGAGTAGAGAGAGAGAATGTAGAGAGAGAGAGAGAGAGAGAGAGTGTGTGTAGAGAGAGAGTACAAAAGAACACTGAATGATTTTACTGTCATCCTTTCACAAGGACAATTACGCTATATAGGTTTAGAAGGAAAAAATACAACTTTTCTATTTTGATTATGTTAGCAAAAAAAAGTGGAGAGTGCACTCTGTCCGCTCCTTCTGATTGTATAACAAAATTAAAAGAAGTTATCCAATTGAGCAAATAGAATTTAAGACCATTGTGGTTTCTAGTCTTTTTTATACTGTGGATGGATTGATAATATTTTTGAGATATAGTTTAAATAAAATTATATAAAGTAAAACAAAACATCAATAACCCTTTGGTGCAGTGATTTTTAAACTAGATTTTATATATTTTAGCTTTAACCTTACAGTCTTCTGGAGCACCTACTGTCGTGACAGCAGACGTTAGGGGTTTATGTGAACAATACTTTCTCTATCTAATACTTCCTTACATCTATTTAATGTTAATGTAAAAGTAATTTACAGAGAATCTGGTAGACTTTTTTAAATATAATAGAAATCATTACTACATGATTGTTTTCCTGGTGGAAAACTCTGTTCCTGTTGTGACACCTACTGTTAAATTTAAAAAATTACATCTTTACTGTACACTGGGAGCGCTTCTAAAGGGTAGTTATAAATAGATTTGTAAAAAAAATCTAGTGTGGAATTTAAATTGTTGATTGAAATCATGGAAGAATAATAGAATAATAATTTTAAAAAAAGGGAATAATAGAATAAGGTGAAGTTTGCCTAATGCGTAGTATCAAGGTGGGTTTAAACATGGCATTTCTTTATATAATAATAAATACAATTCTATTATTAAATGTTATTTATGTGATCGCATGAAATAAGAGCTATAAAATGTGATAAATCCTTTATTTAGATTAGCTGGAAGTGTTTAGCTATCTTTCTGAATATCAGATTTTTTTTTTTTTTTTTTTTTAGTTTTGTCTGTACATTAAAAGCTTTAAAATCTCTTAACTGCTTTAGAGATGCCTGAGAAACCGGAAGCTTTTAGGTGCTAGTCCTCTGCAGTATCTCACCTGCTTATCCTCTCTGTCAGACTGAATACAATGGGTTTATTGGGGCAAGCGTTCACACTGGCAGGCAGTTTATATAGGAATCCTTTAATCTCTTTGAATCAGATGAAGATTTATGACAGACTGATTCAGTTTCCAGTGTGTGTCATTTTTTCCTTTGACAGTCAGTTGTAAACTGAACTTGTAATACACACATAGCTCTGTCTGCTGGCTAATGTAACCTGCAGATACATTTAATCACTTTCACATCTTTCATATCACTTCAGCCTAGAATAAGGTATTCATTTACTATTGTTTTTGTTCTACTTTAAATTTGCATATGTAATGAAATGTGTCTTTATGTATACAATATATTCTTAATATATATATTGTATGCAGCCTTGAAATGTTGAAGAAGTAGTTAACTTTTGGCAGGATTAATTATCCTCAGGATTAAGGGTCCCACTAATGACCTTGCAATTTCAAGCATTTTTTTCCTTCATAAATTTAGTTGTATTTAAATGAGGAGATTGGCTAATGCATGTCTGTATTTTTGAGGTTTGTATTTTGCATGGCATGTACAGTAGAAATGGAGATGATTGCGGTGCAGTGCATTGCTTATAGTTCTGTATGCAACTGTTCGTCCTACCGCTTTCAGCAGCTTGCAGCTCTTTTTCCAGTAACGGCTGCCTTAGTTTAACACCCTTTAATTAGTCTGAGACATTTTGTACAACATCATCTGGAGCACCTGTTTCCGTAATTATATTATCAAACCAGTTTTACTGTCATAAATGAGTAATATCTTATGAATCTGTTGCTGTGTTTGTTTAATAATGGTATAATAATTTTGTCCTTGAGACATTACTTTCATCATGTTTGCTGGCTGACATGTACAATCTTCCCAACCCAGGGCTGTGTTTCCAGAGCTTCCCAACCCAGAGTCAGTGATTATATCGAAATCTTTTCCATGTCAACAATTTTGTGTTGTAAAGATATCTACATACTTATTACATGTTACATGTGTCATTTTACTCACTCATTCACTCATTGTCTATACCGCTTTATCCTGTATACAGGGTCACGGGGGGTCTGGACCCTATCCCAATAGACACCCTGGACGGGGTGTCAATCCATCACAGGGCTCACACACTCACACACTCATTAACACACTATGGGGCAATTTGGGAATGCCAGTTAGCCTAATCTGCATGCTTATGGACTCTAAGAAGAAATCGGAGTACCTGGAGGAAACCCACTAAACACAGGGAGAACTCCACATTCACAGACCTGAGGAGAGAATTGAACTCGGACCCTAGAGGTGCAAGGAGAGAGCGCTAATCACTATGCCACCTGTGTCATTTTAAAGAAAACTTATGATATATGCGTAGGACTTTATTTGTTTGTGTGTTTGTTTGTTTTGTAGGTGCCATTTCTCAGTCAAATATTGTATATTGGTGTTGCCAACATTATATTGTACAAATATTGTATTGCCAATAGGTGGCAGATTACTGCTACAACTACTGCTTGCAGATATCCCATCTAAAGAGTTCAGCCAATGAAAAAAAAGAAGAAAAAAAACAACTGTGACTACAAAAGAGCAAAAAAAGAATAGCTTGACACACAAATGCTCACGTAAAGAAACCCATAAAGTCTACTTAATGCTGATAGGTTATACTCTAATTTGTTTTTAGAAAATCTAATTAACTATTATATATAAATAGAATTTAAAGAATAAATAAATAAATAAACTTTTTTTTTTAACACAATCTTTACACCATTTCTTTGACAGTTTTATTCTGGATAAGTATTAGGCAGCTCATGAGACACACCCATATCCCTATTCCTCAGTCTTTTCTTCTTTGATATGCCATCTGTCATCTGACGTAACACTTTCTGTCCATTCATCTCAATGAATAATGGAGATTTTAGTGTTGATAAATACAGATTTGTATTTACAGTGTGAATGCTGATATCGTGCAGAACAACCATGTTTAACATCACTGTGGCATTTAGGAAAACATTATAGCATTATTTGAATTTTTATGCTGTCCTAGAAAGATTTTATTTTTATTATGTTAGTGTTTCACATAATTTATTATTTAGTCATCATGAAACATCTTTTTTTAAATCATATACCACACTTATAAAGAGAGCATGACAGAAAAGAAGCAAACAAAGTCTTTTTTTTCTCTCTTAAACAGCAGTGTTGAATGGGAAAATACACACACACACACACACACACACACACACACACGCAAGCGCACAAACAATATGCATTTAAATTAAATCTTAAAGTGAAATGTGGTTGACCACAGCAAAATAAATGTAGGTTAGACATAATATAAATTTTTTTCATACATAAATAATATGTTTTCTACATAACCAAAATTAATCCTTTGTGTTATTGATATCTAACATGTAAATATCTGGGGTCTTGATCTTACAGAAATGCTCTTGTCTTAAATTGAGCAAGGGTTTTACTTTTATCGCAGACATTGTTTCTGCTTATATACATTTCTCGAGTTCACTCTATGTCTAGGCCCTTCATACTACACAGCGTAGACACGTAGCCTCCTTCAGGCCCATGGGCAGCAGCAGCAGCACAGTCTTCTTAAAGGGTTCTTCCTCCTGTATCTTGAAGCCAATTTGAATTTTTCATTCGTAACCATCACATAGTCCTGAGTCTTCTCTACATTGGCCTGGATATTGTTAATTTGCACTCCTTGCTCTTCCACAAGCATGAAAACATCTAGAAAGAGTTCTCTCAGGTCCTTCATGTTGTTCTCAAGGGTGAGCAGTTCTTTGTGGCGCTGTTCTATCTCAGATAACTGTGTGCGAGTGATCTTGACATCCACCAGAATGTTCTCATTAAAAACATCCCACTTACCCTGTTCCACCATCTTTTCCACTTCTTCCTCTGATACCTCTCGGCCAGAGATCTCCAGCTGCCTGATGATGAACTGTTTGCATTTGTCTTGCTTGCTCAGGAGCGAGTCATTGTACTGACGCATGATCTCCTGGAACCGGTGGAAGAGTGCATCATACTGGGAACGTTGGATGCGGGATGTGGCAGCTGATTCCCCTAGTTCAGTCTCAGTGAGCTTAACCTGATTTGAAAGGGCATCGAGTTTCTTACGTAGGTTCTCAGCCTGCAGCTTTATAGCCCGAGTGAAGCTGCTCTCTTTTTTCATGACGCTGAGGCGCCGCATTGTGGCCACAAAGTTTCTCTGCTGCTGGCTGAACTTTTTAACCTCAGCCTCCAGATCTTCAAGGCTGTCACGAATACGTTTGGCCTCATCCAGGAAGTTCTCCAGCACCGGCTCAGTCTCAAAGAGCACAGCTTGTGGCCACCGTCCAACAAAGGACATCGGCTCTTCCTCCTCATGTTGGTTGAAAGAGTACTCATCTTGAAAGTGCTGATTGGCTTTGATCTGCAGACGGAGCTCTTCTAAGCGATCTTTCATGACTAAAGCCCAGAGAGGAAAAACTTGGAGATAGTAGGTGATGTAGGCGTTCTGTAATTAATAAAAGAGGACGTCAATAAAAATATTTTCCTAGTGTCATAATTTTTTGTTTTTATAAGGGGTAGGTAAATATTGTACTCTGTAAATATTCGAAGTGGGTTTACACAAAGGTCATTTATTGCACAAGCTGCAGTCCTATGATACAAAATAGCATTTTTTCTTCTCATTATACAATTAAAGAATGTCCTTTTACTCCAAGCTTTTAATTCTGGTGAACAGATTGTGTATGAATCATCATTACACATATGTCTAAGAATTTTAGAGTAACATAACTGACTTATTTATATTTGGTTTTGCTGATAAAATGATACTTTATCTTGTTTATACTTTATAGTGTCTATCTCTTCTCAATCATATCTAACATTAGTTTTACCTAAAGAAGACTTTACTGGATTTTTACCCCACAGTGGCCTATGCATTTGTGGTTTAAAGAAATAAAATTTATGGCTAATAGCATTTCTCACATATAGTAAACATGTTACACAACTCTGTCTGCAACTCTGACTGCTCATACTGTTTATGTATTGTATGTGGCTCCTCTAACTGCCTAAGAAGGAAAGCTTTTAAACATAAATGTAGGCTTTGTTTTGTGCACCCTGTTCCTGTGTAAGACCGCCTAAGAAAATTTTACACTGAGAAAGTCTATTAAACTTTAACTTTTTACAAAATGTTTAACATTCTATTCTAATTTGTTCTAAAATTTAATTAACTTATTGTTATACAAAACATTATTTTATCACAGGTGGTAAATAAGCTGAAATCTTGTTTTATTCAAGTAAATGCGCTTAGGCTACTCATTTAAAAATATACTATATGAAACACTAAATGACTGTTTCAGATTCTTCATTCAAGATAAAGATAATGTCTTAAATGTATTAATACAGTGAAAGTACAAGAAAAACTCCCAGAAGAAACAGACTTCTTCTTTAAGTCACAGACTTAGTCTAAACAAACATTAGCTACCGCAAAAGAACTTAGATGACATGAATGCAAATAGCTACCCGTTACAATAACAGTTGCCCTAATAAAAAAATGCAAGCATGATGAGACACAATAGAAAGTTTCAATAATTTCTTGCAAGCAAAAGTCAAAAAAGTTCAAGACAGTAGCTGCACACACACACACACACACACACACACACACATATATGCACACAGAGTCAGCCAAAAAATGTATACACATTTCAAATATACAAGAAAAAATTGTATGAATATTTTTAAACTAAATTAATGTTATATTATGAAAAATATATGCTATGTCATATATTGATACATATATGATAATATTAAGATAATAATATATTATTATTTATATTACATTAATAGAATATACATTCTAATTTTTTTTCTTTCTTGAAGTGTGTATATATTTTTGGCTAACACTGTACAAATATACATCTATTATAATATATAATGTAGTTTGCACCAACATGAACAGGTACAAAAAAGCTATGCTGTTGGGCATGTTGGTGGCCAACAAGCCCTAGATAAAAATCTCTTTTCATAGCCTCAACCCGCATGCAAACATTTTCATTCCAAATAAATGTCATACAGTATGTCACATGTCAAAAAGTAATATTTCTATGATAATAGATAACATGGTAAATGTTTAACCATTTATGTATCTGTCCTAAAAGGTAGCTTTAATCCATTTGAATACTGAATAAGTACTAGCTGTTTAGTATTTAGTATATAACTGTTTTCTTTTTCTCTCCCATCTTACCTCCTATGTTTTATTCCCAGCAGGGTTGGGTGACGCTGCATCATGAGTCCATAGAGAGAATAGAATATCCTAACAATCGAGTCCTTAGAGGCATTCACCACTTCAAGCTGGCTTTAAAGCAACTGCCAGGAATTAAACTCCCTCAGGTCCTGCTAGTCTCAGTTACAGAGGCCAGGCTCCTGGGAATTCTGGTAGAGCTAGTTTGCAACCACACCTACTGTTAATATTAGAACTTTGTTTGACCAATAGAGAGTGATGGTTTTAGGCCATCTGAAAAAGTAGGAGTGATTAAGCACGACACTGAAATAAGTACACACAGTGGGCCGGAGTACAATTCCTGCGCATAATGTTATTTAAAAGAACAAAAAGCTCATTGAGCTGATCTGATTACTTCTGACAGCGTAATCAGAATTCCTGGAGGCCACTAGAGATAGCTGTTGGAGTATTCCCTAACAACCACATAACACTAAGAGTTATACTATGCATATGAGGTACTTGCACTGTTGGTAACTAATATTAAGCCCATAATTAACTTCAGTAAGCATCACGTTGGCTTAGAGACTGTCTATACATATTTTAATACATAATGTATACATATCTTTTAAAAAATCCATTTCAATATTTTGAAGAAAGAACCATCAAACTGAAATTATTTGTGTAAGAAATGTAAGTCCTGTCCTGATGTCAGGTCCTGGGAACTAATGGGGTTTAAAAAAAAAAAAAAAAACCTTACAAAGCTTTCTCTGTCAGAATTAGTCAGGAATAAAATGTGCTTTCCAAAATATGTTGCTTTGGTTGCGGTAGGCTAAGGGGTCCAGTAAAGCTCCAGTTGTCTTCATTTCCAGACACACAGAAAGGCATGAGTCAGAAGTACTTTGGATTAGAAGAACGAAGTGTTTAGAACAAAGACACTCTAGTAAAAGGAAGCAAGCAGGAACAAATAAAGGACAGAAATGATTCAGACCAAGGGAGATATTGTGTACTGTTAGGGCAAAATTACTCATCTTGACAAAAAAAAACATGTGGAACCACAGAATGCATTTATTTATAAAAATCAGATGTTGTTGTGCTAGTTGTCCTGAAGACTGTACTGCAATGTGATAAAAGGCTGAGCCGAAACCCGGACTGTAAAGCAGGAAGTTAAAGGTAAATAAAGGTGTAACTGAATACATAACACCCCTACAGCACCAACCACAGTGACTCAAGCAGTAATACAAAACTGGAGCGAGCCCTGTTCACCTGTTACCAAGAACAGCAAACAGCAGCTTCATCAAAACATCTATATTGATTTCTTCACACTGGATGATGTTAATGATTTAAAAAAAAAAAAAAACCTTACTACTAACTTATTAATGAAATTCAAATACTTCTGCATATAATAGAAATGACTATAACATATATATAAAGGCATATAATTATGGTTTGGTGTTGTATTCATTGTTTGCTGTTGCTATGGAATAAATGAAGTCAGGACAATGAACCGAAACAGAATACAAACCAAAACAGAATGCAAAGAATTCATTAAATGTTTCAGACTTGAATAATCAGCTGGTTGCATTTTCACTCTCCATAACCACTAAATGTACAGTATTATTCAATTATATTGCAGTTAGTCCTTGGCTGGATATACTGTATATAAACAACTGGAGCAATGAAAAAAGTATTCTAGTGTACACTGCCCCCTGCAGACCATATAAAAAAATACACTGTGTGCCTGTTTCATTTTATGTATACACTGTTTAATTATATATTTTATGCTGAATTCATTACAGTAATGAAGTCTGCATGAAATATATATTTATAAATCATATATATGATTAATTATGTAAATAAATCTCCACCTCTTTCCTATCCTTCTTCTCCCATTTTAATTCTCTTCTGCCTCATTCCCCTACTACAATTTTCCTCCCTCTTTTCCTACTGCATGTTTTTGTGAATTGGGAGGAAACTACAGAACCAAAGGGAGTCTGCCTTGACTTACAGTATTTGACAATAGACACAAATAATCCTACTAACTAGTTAATGTACAGTTATTATTTCACAACATGGTTGAATTCTTAAATATAATTGGTCAGAAGATATTTCATTTACTATTTTTGTATAACAGCATGGCTCTGACATCTGTGACACGAAAAATAGGTGCATATTACCGCTTATTCTTATGTCATTGTTTCCATAGTAATGGCTCATATAATTGCAGAGTGCACAGTCCACTGAATCTAAGACTAATAAGCAGTTGTGCTGTTTAACAAAGAAAAACATATGTTCTTTAATGTGGTGAGGTTTTATTGATAGGAGACATTTATTAATAATTTATGGAAGACAGTGCTTTGTAACAGACTTGGTGTTCTGCTGTGCATACTGGTACTGAAGCAACTGTTTAGTCTTTTTAAACATAAGTGCTAACAGGAACTTACTAACTCCATGACGTTCCACAGCATTAAATATAAATTTAAACTGTTTAAAAAGAGTCATTTGTTAATAAAGTAAGTTCTGTGTTATATACAGAAAAACACATCCCAGACTGTCACGTTATACAAAACAATCCACCATATTGTTGTAACGGCACTCCGTTTTGCATCAAGTTGTATCACAATACCCCAGCAAGAATTATTTTTCCATATTTAGAAAAAAAGAAAAGGAGTCGGTCAGTCCTGACAAGTTTAATGAAATAATTTATTGAATTTTTTTTTATCATTATATAGAAATAAGTTCTAAAACTTCTTTATGTTAAGTGTGCCTTGAACTTTAATTTTAAAGTTTGTGTCATTGCCTCGTGTTTCCTGTGTTAATGCACAGGTGTTTTACAGTTTTCCTGCATGGTTCCATTTATGGTTTTGATGGATGTTTGATATTAAACCTCCTAACTTCTGCGATTACGCTGTACCTTCAGTCAGGATGTTAGAATGTGTCCTGAGATCAGGGAAGCAGTGTTGCTTGTTCCATGCTATGAGATGCCTTAATCTTGTTCTGTGCCATGGTATGAGATGTCTTCTCAGTGAAACCTCGTACCCAGCTTCATGCTCGTGCCAAATTCAAACTCCGTGCTCATGCCCAGTTTTAGCCTCATACCCAGCTTTTATGTGTGTGCCAAGTTCAAGCCCTGTACCCATGCCCAGATCAGTTCCTGTGCTCAGTGCCTGTCCTCTGTGTTCTGACCCAAGAATTATTCTTAATTATTCTGCTCAGCCGTGGTACTATGCCTGGAGTGATCAATGCTACCTAGCCAAACCCCCACCCGGGCCCGATGCCCTGTCCTGAATCCTAAGGGTAGAAGGAACCAGTTGGGATTTTCGGAGGAGATGTTTAATATGAAACATCTCAATTTCTGTAGGCACAGAGTAATCGCAGCCCATAGCATAACATAACTGCACAGTCTTTCATGTGTTATTTCTTACATATATTCCAGTCACATATGAATTAATGATCAACTGGTTTCTGGTGCTGTCTCTTCCTGAAGCATCTTAGCCTTTTTCTCCTCAGACAAGCCTTGGGTTACTACAAGACAAAGAAGAAGCCTAGAGTTAAACTATCTGAGCAAAAAAATATAGATGTATTGTCCTCATAACCTAATTATGTCGTCTTAGTACAGTTTTAATAGTATAAATAGGATGAATGCAAACAAAAACTATTTGCATTGATTTCACTAAAATACTGCTAGAAAGTATGCTAAGCTCATTCAGTACATGTAATTGGACATGTGGTGTGTGCGTACTTGAAGAGGAATTATTCTTTAGAGATGGTGGATTGGTTGATAAGCAGGTCAAAGCTTTGGGTTTCCATTTCAAAGCAGTGGTAATGACAAGTTCCTCCTCTTCTGCATCTTCTTTATCCTGCAGGGCAAAGATTGAGTGATGAAAAGTTGCACTGATGCAAACTTACACTATTTACTTTTCATAATCTCACATCTTGATCTTTCTGGGAAATGCACTTATGCTAATGCTTTGACATTATACATACACACATGCATAATGTTAAAACATATGAAACTCCAGTGCCTGACTGCAGTTAATCGGATTTTCTCAAAAGAGAGGGTATAAGCCCTTGTCAGCATGCACAAGGACAACAGCGCAACTATATACTATAAGGAAGGCACAACAATAGACTGTCAATAAACAACTGCCACAGAACTTCTTCTTCAAAGACTGCAATAACACATTCATTAATCTGGCTTACGCTTAATTCAGACATAAAGTTCAGCGCACCAAACTTTATGTCTGAGTTAAAGCATTGTTTGATATGTTCATTTTATAGTTCATACACTGTGCCCTACGTTTGTTTACTGTAACACACCAGAAACACACACAGTCTTTACCTGATCTACCCGCAGATACTCCCCATGCTGCTCACATCCAACATCAAACACATGCTTCCCTGGACCTAAGGGCTGCAAAAAAAGGCCTTAATAAGTAAGAGGAAACAAACATTTTAAGAAAATAATTTGTTAAGGAGGACAAGAACTTACATTATTGTTATGAAAGTTGCCTTGATATTTGTAGTTCAAATGGATTAACTCTCCCGCTGACTCCATCTTACCCATAACCCATGTGCCAGCATACTTACACCCCGTCTCATTGTATGTGTAAACACCCTGACCATGTCTGTGAGACAGACAGAGAAGTAAACGTAATAAGGATAGACGATACAGTATATACTATGTATAAGAATGATACATAGACCTACAATGCTTATGCAACTTCATCAAGAAAAAAATGTTACAGGAAAATATCTGTAGGCCAAAAAAGGAAGCAGAATATTATGTTAAAAAAAAAAAAAACTCTTTTGAAAGCAAAATTTGGTAATGTACAGAACTGTGCAACAGTCTTTGGCATATGAAAAAAAAAGCAGTAATTAATTAATTAAAGTAAATGGATGGTGTGACAACCCTTTGCTTTAAATATAGTCTCAGGTAAACTGCACAAATTTGTGCAGTTTTATAAGGAAATTAGCTGCATAGCCACAGTCCTTCTGAGGACTTTGTAACATCTGCTTCTTTTTTCATGTATGCAAAACCCAGTGTTTTGTCTGGGTTTTTATTTATTTTATTTTTTTTATAATAAGCTGCTTTCTTTTCTGGCCCACAGATATTTTCCTGTGAGATTTTTTTTTTTTTTGCTGCAGTACAAAAGTTTTGAAAACAGAAATGCTTTTGTACTGATCTAATGAAGTCATTAAATGAGCATGTATAACAAATATAAAACACAGGGTGCCTCTGACTTTTGAAAAGTGCTGTATATGTTTGAAATCAAATGTTAATGATAGACCTTTGATGCTGCAGCCACTCCCCATCATAGATGTCTCCATTCGGATATGTGTAAATCCCATGACCCTGACGCTGGTCCTCCACCCATGAGCCTTACACAAAATAAGGCACACATACATTTAGTGTGGTCCCTACTTTGAACTTTGAAACTTCCCACATATTTAAAAATAGTAAACTCTCACCATCATATTTGGAGCCATCAGGGTAATAGAAAAAACCTTGTCCATGTTTCAGGTTCATGCTATAGTCCCCTATGTATCGAGCCCCATTCTTAAATCTGTAGGTCCCCTGATAAACATAAACAAGCGACTTTGATATGAGAGTGCGTCACTGGCAGTAAATAAAGCCTCAACTTCTGGGCAATTAATACCATGTGACAACATTGTCCTTTATAGCAGCAAAAATGCAGTGTGTCCTAAAAGTAGCACAGATAAACACTTTTACTAAAATGAAACTATTTATTTACAAGTCATTCTCTACATGCCATTTCTTTGCAAACACACAAAGAGTTCTTTCTCTCATTCATGATGAACTCATGATAACATTTTAGGTGAAATGCATTTACTTGCACTTTGTGTTCTCAATGTAACAGCTTCCCAATCCAGCATGAGAATGATTTCAATACACTCTTCTTTCGTCAATAGCATTGCTAAAGCCTTTCTAAAAATATATGCAAGTATTAATATTCTGGGAGACATTTAGCTAAAAATGTTCATTTCCTCCATGTATGAAGACTTGTGGGACAATGTGTAGTATATACTTACAGTATATGTTACAGAACCTGCCCTGAACGAGACTTTTCAATATATATAT
>JAOVVA010000051.1:14194451-14204860 GCA_028565275.1 Leiocassis micropogon
TAAGAGAGAGAGAGAGGCTAAGAGTGGATCTTATCTAGCCCAGACTGTATAGATTTTTGCAGCCTGTCAGTAACCGGTGTGTGTAATAACTGAATTACTTTCTCAGTAATTCTTTCTTCAAAAAGCATTTGAGTTTTATTATAATAAGGGTGACGTTATATTTTTTTTCACCTGTTTTTGCATTCCCATTAATAGTGACAGGCTGTCACTGACAGTGCCCTTAACATTCCAACATCCTACTGCCATTTCAGTTCTTTCCCTGGCAAATGTAGACAAACTATATTCCACCCAGTTATATATTTTTTTATCTTTTTATCATAAAGTTGTTCTTTGGTAGAACAGATTTAAGGATTGTCGATAGGTGTACTTCTTAAGGTCAAGCGATCTACTACCAATATTTCGTAGATCTATCTTACACAAATCTATTAATTTAAGATAAATACTAATGTCATTTTCTCTGGTGAGTTCATTCTGTGATGTTAAAATATTGAAACATGCAGGTTCATCCTTTCAGGAGAAAAGAAAACACAAGTCACACATGTAATGTACCTTGCAGAACAGAGGATCTGGTTTATTACCATCCAACTCTATCCACCACAGACAATACAGAGCAGATTTACAAGTAGCATTATTTTCTCTTTTACAGCAGCTGTTTATCACACTTCCACACATTCTCACACTTCCAAACAGTTCACAATGTCTAATAATCTTTTTAGGTGTGTAGACTGGCCCCATCCCAAAGATTTCTGTGTTCTATTTTTACAATACTATAATAGAACATACTCACCTTTTATGGTTTTAAAAAGACAGAAAATGGTTTTGTACCACATTATATCATTGAGGAGTTGAAAGGGCTTCTGTTAACCCTCACACATGACAGATGTAGGCCCATCAAAGTTTTTTGAGCACAAAAACGATGCTATATTTGTCAGGTGAAAACACAGCAGCGTGTATCACTGTATAAAAATGTACAGTTGCTTTATTGACATACATTCCATGTTTACAGCTGCGAGATAGGAGGCACACCCAGTATTGCACTTCATTAAAAGCTCTGGCTCAAAACAAAACCCAGAATATCAAACAAAACTGAAGTGTAGAGTAGCAACATCTGAATACACCTATTTTAGATATTATCATTATATACAAGATTAGATAAATCGTACACTATTTTCCTGCCATCATTACATTCTTGACAGTCCATGTATATTATCTGAACTGAAGTCTTTTCTGCTAAGCCATAATGCACTCAACAGAGAATACTGTACAGGGTTAGGAAAAGAGTCAGTTTCCATATTGGTACATTTCAGTGATCAGGTGGTGAGCAACGTTTAAGGGAGCCGAGGGTTACAACGGCTGCATGCAGACACGTCACAATTTTTTTTTTTCTCAAAAGTTTTACACTTTCCTTGGTTCTTCAGGGTCTGTTTAGAGAGAGACAGACAGAATCTCGAAGCACAGTGCTGCATCACTGCTTCCTCAAAGCCAGACATTTCTTTCAGCCTGGGCTGAAGCAGGACTCTGCAGTTGCAAGTAAAACAAGGACTCAGACAGCAACTTACACGGGACCTAAAGCTTTAGAAGGTATGAGCATTTCTGCACACGCCACATCCCAGTGCAAATTCCTCTCCAGTTGGAGGATGCACAACATGCAGGGGACACTCACTCCCCTCCAGCTGTTTACCCTTAGGACCTGTCAAAGACAGATATTTTATGAATCAAAATGTAATGAAATGAATTGGTGTACATTTTAAAGGAATTTTAATTTACCAGCAGGACAATGAGGCAGCTCTTCTTTGGGGATACTGGTCATTCTCTGGAAGTCATCATGACAGGCGTTGCAGAAATGTGTGGTCCCAAAGCAGAAAAACACAGCAACAGAACAGCAGTAACGGCATTTGTACTCAAGAAAGTCCGTTCCATGTTTGGAGCACATCTGGAAAAGTAAAAAATTAAAGCATCTTCTAAATATTTTTTTTTTCCACAGCTGCCATTCACCCTCCATGAATAAAAAGATACATGTACACACACTTCTATTCAAAATTTTTTACTTACCTGTGCCCTGGACACATCTGAGCATGCACCACAGATAAGCTCACTGGGGTCATAGTCATCTCCCTGTCTTGCCTCTGCATCACAGCGGGCCTCTCCCCCAAAATAAGCCTACAAAAAAAAAAAAAAAAGGATTACATTCTAAGCCAATCATGGGGGATGGTTTCCACACTGAAAAATATGAACTTAAGCAGAAAACAGTTAATTTTTTTCCCCACACACAAATTCTATTTTTGCTCACTCAAACTTTCTCTTGCACACTGACTTTTAACAGAGCAGGGGTGCCAGATCATGCCAACTAAATCCCCCTATGCAGTACTGTGAACCACCCACTTCAATAAAAACAGGTTGAGTAATACTCTGCACAAGAACTCTATATGCACTTACTTTGTTTCACATAAGCTATTCAAGCTTTTTCAAGAGAATAAAAAGCGAATGTGAAAAAAACATTCTGTCTCAGGCCTTATATCATCATGCCTCATTTTATATCTTAATTTAACTATTGTGTAATTTAAGTGTTGTGTTGAATATTTTATTCTAAAATTTGATTTAAACATTGAACATCTTGAATGTTATTTTCATTTAAGACAATAAAACCTTGCATTAAGCATTCTTTAAGTACAAGTGGTGAATTGAAAGCATAAGCAAAAGTCTCCTTTTTTCTATATATCTAAAAAAAAAATTTATGACACAATTCAAAACATGATTTTTGTGACCATTTCACCATAATTCTAAACTAAAACATGAATCTCGTGGAGCTAACCTTTTTGCACTTGTAGCAAACATAGTAAGCGTATCTATTCATAGCAAATCCAGCAGGGTCATTGAAAAAGCGAGCCCCAGACATGGTGATGGCCTCACTCTTGTGTAGTCCTTCATATTCCAGTCTCATTAAAGCTTTCCTTCTCACATCTTCATAGAGCTCTTTAATTGGATCCAGCAGGTCTTTGATCACAGAGTGGTTAATTTTGTTCTAGAAATAGAAAATATGCAATAACAAGTGTTGAGAATATACCAAGCACAACTTGATTTTTATGCAAACCAAGACACTTTGCTTTCTGCGATTACATACCTTACAGATAGGACAAGACATAAAGCCAAAGGTTATCCTGGGCCCTAGCCATCGGTTTTCCAAAACTCTACGTGTGCACTGAAGATGGAACACATGGCTGCAGTCCAGCTGAGAATAAAGAGATACAGGTCATACCCTTTGTTCACTTTTCAATATGAATACTGAACTAACCTCTTATGCTTCAGTACCTGGATGGCAGGGGCAGCAGACAGAGCCTCAGTGAAACAAATCATGCACATGTCATCAGCGTCCTGTTTCAGACATCCGGTGTTCTTGTCGCAGCCATGCAGGCAGGGCAAACACAGCTCCTCATTCTTTACCCCGCCACAAGGGTGACCACAGGCATGAGTCTTACTGCACGCCAACTTTGCATAATCCTACAAACGTACAAACACAAACTGAGGTCATGTTGCTAATGGAGCTTATTACATTTGATAGAAACTCTAGCACAGCAATGTGAATTTATTATCTTCTAAGAAGTGCTCATATTCTTACCTGACAGTCTGGGTCTGAGCACACACTCCCCACCGCAGACAACTCGGTGCCATTCCTGGTGCCACAGAAGCGGCAGGCGTCTGAACTGCTTGAAGCAGGTTTACCTGAAACACACGACAAAAGCAGAGCATAGGGATTTCTTTAAATAATGAGAAATGCACACTGTTTTGGTCAAACGATTTTAATTAATACAGCATGAAGCAAAAAGGGGTATAGGAAGAGGTCACCTGTGTGCTCTCTGAACTCCACCATGGCTTTCATGGTCTTCGAGTCAGCCAATGCCATAAGCCAGAAGAGTTTGGTTCTTCCACAGCCTTCATGGAGGTCAACCTTTATGGCTTCCTCTTCTTCCTTAAACACCTGCAAACAATTTGACCAACATAGTCTTACATTTGCTAAGTAACATGTAAGAATTCACACAGTGTAACTGTGAAAAAAGGATGAACAATAACAGCTGGTTTGAGTAGCAGGTCTAATCCTTTTAAAAATAGACAATACATAACAGTATACATAAATATCAAATAAAAATAGAAATGTGAATGAATTAGAAGCAACTACGCTTTATAACATGACGTTAGTTTATTAAGTATATTTAAATAAATTGTGCAGTTTTATTCATAAGGCAGTTGCGAGCTGACATTTTTTAGCAGCTCATAAGTGGTGGGTGCCCTAGCCTTCTCGCATACACAATTACATGACAAACTGTGAAGCAAAGAGATTATATCAGATTTAATGAAATTATTTATTTCAGATACATTTTATTTCTGTAAATGTATCTGCATTTAATACATTTGTATTTCTGTCACATATTTTTCTTCCTTTGTTTTAACCTTGCTAGAGGTTAGTTTAAGTCAAATATGTGTGTGGTTTAGGACAAAGATGAGTCCTCAGATTTCTCAAGGCGAAACAGACACTTCTGGAGTGTTTCTCTCTGTTCTACTCAAACAGTTTGAGTTAACCCAAATACCCAAGAAACAGATGTCTGATTTCTGTTAATAATACCAGGAGCTATACCCGTGGCCTAATTTACATAAAATCGACATTTCTGAGACATGAAAATTTGAGATTTGAAGTTATTCTCAAAACCATAACATGTAATTCTGAATTCTGAAAACTGGTCTGAAAGTTTTAAAACCAAAAATTAAATAAATAAAGTTAGCATTTAATTTCACTGCAGGTTTGTCTTAACCAACCATCCAATTTTGGCTCACTATTAAAAAGAAAAATTATTCACATTTATTTACTTGCCTAACTAACTGCATATTTAAATGTTGATTATTATATTTTCTGTTTGTGGCGGTGTGCATAAATGTCCAAATAACAGGTAACAAATTTCAGGGTTTTCAACTGATTTTTTTTATAATTTATCCTTCTAATTTGCTATTTTTATGAAAAAGGAAATGTAACATTAAATGAAAAAAGAACATTTTAAAAAAGGAAAGCCTGATTAAATCAGTTTTCATCTGTAAGAAATCCCATCAAATTGGTCTCGGTTAGAATTTCTTGTTATTCCTGTCAGTCATGGCATGGAAGCATACCTGTCTCTGATGGGAGCGAGTACGACGGTGCAGATGAAGGAAACGGTCACAGTCAGTGCACAGGTTTCCACAGACATTACACAGGATGATAGCTGCAGTCTCGCCATCGTCATGATTGTCACACATAGGCTGGGAAGAAAACGGTATTGATGAGTGCTTTAACAGTGAGCAGTACGTGTTTTTCATCTTCCTAGCATCTCGGAAAGCTGTTAAAACACAGTGTGCTTTACCATCTGTTTCTGCTGTCCATCTTTGCCCATCCAACGGCCCGAGGACAGCCTGTCCACATGGTCTTGATCCAGCACACACAGAGAAGCAAGTGCCAACCAGAGCTGTGCAGAAACAATACACCGAGTGTAATGTTTCATATTTAGTGATCTGCTCTATAATGTACAGTAAGCATTTACACAAAGACCTACAGACAGAATTCATTTGGAAATTTTGTTTTTAGGGCATGAACGGTGAGTCAGAGGGCTCTATTAAAGCCAATGCTCGATGACTCACTGACCTGGTTTGTGATGAAGTGGCTTAGCTGACCTGTTTGTGCTGAAAAAAAAAAAAAAGTTCAGTCATACCCGTGTGGTAGCAATGCAGCGCACTGGTGAGCGGTGCTCCTCTTCCATCTTAGTGAGAGCAATAATGGTCTCTGCAATGGCATTCTTGGTTACTCTGGACCAGGCATCTGAGAGATGACCCTAGGAGAATAAGATATGGCTGTTAAGCACACATCCGATACCAACACAATCACTGACTGGAACTGGAAATGCCTAAATGATTTTAGGGGGTTCTTACAGCAGCCATGTCTTTAACCAGCTTAATAATGATCTCAGCAATCTGAGGTGGTGTCGAGCCTTTCATCCACCAGTGACTCTCACCTCGCCGAATGTAACTGTTCATGAAAATGCCACATTTACCTTACTGAAGCATGAATCAATTTAGATTCGATCATTTTTCAAATTTATCACATCAAGCTCACCTTGAGTTGAATATCATGGGTAATGTAACTGTTGTGACACCTTTGGCTGCTGCCATGCCTGCTATGCCAGCAATAGTGGTGCCCTTGGCCTTGAGTTGTACTGTAAGAGCTTTGGCAAGGCATCCCAGGAACATGTCCAGAATCCCCAGCTTGTTCCAGTCACCCTTTTCTGTTGAGTGGATGATGTCACTGATATCAGCTGGTGGCAAAGCCTTCACACCGATTACACTGGCCAACCGCACAGGAGTCACCTCAGGAAGGACACGTCTTAGGAGGGAAGTCACCTGGGTGATTAAGAGCAATGATTAGTCAAAACACCGGAATGAACTTTCTTCAGTGCTTTGTGGGAGAACAAATGTATGTACTGCTGTAACATGCTCTAACACACACACACACACCTGTCTTTGGACGCGTGGTGAGGCTGTATGGAGTAGGGAGAACAGATCCTGTAGCAGGGTGAGTTGCTGGGCCAAATACTGTCTGCCCACATTGGAGCCGCTCAAGGCTAGGACCATTGACAGCAATTCAAAACAGTATGCATCTGAGGAGGCGTCATCATCACTGGGCTGAGAATTGGCATTCTCCTTACTAGAGATGGCATGCTCCCACTCCTCACGCACACGTGTAGCCTCCATGCGAATTGCCTGCACAATGTGTGCACATACCTGAGGACAAAGGAAAACAAAGCAAAAAGAGATTTAGCATTTTATCTTATTTGGAATACTTTCCACTTTTTCTAAAGACAATGTCTTGCTCAGCTGCAGGTTGCCCTTTCACAAATATTAGGCTAGTAATCTCCCAGCAAAAATAGATTTTGATATAGATTGATTGGCTGTGAACATTGAGTATGAAATATAAAATTTCTTATCTTTTACAGTTTCTAATTAATAAGTAGCAAACACTTTCTGGATGCTTGACTCTAGATGAAGTTGTGTTAAACAGGCTTAAGACTAATTTGTCATCATACCTGTTTCTGCAAATTGGTGAGCTTGCTCCTGCTGAATATGATCCCAACCATATGCTCCTTTAAATCAGCATCAGATGGTGCCTAAGAAGGAAGAAGTTACAAAAAGAATGAACAGAAGAAAGAACACAAACTTGGCGTTTCTTTAATATAGTCTATTGCCTATGGTAACGGCAAGTTTTAATGCTTACCTTGTCTTCACCCTCTGGAGATGACAGCAGGTTTTTCTCCTCTTGCTCTGGAGTAGGCTCTGCATCCCCACAAATCAGCTTTCCAAACACCTTCACAACAACATTGCCATCAGTATAAAATACTGACCTATTTTAATCCCAGATGCACACGTTTAGACATGTTAATTTAGCCTCACAACATATCTAAATGTATCTCTCTGACCTGTGAGGTGATGAGACGAAATACACGGAGAGTTTCTGCTTCACAGTTCTTCTGCTGGGCCACACTGGCTGAGATTTGCCCTGCTATCTTGATGGTCTCACCCTCCTTCCAGCCAAGCACTTTAACCTGCCTCACCCTCAGTGTGTTCTCAGGACCCTTCATCTCAATCTTGATCACATGGTGGTCCCCACCAGGGAGCTCGCTGGTCACCCAGCCCATGTGTCTTGAGTCCAAGTCAATCTGACACAACAAAGATTCCACTGAATAACCAGACTTTCAAAAAACATCAAATATCAGACTCACTTTTACACGAAGGTCTGTATTCAGTAAAAACAATACCAAATGATTGCCTTGCTCATCTCTTCACTCACATAATTATACACATAATTTATGACCTTGGTGAAAGTGATTTTAAGGAAGTTTCCTTAATAACGATGAAAAGTTTATACACAGGGAATATGTGCAATGCAGGCACGGATCAGATTTACCTGTTTGATTCTGCAGAGGTCTTCGACTGCCTTTCCACAGAGAAATGTAATTGATGTGACTTTGTTCTAAAGAATTTGAAAAGAACAGATACTTAATGTCTGTTTACATGTTATAATGTATATAAAATATACTGTATGTATTACAAAACTGACAAGCGAACATTTTACTATCTACAGTTGATAATATCTATCAGTGCTCTGCAGGCCCAACTCACTCCAATGTCACGGGAGTTGTCCACATGCACAGACACATAGGTGGCATTGATGCCTTTCACACAGCTGATGGTGATGCTCTTTGTTTTGTTCTTGTCCTCATCCCCTGACTCCCAGAATGTCTCAGTAGAACCATCTGTCAGGCTACCAATCATTGCGGGCCGACTGGATGTCTTTATGTCCATCACACTGGTCAAGTCCTTCAAACAGATTACCGTACACAGCTCCTGCATTCAGAAAAATAGGTTAACTATATGTACAATACAAAGATGCATTATTATTATTATTATATCTGTGTTGAATCTACAACACGTTTCTGTGAAATTACAAACACAGATCTTAAAATTATAACTTACAAGATACATTTGGTTTTGGAGAAATGCATAAAGCATAAATATATTTTAAGAGCATGAGATAAAACATTACACAAAAAATATGTTGTTTTGTTGTAACCTGACTAATGGCTTCATATCCTGATTGCACGCTGATATTAAAGCTCTCTTCGCTGTCTCCATCATCTGATTTGGACAGGATGTTGTTGATGTGATGGAACACATTACTCTGGTGCAGAAACTGATGGTCTGACTGTTTAAATTTGAGACTCCAGCACCTATTTGAAGTTTCAGAATTTTCATCAAACATAACGTAACAGACATGCATCTTTGTAGCCATATATTGTAGTGGCTCATTTACCTGAGGGCCATTTGTTGAAGGGAACTGCCACCTGGTAGTGACATCATCAAGTCAGAGATGGTCTGGAGAAGTTTGTGGAAGGTGTGGGGGAGAGGGTGAGCTGCCTCTCCAGCGATGACTATGTCAGAGAGGGGATGCTCGCATACACCCAAATCTTTCTCCTGCAGTGAAACAGATCAGGTAGCTTTTAAATTATAGAAATATTTTAAGTGTATGGTCGAAAAAGTAAATGAAAACAGCTTCTAAGGGGCTAATCACAATTGTGCAATGCAGCCTGACCTGCTCCACAGTGTCTTTATTGCCTTTGTTTTCATCTTCTTCTTCTTCCTCAGGCTCACATGGAGATGGAGTTAGAGAAGCCACAAAATGCCAGAGGATATCATGGAGAGAAGTGGTTTGAATCACATTGCAGAGCAGCCAGTTAAATGCCTGATACGAAAACAGAGTCTTTGTTACAAATCCTGCTTAATTGTATCATACTATTGATATTACAATTTAAAAGCTGTAAAAAGTCTTCTATTGCAACACGGTAGATATAAAATGCTATACACCCTTGTTAAAAACAAGATAAATCATGATATTATAATATATATTTTTTTGCTTTACAAAAACCTGCTATTTTAACAGGGGGTGTAGAATTATATCCACTGTACACTTTAGTTACATTTATAAGTAATTAGCACTAACCTCCATAGCAAACACTCTACATGCCGATTTGCGCAAAGCATGCTTCATGGCCACTTCAAGACCCTCTAAATCATGATGCTGAATGACAAAGGCTAGCACAGGCCACTGGAAATTCCTTTCCCCTTTACTCAGGGAGCCATGCGCTGAGATCAGTCGAGACAGCTCGGGAGAGGGGTGTCTCAGGAGAGAGGAGCCCACTTCTAGAGAACAAAAATACATGTAACATCTCTTGGATAAAGATCGGCATATACAGAATGCAAATCTGAATGCAGAGATCCAGAAATGTCTACTAGCCAAAAAGGTGATCAAACTAGAAAGCGAACCCAACTATTTACACCAGGTGGGATTTAATGACACTAATGTACACAGTCAGTAATCGTTTATGGATTTTTTTTTTTGGGCTACCCAAGAAATTGGTTTATTAAAAACTTCAATGTCATAAAATTTAAGTATATCAATTATATTAATAAACTGAGAAATGTTTGAATTTATCAGTAAAAAACTAGATCTAGATATTTTTGGGTAATTTGAGCCCATCATATAATTACATAACATTACTAACAAGTGCTCAAGTGAATAAGCACTTATCTAGGTTTGGTCTACATTGTGTGCAGCAATAGTAAAATAAGAGAGTGGTTTGATATGGCCCAATGCAAATCCGATTACTACACCCAAGATTTCTTATTCTCCAATAATAGAATGGCCAGAAATACATCTCTCTCTTATACTACAGCAGCTGTTTTAAAAGAATTAAACAAGAACAGCAATGGATACATTTGTTACATGGACCACAAAAAAGCAGGTGATTCAGCACTATCAGCCTAATCAACCAAAAAGCCAG
>JAOVVA010000051.1:14204960-14218739 GCA_028565275.1 Leiocassis micropogon
ACTTCTTTGAAAGAAAGCTCTAGATAAGTGACAAAGTAAGCCTGTTATAACAATTGCACGTGTATTTTATCTGTTTTAAACTTGGTGTTCATTGATCTTATTGGTTTAGGAATTGATATTTCAATAAATAGTAAACTTGGCCGATTTCGTTATCATTTTGTTGACAAGTGGGGCTTGAAAATTCGCTCACCCCCTTAAGTGGAGAATGACAGAAAATGTTTGAGAACCACTGTCTTAAACCAATGTATTATTAGTCTTAATGTATGTGAGCACCCTCTATACAAGTCTATGTGTAAGCTACTACTACAAAAAAAATTATATTGGAAGAAAAACATGAACTGCCCTGTGACTGCCTTATACTACAATCAGAGTCATGTTCTTATTGAAAACCACTTCAAACCAAACAGATTTGAGAACTTAAAAGTGATGTGGTATAATACATAATACATTACAAAACAGTAAACTCAACATTAAAAAAATAATCTTTGGCATCAATAGACAATGAAAACAATACTGAAAAAGTGGCAGTTAGTAGTAGGAGTACCTGCATCCCCACTGTGTACCCTCCGTCTGGGCACTGCCTTCACTCGGGCTGGGGAAGACGAATGCTGCTTGTCATACTCGGAAGCAACTACAGAGTAAGAGCGTTGAAACACAGTCCGTTTGGCTGTCTCACTGTCTGTGATGGGACTTGTCTCCAGGCTGTCAAACAATACATGGTGTAAATGCTCAGCCCCGCCTCAACAAGTGAAATCACTGAACTGGCTAAATTTTTAGAAAGCGTCATCAGAAATGTACTGGTACCTAGGTGGCATGGACTTCATGTTACTCTCTGGTTCCTCAAAAACATTGGGACAAGCATCAGGCGTGACAGAGATATAAGGAGCTGGGACTGATGTTGATCTCAGGTAGCGCATCTCATCCTGGAACAGGTTTTCATCCTGGTAGCCTCCAAAATTCTCTGTATGTTGACTGCAAAAGAGTTCACATTAATCAAAGTTATTTTTATGTTATATTAAACGCGAGGGTGCAGAAAAAATGTACAAATCTATCTGAGTGCAAAGAAAAGCTAGCAAATAAAAGTGCTGGATATACCGAGCCAGGGTCTGCAGATAAAGGCAACCGATTTTATTTGGCAAGTCCTCAGAAACTCCCTCCTTCAGGCTAGGTAGGTGTGTGTGGAAGGGTTTTGGTGGGTGGTGGCACAGCATGCTTGGCTCAGCTGCACTGCTCAGGGATAAGAGGAACAAGGCATTGGCACGGATCACCTGGTGCGCCTCCATAGTGGGAAGGGCTCGAGGAGTTTTCACTTGCAAAGGCTTCTTCCTGGACTGCTTTACCTAATCCGAACAGCAAATATACAAAGAATATATAAATGTGATAAGTAATTAATGTGAAACAAACTGCAACTGTGCAATATCAAAAAACAAAACAAAAAAAATACATAAAAAAAAAAATCAACCTTTTCTCTAGCTGCAGTTTGTTTCTCCCTCAGGTACTTCTCCCTGCAGCGGTCACAAACCAGATACCAGGTACTCCCTCCTATGCCACCATCTCCACAATTCCCAGCCCATCCCCCACAGAAGTGACCAATGCTGTTATAACCCTGACCTCCAGCATAACGCCCACAGCCTAAAAGAATAGACAACAAATAACTTATCATATAACTGTTCAACAACAGTAACAATAAGATACTAAACGCTCCTACATATAAATGAATGAGGAAATCAGCAGGGTACCTGGGTGGGCCTGCCTCATGTGGTAGGTAACAGGGTAGGGATGAGACTCTCCACATAGTTCACAGATTGTGTCTTTTTCTGGGCCACCCATGGCCAGCTGTGCCATTTCTCCAAACAGATTCCCTCTGGGGCGAACCTCTGCTTTCTCCTTCTTTTTCTTCTCCTTCTTTGCCTTCTTGTTATCTTTCTCACTCTCTTTCTTTTTTAGGATAGCACTAGAACCAGGGCTGGGGAAGATCATGTTCTGTGTGGCAGCTTTGATAGTTGCCATAGAAATGTCCTCCCAAAAAGCCACAAGGTGTTGGAGAGTGAGAGGCAGGAGAGACTTTGACCTCAATGCAGATTGGCTGGTGACCTCAAAAGAGGCTTGCTCACCTTTTCCATCCTCACATTTTTCAGGCAATGGTGGCTCTTTAAGCATGGAGAGAACTTTGTTCTTGTTGATACTGCCCATCTTGGATATGTCAGGGCCATGAGGAGAAATGTTAAACATGTTAAGAGCAGAGGAGATCTCAAGTGAGTGACGGTTCTTCAGCTTGCTTTCTTTCTCATCTAGACTCTGCTGGCAGCTGAGTGAGTTGCGAATGGGTGCATGCTCTTTGGTCAATTCGGGGTTAAACTTTAGGAAGGATGAGCAAGCCATGGCATCATGAACAATGCCCTCATGCCACAGAAAAGCTGCAAAAACGGCACGAGCACATTCAGCCACAGAAGGTGACATGGCCTGTTTGGCAGGCTCAGCATGGCGGACATTCTCACCCTTAAAGAGCGGCCCTGATTTGTCCTTTTTGGGGCGTACATGCCTGCTCGAGGTCTTGCGGCTTACTTTAGGTGAGGAACGGCTTTCTAAGTCCTCTTTGACTGGAGCTTTTCCAATGCTGAAATGTACTTTGGAAGAGCCTTCTTCAGCATTTAGCAATTCTGCATTTTCATCATTGGCTTCATCGCTGGACAGCAGGGCGCTGGATGAGCATACCTCTACTACTTCACTGTGAAGGTTCTCCTGGACAACATGAGGAGACGGAGAACAGTTTTCAGAATTGCTGCTTCCTCCTTTAGACTCCTTTAATAGGTGTTTCTGTTTGGGAGATGTTGACCTGCCTCTCAGAGGCTCTGTGAGAGGTATTTTTTTCTTTCTCAGAACATCAGGGTCCAGGGTATAGGAGTCAGATTTAGATCTCTCACGCGGAGGGTCTAGATGAGCCTTTGAGGAGGGACAGACTTTGACTGGCAGGTTCTTATCATGTGGAGAGGAGGAGCGAGGGGAGCTGCTGCTTGAGGGACTTGACCGGCCTGAGATTACAGTCTTCTGTTTTGGTGATGAAGAACGTGAACCTGGATTTGGAGACTCTGACCGGAGGCCTGAGTTTTTCCCATCAGCCTTTAGAGCCTGTAGGGTGTTGTGGTTGGGTGAATGAGAACGGCTGTGCGAGTCAGAACGTAATTTGCCTGTGTCTGATTTGAGGATAAGCGCCTCACTGGCAGACAGGCTGTCGATGGTCTTGATTTTGCCCTGGTCTGCGGTGCGGGTGGAGCGGCTGTCAGCTTTAGTTGTGCGCCCTTCCTGATGGTGTTTGCTTGCTGCAGACATTGATCGAGCTGTCACATTTCCTCTCTCACCTAAATATCACAACAGATTGCTGATTAATTAATCAATTCATTAGTTATGAGCCTCCCAGAAATTTCAAGAGTTTTAAAATTCAGCTGTCTACAGAAGAAAAAAAAATACACTAATTATAGATATAATGTTTGAAAATTAAAAATGAAAAGAAAAGCAGAAATATCATGGAGTGCAAAAATGGGGAAAAAAAATGAAAGTACATGTTATGATGCCAAAGGAACATGAGAAAGAAACCACCGAAACCTTGATCTTCCAATTAGCTCGGCCGGATTTACTATGCCAAACTACTGTAGTCAATCTAACGAAACCTACGTACTACATATTCCAATCCATACCCAGTGGAAAGCTACATAGATCATCAAGCAGTTGCTGAGACGAAGTCCGTCTCGGTAGTAAGTCTCCTGGTGCTCCTAAGAGGAGGCATGCATTACCCACCCTTTTGTCTGAGAGCAAGAGATGAAAGAGCGGTGCCAGGCCCAGCCGCACTGCTTTTGTGCACACGCTCACTTGAAGCAAGGCTGCGTGATGAAGCATCTATAGCGGAAAACAGTTGCAAGGAGAGTAAGCAACAAGATTGGAACCAAAGAAATCATGAGAGAATAGAGACTGATGGAGACAGAGAGAGAGAGAGAGACAGAGAGAGAGAGAGAGAGAGAGAGAGAGAGTGTGTGAGTGAGTGAGTGTGTGCACGCGTGTGTGTGCGCGTGTGTGAGAGAAACAGAAAGAGAGGTGTCTAGTAGCAAGAAAAAAGGTAGACATGCAAAGAGAAGTAGGCAGCACTAGGTGAGAGGCAGAATAAAGCCATTGGAGAGAAAAAAAAGAGAAAAAGCAGTAACTAGTGCAATAACTCAAGTTTTATCTCTGGACTGTGAATGCACATACACTCGCTGGGTGAAGAGCTCTAGATAAACACAGACACATGTTTAACCACCAAATATTAAAGGCATTTCTTACCAATGAAACAGGGAACAAACTTAAAAAAAAAAGAAGTAACAAAGTCACTGTTTTACTATAGGTTCAATAGTGGGCTTTAACGTTTCTGCACTGTACTAAAATGCTCTAATTTAGTTAATCTTGCCCTGTTAAAGATCGCCTTTAAAACATCAGGTGAATCATGAAAGTAATGGGATAATCATATAAAGTAAAATTAGATAAGGCCAGATAATGAACATGTAGAATGAGTAAACGCAGATAAACATGAGGAGCAAAAGAAGTGATGGAGCATGACCTGGTAGAGTAAAAATAACTACAGGACATGTAGGAAAAAAGGGTTGGAATATACACCAAGCGAGTATGATGGAAAAGAGGCAGAAGAGCAAGAAGCCTAAGCCTGAGAAGAACACAGACATTTTAAGAAAAATAGAAATATTAAATAACTAATACAAAGCCCTGTGCAACCGTGCAAGCAAGCACCCCACTGTCAAAGAGAGGGCCAGACTTACTCAGAAGCTGTGGTTGTGGCTGAGGCTGCTGGGAAAGGGACTGTCCAAATACAAAAGGGCTCTGGACAAGGGAAGAGGGAGGTTTGGCGGCTTGCTCAAATATGGAGGGAGCTGGGAGGAAAGGCCCAGACTGAATGGAATTCAGTATGGCACTCAGGCGGTCACCTGTAATGTGGAAAACAATGGGAATACTATAGAGTTTACGTCTGGAACCATATAAAATGTTAAGACTCATCAATGGCCCACACAGGCACATTCATTGGCAGTACAAAGGGGTTGTACATTAAGTGGATTAGTTAATAATGGGGAACCAGGTAGAGGCTTTGGGGACAGTTAGTTGTTGTTTTTTTTCCCAAAAGGTTTTTATTTTTTTCTCCAAAAGTTTTTTTTTTTAATTTTTTTTATTCCACACCACTTTGAAGTGTAGTGCATAAGGTCATAGGTAAGGTGGTGACTTCGGCAACATTGCCTTGTCTATTCTTTCATCACTCCCAGGTTAAGCACGAATCATGGCTAGTTTATAAGTGTTGGTTCCATTATGGTTAAAAGACTTCAAAGAAGAGTGTGCCTACAAACACAGCTTAGATTAATAAAAATTTTACCCTGAACTATACAGTATATGTGCACATGGTAGTGATGAAGGGTCCATAAGACACCATACTGCTCAGCAAAGGTGTATGGACACACCACTCAGGAGTGAATGAAGAAAGCATAGCAGGATTCAGGTATTAACCCAAATCCTCTACTGAGAGCGAAAGTGGGACACAACTTGGTAGAACCAAACACACTACGTGTGCAGCACACAGCATCTTTCCCATGCATACAAGTACAACATTATTTGGCACTGATGTTAGCCACATGACACACAATAAACATTTAAGCATGCACAAAACAGAAAAAAAGCTAAGACAATGAATGCAGTAAAAAATCTAAACTTTTTCTCCCCCAAATAAAACTGAAAGTAGAACTAAAGTGTTAAAAGAATAGTAGCTTGGCCATTTAGTATAAAACTAGAAGGTAATGGTTAGCCGAGGTATAAAAGTTGAGGGTGGCAAAACAAGGGTGAAAAGACTAACCCGGAGCCTCATAGGGAAATATATCACATCCTTGTTCTGACACTCAACTATATTTGAGTATATCAGTATAAACTTAAGACAACAAATTCCTATCAGAAGCTGCTAGACTCGTCAAGAACTTAAAATTGCTGCAATTTTCAAAACAATGCAGAAACTAAATAGGCAGATGTAGAAAAACACTAAATACACATTACAGTTTCCCAGAATAGTGATGAAGTAGTACTTTCCATAGTAAAAACAGATGAAGAGGCAAAAGATACAAAACACTAAACAGTATAGAATCACAAAACATGAAACTGAGGGTTGTCAAATGATACATCTTTTACATACATTCTTGACTTCATTTATCAACGTTTTAATAAAGCAGTGTATTTTTACAGGCCAAACCATACTAAAATATGTACTAAATTTTAAAAAATTTCGCTAATGCAAATATTTTCTTTAAACTCAGAGAGAAATAAGATACAGTACCAGTCAAATGCTTGAATTTATTTTTCTACATTCTAGAATAATACTGGATACTTTAAGATAACAAGGATCTCATTACGTGAGGATGCAACAACAACAACAACAACAGTCAGTTGTTATTTTAAAGGCCAGCTGTTCTGGAACAGTTCTTGCAAAAACAGTATTGTCAAGTGCATTTGCAAAACCTATCAAGGACCATGTTGAAACTGGCTCTGATGAAGACCTTCCCAGAAAACCAAGACAAAAAAAAAAACAAAAAAAAAACTTACCTCTGCAGCAGAGGTGACGTTTATTTAAAGTTACCAGTCTCAAAAATCACCAATTAACAGCACCTCAAATTAGAGCATAAGTAGCAGACACGTCTTAATATCAACTGTTTGAAGGAAATTATTGCATATTTTGGATGCCTTCAGCATCGTTTTACAATGTAGTAGGAAATAAAAATCAGGAAAGACAATCGAATTAGAACATGTATCCAAACTTTTGACTGGTAGTGTAATGACTAAAAAGTAAGAGCATAGGCTAAACACAATGTGAATAAACCTACATGCTTATGCTTCCATAAACATTCATTTATTCTGTCTTAACTGATTGGCTGGTCTTATTTGTCTTGATTAGTGGATTTGTTGTGGATTGCTTTTCTTATAATTCATTAACATGAAATGACAATTTCATAAAACATTTCTTTAACGTGCATGAGCACCTAAATTAAAGAAACGTCTTTAACTTTTAACATATAAATTTTAAGCCCAAGGCTCATGTTGCTGAGTTTCCTAATATGTAAACAAATTCAGGGGATGACATAAGACGCATTTAACATTTATAATAATACTGTACATTAATACAAACATCTTAAGTACGATGAATGATTTACAAAAATATTTGTTTGTATTCAGCTTGATAAATGAGGCCCGAATGTTTCTTTGGCGTAAAAGAGAACAAAATTATGTGCGAAATCTGAAATGTAATGGATTATAAGAAGATAATGATGCCAGATGGTCACAACTAACACACAGAGGGTTTGTCTACATAATGTGTGGTATGTGTGACAGTTTTTCTCTACTGAATCAGGATTTGCTTACATTCAAACAATCATCTAAGCTCACCTTTGTTGTTGGAGATGCCATAATCAAAGCCTTGTGCCCCACTGCCCATAGCTCTACTGAAGGCCTGTACTGAGAAGGGGCTAGGGGGAGGAGTCTGGGCACCATGCTCTAGAATCGCTTGCTCTATTAAAAAATAAGGGAAAAAAAATCAGGACATAAATTTGATCAGCTTTCTACATGACATATCTTTTTAATCAACAAATGTTGATTTGTTCTGAAAGCCACTACCTGTAACAAAGAATGAAAGAAAGCTTCTTTCTCGACATTTCACTTGTGGGTGTGCTCTTACCTTCATCATGACGTAGATACTGGTTTCCTCCTCGATCTCTTGCTAGGGACCAGGCCTCGCCCTCATCACTCTCACAGAACTCGACCACACTGTTCTTATCGAGCTGCACCCATGTTCCTTCTGGGTTAACCACCTGATAAAAAAAAAACAACATTATTCATCTCATCACAAACAATGCTCCATCAATGGCTATTAAAAGATGTTCTCATAGTGAAGGTTAGAAAACGTGTCATGGTTAAAGGAATGTTAAAGGAACTGATGTGCCATTCACTTAGTATCATACTCCACACAGAGCAAGATAATCTGTTTGGCAAGTGACAATGCAAGGACACACTGGGGCAGCAGTGCTAAGTGCACAGAATTCATTAGATTTTAAATAGGGGCACTCCGGGACAGCATGACACACCACACCCTTTAGAAAGACTGAGCAGGAAGATTCAGCCACCTCAATGGCAAACCATAGAGAATGTTCACTGTGCTAAAGCAAGAAATAATCCAAGTGGCCAGAGTTAATCCAAGTGGCCAGAGAAGATAATTTTACAAATGACTTCAGCCTTTTTGTTTATGAGCTTCATATTGCAGGAAATAGAATTTATTTTTTTTGGCTTACAGAAACAATTCGCATCCATGTATTATCACATATTATTTACTAAGCATTCCAAATAGTTGTACTGGAACGTAATTCATTCAGACGAGGAGCAAAAGCTGAAGCCATGCACATTTTACTTCTACATTGATGTGTAAGAATTTCAACATAAAGACAATGATCACACATCCACACCAGGAGATTATTATGTATTGTTTCTTTAAAAGGAAATGACACACTGCAATTTTAAAGGACACAAAGAAGAAAAGGAAACTGATATTACAGTGAACGCAGCAAGAAATCTGGCAACGGAGTGATTTACTAGCAGCCAAAAAAGCACAGGTGGGAGTCCATACCTCGCCTACCGCCTTGACTTTGTTCCCCAGTACTAACATCCCAATGGGGATACCTCTAAGGTTTGGACAGCTTCTGATGTTGTGACCCGAGGGGCCCGTCTTCACTACCTTATAAAGACCTGGTCCGCCACCCAGACCAGCCCTGTCCACACTGCGCATGGGGGCTTCATGGGAGGGGCGGCCATTGGTCTCCCTTACACACTCATCTGACTGGGGCCTGGCCTCCTGCAAAACCAAAGGTGATAGGTCAATCTCTGAAGCACAAAAGCAACAGGTACATTATATTACTGCTCTTTAAATGGCTCTCATTGCAGTTTCAAAATAGAGGCAGAAAACACTTAATGTCCTGTAACTAGTGTCTACCCATGACCACATGTGCAACAAAAATGTAACGAATAAATAGTGTAATGATGCAAATGTCAATTTTTAGACCAATATGTTGTTTTTAATGAACTGAATGAGAATAAAAAACCTTGGCATACTTGAGTGGGGCCGACTATATGGTAGGCATGCTGATCAGCTCCTTTTATATGTAAGACTTTAAAAACCAAACAAAATCATGCCAATGAATTGTGAAATATTAAATCATAATTTGAATGCATTTCATACAAAAACTCATGTACATGTAAAAATATTACTAGACATACACATTTATTCAACATACTGTAGTCTAGTAGGCAGTGTACATTATGTTGCATCCTTCTAAACACATAATTCACAAAAATAATCATGCATCTGTAGGATGGCACATTAACTGTAAATTAACAAGATTTTAAGCAGACAAATAAAGACAAAAACAGTGGAAAGCAAATAAGCAGCAAAGCCATACACATCTGTCCCTCCTTTTGTTAACTCACCTGAGGGAAACAAGATAAGGTTGTCCAAGATAAAAAGTCGATATCCCTGACTCCTTGGCTAGCACTAAAGGTATTCTGAGCAACAAATTGTAAGAAAATCAAATCATGGTCGAGAATTACTTAAGACAGAAAAGGTGCTGACAGGATAGGTTTTCTTTTTTAGAAGAGAACTGTTTGTTTCTGATGATTTTTTTTCAATGGTTGTTCCTGAAATTCCTGCCATTAGGGCATGTGTGCCATACCTGATCATGATAATTTGAAGCTGAATCTAAAGCCCCAAATGTTTTCCAAAGAAATTCATAAAATATTTATAAAAACACAATAATAAAGAATCTTCCAAAACAACTGTGGTGTGTCATGCTGTTTTCAATGAGGCTCCTCAAATCCATTAGTAAATATTCTTTAGGATAACGGCAAATTGTCCAGCAGGGTTTGACAGTCAGTTGTTTTATGTCAGAAAAAGTTTTTTAATCTTGATAAATCACTTTAGCATTTCTCAGTGGCCGACCCATGTCCCTAACTAGTCCATTCAATTTGAAGGTTCCAGAGACACAAAGCAAATAATGCTAGCAAATCGTCATCCATTTGAATCCAAAACTTCTGATATATCCTGAAGTTTATAAATACATTGAACAGTGACATTTTTTCTGTTTTGTTTCCACACTGCAACAGAGCTGAGTAACAGAGTACACATTTACAGACTACTTCACCAGTGGACTCAACTTGGGCATTTTGAGCTAATCCAATAACTCTATTTCACTTTTTAATAACCCAGATGGTATGGCAACAATACTAATACGTTTAAACTGAAGAGTTTAAAAATCACTAAACATATTCTAATTAAAGTTTTTGGATTCTCTGTTCTTCCACAAACCACTTCAGTACACAATACTGCATATATATATGCACGAATGCTGTGAATATTTTAAACAGTGGATCTCTAGTTCTAACTATTTCAACATGTACGTATATAATATTTGAAAGCAATTACAAAGAAACCCAAACACTTTATTGTTACGTAATTTGGGTATGTTTTCCAGCGTAAGTTAAGTAATTTTGCTGTAGGAGTAGTAGAAACTAGAGTAGAAACTACGACTGATGTATGGAGGATGGCTGATCTCTGTTCAAAAATGCACAGATGCTTATCGCAGCACGATAACCACTTGTTATAGAGCTTGTGTCACCACAGGTTGCTCTTGATCATTAGCAGGTTACATGCTCAAAAGCAGTATAAAGGTTGTACCTGTGCTAGGAGCTCAATAAACGGTGCCTCTTTTTAACAGTCTTTTTGAACAGAATCATTATCATTCTGTTTTAAACCTGATCAATATATGGACGTTTTGCTTCAGAAGGAAATTACAGAAAGCTCTTTTCCCTTGAGGATCTGGTTGACTCTTTAACAAAAGTGTTCGGGAAATTGAAAGGGCCATATATATTACCTTTATTTGTTTATAATAATTTTTACATTAGATCAAGGACAAGATCATTTAGATAATCATGGCAACATCCATTGTATAAAAAAACTGACATAACAGATGATACGCAACCATGACATCACCCACCTTACTATCTAACACTAAAGGACTCCAAAAAAGGCCTGTTACAGTAGCTACTGATCTTTGGAGTGGAGGCCTGACTTTGGTGTTAAACCGATGAAACAAACGTGCAATAAATTATTTAGCTGGTCTTAAAGTAATCAACATTTAAGGCATGAGGTTACTGGAAGCATTTACAGCAGAGAATATCACTATAAACACTGGCAGAGTGCTCAAACCTTGAAGGCTATAAACCATAACCTCCACTGTCAGAAAAATGGCATAGGGGCTCCTGCTGTTCTACAAAGGGGAGGCCTATACTTACATCAACAGGGACCAGGAGGTTTCTGCCCAGATGCTGGTTAAAAGAGAGGCACCAGGCTTCAGTGTACCCATTCATGTTGGGAACATACTTCTTTACAGTCTCATCATTCAGTCTGAGCCACACACCATCATCATTGTGGATCTATAGGAAACAAGCAACAGAGCAGAGCCATGCCTTCCTGTAACTGCTACCAGGCCACTGCACGATACTCAAAGGCTGCAAAATGTTACTGTTAGAGATGGAAGAGATTCTGCATATTCTATGCACACAATATCCTGCAAGGCATGTCTGTGTAACATTGCTATGAATTGGAATTTGGAAAATTTGCATTTATTTTGCAAATATTATTGTGTTCTGTCAAACCAGTGGGTATCAAGAGTGATACCCAAGTCCTATTAAAGAATGTGCCTTGGGATATGACTAAGGAAAAAAACCACAGCCTGAAAGTCTCTTGCATGTGTGAAGCAAAGAAAATGCAAAGAAATGTTTTCACTCAAATCAAAAACTGTAAGCTTTAAGCTGCAGCAATGATTTCAATCGGCTTAACACTATTTATGATTTAAGATAAAAGGAGCCATATATGAATTACACAGTTACTGTTACAAGTTCACTCTGATTATAAGAAGATGAAATACAAGAGGGGAAAAATGACAGCACATGAAAACAATAGATAAATTACTGTATGTGTGTCCCTAGTCTACAGTGGTTTACCTCGTCAATGAATGTGATGGTGCCATTGACTTGGACTATGCCTATTTGTTCACTCTGTAGAGAGGGGTGACTACGCACACGCAGCCCTGCGCTGTCCTTGGCGACAAATTTGCGCACCTGAGAGGAGCAGACAGGGAGAGAGACGGGGAGAGAGTGAGACAAGCAAGCAGACGACAGAAGAAAGCAAAGCACCTTAGATCACAAGAGTGCCGAAAAAGAACACAGCAGGGGTATTTAGCAAAGAAAGTGTAAGAAAGGGTTCATTGTCAACACAATCTGTCAGCTTTGTTTACCAAGATAAAAACCTCAAGCCATGACACCACGCCTTGAGAGAATTTAGGCAGAAATTAGAAGCCTAGTAGCAAGGCACGAAAATTATTCTGCTCAGCTGTTGCTTGTTTCCCAAAATAAACTTCATACAATTTAAAAAGGTGTGAAGAAATGTTACTTAGCTGTTAGGAAAGTCATTCAGTATGGCTCACCAATCAGTAAAGTTGAAGTAAACAAATATAAAGAATGTTAAGAATGTGAATTTAAAAGCCAGGTATCAAACATCAGCATGAAATGGAAAGAAATAATAAAAGAAGTCCTTTATGGACAAACTGATCAGATCTAGAACCCCTCTGGTTTGAATGTTCTTTCTGGAATCTCACCTTGCTTGGCTGTGGTTCTGCTTTGGGTTTAATCATCTGTGTCCCTGGAGGAATCATGCCTTTGGGTGGATCTTTTACTTCAACCTCTAAACCAGCATCTGTATGAAAAACCTCAGCTGTCAGAAGTCATGTAAAATCTTTCAATGATTATATAAAGCGACAAGGTCACACTATTAGTACATTTACTTCGCTAGTAAACAATGAGGGCTTTGGTGGCTCAGTGGGACATTTCTTGCCTACCATGAAGAAAGCCTGGGTTCGATTCTTAGCCAATGCCCAAACCCCAGCCACTGGATGCAGTGCCAGCTCCAAGCCCAGAAAAAACAGGAGGGTTACATTAGGAAAGGCATCAGGTGTAAAACCTGTGCCAAATTGTTGTGCAAATCGTTCGATCCGCTGTGGTGACCCTCAATAGGAGCACCCGAAAGACTAACAATTATAACAATTCCATTCACTTATAATACTGTGAGAGCATGAGAACTGGGTGGGCTAGTGTGGGGAATCGGAGCAGGCAAACTTCACTGGCCCATGACCAGCTGCATGATATCATTATAGCTGCACTTACAGTATATTACAACCCTCAATGCATTAATCAGTGCTGAGCCATCACAAAGTTTAACTGCAAAAGCAAAAGTACAAATTTCAAACACTGTATATGTAACAACTAAATATTCCATTTTTAATAAAGCTTTCTTTCATTTAATTTTTTTAAGTAAAAATCCATAGATGGATGATTTAGTAGTAACTTTCTCTTTAAACATGAAAATCCAAATTTGTGTTTGGAACAAAATTTCAGGATAAAGAAAATTCAGCAAAACATCATTGTTAAAAAACAAACAAAAAAAACCACATCTGCACTAATGTTCTGTATATTTCTACTAGGGCTACGACAACTAATCGATAAAATCGATAATCGATAATTAAAGAAATTCGTTGTTAACGAATGCCGTTATCGATTAGTTGGGCTGCTCACGTTACTGAGGAGCGCGACCACAAGATGCACAAATACACAAAG
>JAOVVA010000051.1:14221418-14269264 GCA_028565275.1 Leiocassis micropogon
TATATATTTTCACTGCAGATCATACTGTGTATGACAGTGTATGTGACAAATAAAATTTTTATTTGCACCAGTCTATTCATTAGATAGATAGGGTGTCTTACATCACCAAAAGCTTAAAGACCTTTTGTGAAGTTTATGACTGACCTGGCTAAACGGCCTCCACTTGAGTTAGGCACGCAAGTGATGAAGTCCTCCAGGAATGAGTGTTCATTGCTTTGCAGGTGCAGGGGCAGGTTGCCCTCTAGTGCCTCCAGAATGGTTGGTGAGTGGGACAGAGCCAGTCCCTTCCCCAGGATCCCTGAATGTGCTTTACATACCTGATAAAAAAAATCAGAAATATCAGAATTTAATTTAACTCTATATGTATGGAAAAAGGCCAAATAAATTAATGTATCTAATGAAATACCTGAAGAGAAGCCTCCTCAAGAATCTCCAAATCTTCCTCCAATTCATTTCCTAAATAAAAGGGAGAAATGTACTACATTTATTAAAAATATGGTCAAATAGCTAAATTATTTAAGATTTTTTTTTTTGTTTTATTCAATAATGTTGTAAAGATGTGTACTTTCCAGTCAGCACAACCTATACTGTATGTAACCAGCATAATTGTTTTCAATTCTACTGATGTTTGATTGTTTTCCACACAATGCTGTTTCATTAATATCAAGATGTGGGAACAGAACACTTAAACACTTTTACCTATGGGTAAAGCTAGATCTTTCTTCATAAGTGCAGCAGCACAAACACTTCCCAAATAAGCCAGTTCCTTCTCCAGCTGAATGATACCCTGAAATGCAAGTGGCAAGAGTTTAAGTAAAAACGCATGCCAATAAAGTACAAGTCTTTATCCCGCTTATCAGTAAATAGACCTAATAATCAGTAAAAATAAATAAATGAATAAATAAATTATATATGTGCATCCAAATTTCTTAAACATACTTAATTAAGGCTTAAATTGCTTTACTGCCATGAATCTTGCTTATACAAGTGTATTCAGAAACAGACTTAAAATGATCCACTACCTCATCAGAGCCGGGGTTAAACTCGTACCCCACAGCCACACATTTAAATCCATAGAAGCAGGCTTTCTCATCCTTTACATAATCTGATGCTGTTTCCAAGGAGAAGAGGGCCTCATTACCTTGTAATACAAATAAAAAAAATAAATGAGATATTGACAAACAATGGTGAAGGTACCCTATTATTCATTTACATTTGTATTTTTTTTTTTGCATTTGGCAGGCTGCATTACCCAGAGTAACTTAACCAAAGGCTCAATAAAAACACAATGAAACTAGCTCACAGACTAACAGTGCTAGTAGTCTAAAACACTGAGGCAAGATATTATGAAAAACACACACATAGCAACATTTTAAAATAATTTATAGTATTACAAGATTACTAATTATAAATAGTTTGCACTCTTCCACTGTGAATTTAATAACTGATGATGTTATACAGGACAAGTAAATTTTCTGAGAGACATTCCAAAGTTCAATGGATTCCAATTTTCATTAAAGGTTAATGAACTGCTACCAATATCAACTAATTATTACATGCCTGTTATGCTGTAATCTTAGTTATACTTCCATAGACATATAGCATCAGCTGCACCTTTCTCAGTTTAAACAAAAAGAGTAACACAAGAGGTACCTGGCAGTACAAGGACACTACTGGGCCAGCCACTGGACCCAGAGAACTTCTTAAGTTCGGTCCAAGCATTTATAGTCTCATGAGCAAGTGCTTTTACACTTAAGCTGGAGAAATGCAGAGTTCGGGTTGGAATGAGAACCCTCAGCACATCCTCTGGCTGGGCTGTTCCACACTGCTGGTCAAATTCGATGGTGATCCAGTGAACGCAGTCTGGGAAAGACACCTAAAAAAGAGAGAGTTATCAAATGTAACCATATTAGTTGTAAAGTTAAAAGTAAATTATCGTTGCAGTAGTGTAAAAACAAACATTTACGGAAACACCTGATTTTTTTTCATTCCCTTTTTAATTTAGAGAAATTAAAATCATTACCTTGTACTGGGTGACAGCAGCCTGCTTGTAAGGATGATCACTTTCTAAGACAGCATAATGACTAGAGGTTGTGCAAGCAGACAGGCCCTGCTCAGGTTGGTTTCCTGTAGTGCTGTCTGTAGACTGGTTAGGATTGAAGGCAGGTGGGGCATACTTTTGGTTCAGCGCAGACACAGCAGGGAGAAGCTCCTGCACCAAACCAAACACCTCTACGGCAGCCTGACAAAAACAGGCACAAATCAACATTAAGCATAATTCTCTATTAAAACGATATCACAATAATAAAAAGCAAAGAAAATGCTCGCCTGATACAAATGATATTTAAAAAGCCTGCAAAACAAAGTCAACAAATTTCTTACCTTTGGTACTGAGGCAGCCACAGGGCCGATGTAGGCCAAAATAAGGGGAAGCAGCATGGAAAAAAGACTGGAGGAGCTCAGCAACTCTGGAATGTCCTCAGCTGCAAAAGTAAATTGTATATATCATAACAGTCAAAATTAATGTAAAAGTTAATGGCATAATCAAGAATTAATTTTATTCTCACCATCGACAGCAAAGGCTCTGTGCAGGAGGTCCTTAGCTGCCCGTACTACTGCAGTAACCACTGAGAGAGCACGGCTACAGTTTTTATCCTCCTCATTGGCTTTGCTTAGGAGCTGGGACTGCAAATCTCCATCATATTCGCTTCTGTGATAGAAAATAAAAGAACAATTTTAACAACAAAAATTAAATGATGTATCTGCTGTCCAGTTACTTGGCCTCTGTAAACTGCAACGCTGTCAAGTAAGACACAGAGGTGGAATATCTAACCTGTAGTAGAGAACCTGAGGAATCTGGCCTCTGGTCTGGTTGGTGCCATTACTACTAAGACTACATGTACTGAAGGTAAAAGTCACTCCATCGGAACACTGCACTGTGGTCATTCCTCCATCTCCATTAGCTGTTCGACTGCCATAGTTGCGTAGCCGGACTGCATATTTCACATTTTCCTGCACAAGACAGATACATAAGGAGCAAAAGTGAATGAAAAATATCTTGGCTCCGAACACAGATCAAATAACTAAGAAAGTTTAAAGTTGAGTTTAAGCCAGAAACAAAATTACCTTCAGAGGTACAGCTTTGTCCAGTCGAATCTCAGCAATGTCACTTGGGCTATCATCAGTGCTATATGTTCCTTTAACCAGCTCCAAAGACGTCCATCTATGGGAATGTGCTGAGTCTCCATGGTGCTCTGTCTGTGCCTGAAAGATCCATCCAAAACGCATTTAATAATAAGATATTTTCTAAATCTTCACTTTTCTTAAAATCCCTTCCAATAAAACAATAAAAAGAAGCACAGACTAAATTAACAAGCCAGGTTTTGGTTCCCTTACCTCATTAGTACAAAATGGAAAACTCCTAACAAAGTCCTGGCTATACCAGTTTTTGATTGAATAGAGTGTATATACACTGATGAAAAGAATTTGCTCTTACATCATCTGCAAGAACTTCCAGTTCGTACTCATGGATGCCTCCTCCCCCATAGACACAGAAGCCCACCAGCACCACACCTGGCTTATCCACACTGAAGCAGATAGCATCAGGGGAGCCATTGCCTGTGTTCCAGCTGCGGCCCTGGCTGGTCTTAGTGAAACGGTTGGGAGTGGACTTCACTGAATGAAGTGAGTTCAGCCCATCCACCTGAATAAAAAAAAAGTAACAGAGACTTAACAACATATTTGTACTAAAAGTGCACAGAATTATATTAGGTATAGGTTAAGTATAGATTATTTAGGTATAGGTCAATATGTAAAATAGCTAAGGTCACTCAATACTGCAGTAGATGCACAACATGTTGCATAATAAACATAGTGATGTTACAGTTCTTTCCGTTGGGTGGCAGTAGCGTAGTAGTGTAATCTAAAAAAAGCAATGCTGTTACTGATGGCGTGAATGATGACTACACAACAATAAACAGGAAAATAATGCTTGTGCACTGTGGTCATTCAGCTCGGCTCATACGTTTTGTAGAACATAACAGTGAAAATAACCACAAAAACAACTAATGTGCTTACAGCACTATAAAACTAGCAGAGAAAACACACTTTGGTTGATCAGTTGCCATGACAACAAGCTGATGACAGTGATAGGGGAGATGTACTGCAAAAGACCAAAGACTAGATAGCTATTACAGTCCTGTGGAGAACACATCTGTACCCCATGAATCAGCTTCCTACAACACAAGTATTCAAAAAACAAGAAGAGAAATGGGAAGACAGGATAAATGTGATGAAGAAAATTATATCATCTCTGAAGAACTGCCAAAGGCTATTTATGGCCATAAGGCTGCTGTAATAAGATAAGAAGAATGACGTGGAGCTCTGCTGGATCCCAGCAGAGTGAGGGAGCATGCTTGTGTGCTTCTGGGAAGGAGAATGAAATGAAGATGTACAAAGAAGGACAAAGAATAGAAAAAAGGAGCAGGACAGAAAGACAATAAGATAGACAAATAGACTATGAGAAAGGTGGGTGAGATAGATATGTGTTTCTAACCTCAGAGCCAAGTGCAGAGGCGGTGAGCTCACTGACTATGCTGGCCAGAAGGCCGCAAGTGTTGGATACCAGATGAGGAGAGAATAGCTCCATCTCTTTTCTCAAACTTTTTCTCACTGGTAGTACCACTATCACCAGCATTTTTTCCAGAACCTCCCGGAAACTCGTCATCCCCATTAGGTTCTCCTCCGTCTAAATCAAAGCAAACAAACACTGGGTATAATTTTTCTGTTAAGACATACGTTAGTAAAATATTCATGAATTTATAAGCCATAATTATTAAAACTTATAATCTTCTACATAATCTATGCAATATTCTAAATTGAGGTGTAACTGCCTGCTTAACCCAAGACATTAGAAAAACCCTCATTTAATTACAGAGGCTCTTTGTTATGTACTGTGGTAATTATGTACTTATTTTTAATATAAAAGGTGAAGTCATGTATGTTCTGCTTGGATAAAAAAATAATAATAAATAAATAAACACTTACATGACTGAGTTTCTCCATGTGAGCCACCAGCAGGGGGAAGCGGTGTGCAAGAGCGGAGTCGTTCTCAGTGCTGACCTGTTTGACCAGTGAGCGCAGCAGCACCTCACCATCATATGCAATAGGCAGGATGGAGGTCAGCTTCACCGACGTTTTACACAGCGCAGACATTACAGCAGCCAGCAGCCGACTGCTTGAGGTCCGGAAGTTCGCCTCTTGGATATCCTAGTAGATCAGATGTGAATATTTCATGCATGAGTGAAACTAATCATGACAGAACAGAAAGACCATTCTAAACAGAATGTAGTGCAGTAGAAGTAAACAAAATTCTTATCAAATCGTTTGGAGGTTTTCAGATCCTCTTGCTAACTTTGATTTGTGGGTTTTTGTTTCTAAGTAAAACCGCAGGTAAAAAATTTTAATGTCATGTACTTCACTGAGAACATGAGACCCAAATCTGTCAAGTAGCTTGTTTTCTGGGACTTGAAAAATTATTAGCTTTTCCCTGGGAAAATTTTAAATAGTGCTGAGATTTAAACTATGAAAATACTGCTAGAGACTTATAACCAAAATGATTACCTGATCAAGGCAGTTAAGCAGGTCACACAGACAAGCCCATTGTAGGGCAGGGGTAGGGTAGAAAGAGTGGAAACAGGCTGTGAAGGTGTTGTGGCATTCCTGCAACACAGCTTCAAGCAAGGTAAGGGGTTGGCTAAGGTATCCCTGAGGATCATTATCCAACTTGGTCAGGCAGTTGTCCATACCCTCTGAAAGAATCTTCTTCAGCAGACTGCGTGTCTTGCCCACACACTCTGCCAACTTGCTTGACTCCTCGACAACTACTTTGGTGCTGGCTGAGGAGAACAGAACACAATATAGTAACACAAACTTAGGATTAGAAATGTTTAAAGGTTTATAATGTGTTTAAGGCGTTGAGACATGAGACTTCATATGACTTTCATGGTAGAAGACAACAATTTAACTTAAATCCTCATCTATTAAACTGCACTCTTTTAAAGGCATTATGCTGCTCATTCAATCATAGCAATGAGTTCATAGTTTAACCTGAATAACAGATACATTAGCAGTTATTCTACTTCAGTTATTATACTTTCTTATTAATTTTCTTCCTTTTTTTTTTACTTTGAAATTTATAATCGTACCAGAGATTGGATAGATTTCACAGATATAGACACGGAGCAGACGGAGACAACAGGTTCCCACAAAACGCAGGCGCTCCAGGTCCAGCAAGGTGGCAGTGTATTGAAAACCTTTTAGTCCTCTAAGCTCCTCTACCCCCAGCACTAGAGTGGTCCAGCTCCAGTGAAGAATACTCAGGAGAGACTCAAAACATTCCTGGGAGGAAAATATACACAAACAATTTAGAGAATTTCAATCACATGACTGGCCTTTTGGAGATATGGAATTATAAAATCAAAACTGAATGCTTTTATATTTTAAAGTTACATCAACATATCCAACTTTCACATTAAAATTCACACATTTTATATTAACATATCTAATTTTTATTCATTTTCACTTTTTTTCACCACATTCCTACATGCAAAAAGTAAAAATATAAAAATGTCATTAAATTTTAGAGAAGGCATATGGTCTAAAAGCAATCACTAGTGTTCCCATCTAATTAGCACTTTTGTCGAGCCTATGAAGTCGCCAACCGCTGTGAAGTCACCAACTCGGCATCACTCTGATTTATTACCATTTTCATACTAAGAGTGCGTCTTTAATTAAACTTTAATTGTAAAATTAGCAGTGGGAAACCAAGTTTAAATGAAACAAATTTAATATGTAAATAAACCAAATTCATTCATTATTCAGTCAATTATTCTTGTTTAATTCTTCCAAAAATGTAATTATTCTGTGAAAAAAAAATTGTGTCTGGCTACTGTAATCTTACTGATTCAATATTCCTATCAATATGCCTGCTCTTGGACAAACATACCACTGAGACAGTCCTGGCAAAAGATCGCTTCAAAATGTGAACTGGTTCACTGGTCTGCTGTTTTCCTTTTGATGCATTACCATCATTAGATGGCAACCTGGAAACATGTGCAATCAGTTAAGTATGTTAAAAGCACATACAGAAAACCATATCTACCATACTACCATATCTATAACAAACACATCTATCACGTACCTGTATAACAACTGAGGTATCTGACCAGCATTCACATCTGTACCATTGTTTGATTTCTTGGAGCTCTTAAACTGAAACACCACACTGAAAAATCAAATGCCACCATGTTAAAAAAAGAAAAAAACTTTTAAACACCCCTGTACAGTCCAGTCTAAGGACTGAGATCTGTGTTTTTGAATAAAAAAAAAATTAAGATGTACCCATCGTCAGTGGTTATAGTTGCCTGTCCGTGCGAGCCACAGTCACTGCTTGGTCCTGACACTCTTGCCCAGGCCACATACCACCATCCCAGCTGAAGTAACACTGGCTCATCAAACATCATGGCATACTTTTCCCTTGAAACCCACACAGCACAATGCACAATTATTCTTACTTTTTTATAATGGCATTAAAGCATTCAGATTTCTCATTAACGCAAACAAACTACAGAGCAGTACAGGTATGTTCAAACCAGTACACACAAACCTACAGCCTCAAACAGCTACATCTCTTTAAAGCCAATAAATGTAAGTGAGTCTGTGCCTCAGACTTAGCTGCAGTGCAGACATGTTCTCTTCCAGACTAATCCTGTTAGTCTAAGAAAAATAACAAATACGTTTCTGTTAGGTGTACCTAGCAGCACAGTCATAGGCCAGAACATCAGTCTCAGCCAATAGGTCCCCATCTGTCTCATGATCACCTCCATCTGGTCCCAGCTCAAACAGCTGCAAGAAAACAACCAACCATCAACCGCGGAAAATGCAGAATATGGGGAAAACTTGCCTGTATCCAACAGGATAAAAATATGATGCACCTGTTCCGTGTTTGAAATGATATATCCACCTTACTTATCTAAACAGTAATTTTAGGCATTCCTATAGTGATTCACAGTAATAATAAAGTAGACTACATATGGCAGTTATAACATTTCAAAAGGCATAAATCAATCAAAAATAATATGCCATCATTCCACTGTATTTGTGTCCTAAATGACATTCCATGCACAACAATCTGCATTGTGGTCAGTGCGAATACGGTACCTGTTAGGATGCTTTAAAGGATTATAAGTGCATATTAGAATAATTGTTTAGATATAGAATGGGTTACAATTACACATGAAACAAATGGTGCACTACAAAGAAATAATGCAATATATAGTGAATAAGGTGTCATTTTGGATATATGGATGTTTGTTCATATAGAGTTATTGTATGCAGCTTCAAGTCTAAGCACTACTTTACCTTAATTTTTGCTGTGTATTCTCCCCGGCCTCCAAATAGCCCCAGCCCCCCAAGCAGGATGTCAGCATCCGCACAGAAGCGAATGGCCTCTACAGAATGAGCTGAGTAACCCCAGCCTCCACCATGGCCTGAACACACAACAGCACTCAAACACTGCAACAGACTCTGTGTCTATACTTTTAAAACATTCTGTAGAAGCAACAACACAAATAAATTATATTTTTTTATTTATGCATAAACATTCAACGGAATGAGTACTCACTCTCAAAGCGGTTGACCACACTATAGTCCTCCTTTGAGTAAACTTTCATCACTGCCTGGGTCTCCTCTTCAGCACTAGCCACACCCATTTTCAGTTCCTGCATGGCTGCTAGTGTATCCAAACAGCCTACAAGCAGATAACCAATGAGAATTAGGAATAATATCATAACACTGCAATTTACATTTCCCTGATGTCCTTTGACAGCTCTTTGGTCTCACCCATGGTGGTGAGGTTTGAATGGAAGTTAGATATTCTGTGAACAGATTTCTTTTATACACATAATAAGGTGTTAGGAGCACTTTCTTAAATTAATCTGTGTACCACATGAGCACATAACCAGTCTGTGGGAGCCAGAATTATCGTTGGATGGTAGGGGATGGAATACTTATTTTACTCACTGAAATGCAACAAAGTTTATAAAATTTTTATAATGTTTTTATGTGGATTTTTTATTGATATCCTGTCTCTATTCATTAAAATAAACCTATGATAAAAAATATAGACCCTTCATTTCTTTGAAAGTGGGCAAACTTACTAAATTTACAGGGGATCAAATAATTTTCCCTTTTAATACAATTTTTCTTATTAAATGTAATCCACTGTGATAATTTGTTGAAGACTTATCCTTGAGGCCACTTATTTACTGATACATTGGTTAAAGTCACCTAACCCTACAGTGAGCCTCACATTTCAGGCAGATAATTCTCAAAACCACATCTGAGGTAACAGTGTAGAAATTTTGTAATATTCTGAAGAGTGCTTTTTATCAAGTGGCATGAAAATTACAGAAAACAATAAGCTTTAATAAAATATATAAGAAGCTAGTTATGTGCACACACATAAGAAAAGTAGAAGTTTATTGTTCAAAGACACAAGATCACATAACAATTGTACTCTGCCTGCAGCAATTTTATAAAATTTATTGCAATTACATGTGCAAACAGATTCTTGCAAAGGGGAGAAAAATCATTCCCTATACTGTAATAATCCATACACCTCCCGCATACTAAAGCAGAATGTGAAAGCAGTCCTTTATTCATCATCGGTAGTTTCTTTTTACTACATTTTTTTGGGTGGCCCACTACTCTCAACCCAGATGTAATGAAAATGAATGCAAGATCTCAGTGATTTGCTGTATACTATGTGACACTATGAATTTTGTCTTTGAAAAGTGTAATAAATGGAAAGTGCATAATAATAAGTAAGGTTTAAGGTTAAGTGAAGCAGCAGGAATGTCTGGGACAGGTACAACAGAATGTTTATTATTAGGTGAGAGAGAGTGAGAGTACACAAGGTCTTGTTGTACCTAGGACGTGAAGGGCTCCGTGGGAGCGTGTGGTGGTGGCATGGGATCCTGAAGGCAGTGCCAGTTCTGGGCTCAGGATGCTGCAACGTGACTGGATGTCTGTGGCTGTCGGCATGCGAGCGTCTGCAATTACAGCATTATAGCACCACATCTCTCGTGTGCTGGGCAGGAACCTGAAAGAAAAATGATTATAAATGATAAAAAAAACAGGTATAGCCTGTTTATATTGACTGGATATATTGACTTTTACAGACTAAAAACCTATACAACCCAGCTCTAAAGAATACACAACTGCCAACTTGCCTAATGGTTAAGTATAGTGTATACGATTTGAGATATTTTTTTTTATTTCTTTGTTTGGTTTTACCTTTTGGTTTTCATTGCTCAACTGACATGAACATACTCTTACTAAAGAGTTAGATAAACCCAAAGAGCATAATCAGATCCTTACCTCCAAATAACATCATATACCGGATCTAGGCAAAGGCCGAAGCCTTGAAGATCTTCCTGCTCTGAATCATTGAAGGTCCTGCAACTTCCATCCATTTTGTTGATCAGCAGGCATTTGAAGGGAGGTGGCTCAGACACAGAGGTAGGAACCAAACCTAAGAAGATCATGAAACAGTTTAACTTAGGTCAAGCAGGAATGTTCTTATTAGGACAGATTTCATGCAGAAGTTCCTAAAGTTTCCAGAGTTGATGTACCAATGATGTGTTTGCTGGCAAAAATCTCTGAGGTGGCCAAAACGTGGGAGTTTATTAGTGCTTCATCAATCCTTAGAAAGGTCTGGTCTCCACTGGCACCAATCCACGTGGCTTTGCGACCATACTTCGCTCCAATGTTGGGCATGGGTGAAGGTTTAGCATTCCAGTAGGGCATGTCCACAATGGGCCGACCAAGCTGCCCTTTCTGCAGAGAAAGCAAAAATCATTAGGGTTCCAATTCTGTGCGGGCACAATTGAAGAGTGCTGTGGCAACACCAATGTACAGCTAATTTCACTGAGCATTAGCCATTATTTTTCCTGTTTAACTTTAGTTCCTTTTTTGTGTCATAAATTTTCCCCAAATATATATTTTAAAAAAAACTGTTCTGCCCTGTAATTATACTTATCAGTGTCACAGTATGCATTTTTATTTGCATGTTTTCGTCATTATGAAACAGGAGCCATACTGTATTATTACGCATGACTCAGTTATTCATTAAAAACATTACTAAATACCCTAATAGTTTAAGATGAATCAGTACGCTTAAAAACAGAATTGATCACATACCGAGAAGCTCCCAAAAGTGAAGACCTGTCCATCCATGAGGAGCACTGCAGTGTGGTTACTACCTGCTGTGACCTGGATGCTTGGGCCGGGAAGAGATTGCACTAGAGTGGGAGACCCTCTTTGTGTAAAAAAACAAAAATAAAAAAACAAGTTAGGTCTTGACTAACTAAGGACTTGACTTACACAAAAACAACATACAGCACTGTATCACAAAAAAACTTCAGCATTATTACCTAGAATTCACATCTCCATGTCCAAGCTGTCCATGTTGCCCATAGCCAAATGTGTACACGTCACCATTCTCCATTAGCACCACTGCGGAAAGGAGGTAAGCATACTGTTAACTGCACATAGGAATGGCATTTATTATGCACTGGGCTTAGTATTAGTAATGCATTAGTAATGCATTTTGATACATATGAATAATATGATGTGATGCAATTCAAACACAACTAACTGGTTTATTCTATTAGCGCCTAGTCAGTCATAGTTCTAGCTTACCAGAATGGTGGAAGCCACAGCTGACCTGCACAGCACGGAGCTCACAGTCAAAGCGCACTGCTCCTGGAGGATAGGTAGTAATCTTACTTGCATCTTTGTCCCCACGCTCACTGCTACCATCTGTGAAGCAAAGCACAGCTTTATGACGGTGAGAACCACCTCGCAGAGATGGACGCCTTAATCAGTGATAAAGACCAGGGTAATCAGTCACCTGAAAAGAGATTCAAAACTGGAACTTGAAGAATAAAAGTGAAATAAGAGATAAATAGCATGCACAGCGAATTTAAACCAAATAAACACAGAAAAAGATGTCAGGTGAAGACAGCAATGGTAAAACATAGCATATGCAAAAATACACCTAATTAGATGGGTTTCGTTTAGGAGGCATTTCAAACACTGAAAAAAAAAAAACATCAATTGCAGACTGGTTGCTTATCAAGATCAAGAGAAAAGCAGACATATAACTGGTGAAATGCTGCTTACAGCCATGGTCAAACCAGCAACCAGCTAAATCTTAATACTGTGAACTAATTACGTGAGCAGGCGTACTTCTCTCTCAACTTCAGGACTAATTAGACTAGATTTTATTAAGCAGCAAGCCCTTGAACAGTAGTCAAACATAAAACTACTACTCAAAGTAAGCATGCACTATAATTTACTTTATAAAGGTGATGAAATGCCTCCCACTGTGTACACAGGTCAAATATATCTGTAATATCATCTGACTGTGTGAACTCTGGTGTGCAAGTATAAGCCAGACGCTGCCAAACACTGTCGGATCTTGGATGAATAAAACACTTAAGTATCACTCAGAATTTGCAAATTTCAGCTTGATTACTGTTATTTAACGAAAATAGTGAGCACATGAATGATTTCATTGAAAAAAAAAGAAGAAAACAGATAAAATGTATAAAAAAAAGAGAAAACAGTATATAATTAACATAATTTTTTTTACCAGTGTGCATAAAACGGTGAGATGAATAGGTAAAGAAAGGGAGATAAACTGTAAAAGTTTTCCATCTAAAGCAAAAAAGTGTAAGAGTAATAAAGAAAGGGAACAGGAAAATAAAGGTAAAGAAGGCTAGTGTGCTAAGTGAGGGAAAAGAGCAGGTAGCTGGGCTCCAAGCAGAATCTGTAGTGAAGACCATAGTACCTTTGAGTTTGTCCCGCATTAGCTTAAAGGCTTGAATGGGTCTTAGCCTGGCTAGGGCCTGCTCACGCTGGTTCATAAAAAAGGGGTCGGGAAATACAAGGGGGCCTATGAGGGGGAGAAAGAAACTTTTACATGCATGGGGCAAAGCATCTCACAAATGGAAACATGGCAAATCATAAAACACAAGCAAAGGGGAGCACTATCACAAAATAGTCACAAACACATATAAAGGTTGAATCTATCTGTCACAGCTGTGTGGGTCACATTTATTTTAAGTTGCTTTGATAAATCAAGAGTAAAAAGATTCATTTTCAAAACGTGTTATTAATCAAATTTAATGTATGTGGAACAACACAAGCCCTGGGCACTCACCAGAGAAAAGCATTAGCTGCTTGTGAAAAGATTATAAGACCCAAGAGAAGCATGACCTGATTCAATAGCTCCAAAAAGCTCCAGTTCTTGAAAACTTAATAGGTATATATCTATTAGCAAGGTGGCATAACCTTTTGAATCTGAAGAATTGAGATGAGTGAGCGGGAAAGTGTGTGTGCGCAATGTCATGACTGCATCTTACCTCTGCCCTCTTCTAGCCTGTGGCGGCGGTTGATGCGCTGTCTCTTCTCTTCTTGTCGGATTTGGATGTGCTCCTCTATATTAACGCCTGGAGGGGGAGGGACAGGCACAGCTAAAATAAAAACGACCCAGAAGCACCAGGGCAGAGGAGGGGGGGCAAACAAGAGACAACATGGAGACGGTGAATGATGAGCATGAAAAGGCAATGCAAGTCAGTGGAGCACACACGTGTACACATGCATAAAGTTGACAGGCAAACAGTGATTTAAAAAATGTCGAAAAAGCAGCTCAACATGAAATGAATATGTTAGAGATGGCAGTGGATGGTTTGAAAACCAGTTGTAAGTTGGTGCTGTACCTAACAGCAGGTCTAGTGGTATCATCTCCTTCACAGCATCAAAGATTCCCCTCTGCCTGGCCTCTTGGCCATCCAGTTCACGAGCACAAGCCTTGCAGCAGCCACACGACGAGCAGCCCGACTCGCCAGAACCACAACCACAAATTCTGAAGAGAACACACACGTACATACACCCACAGACGGACATTAACGTACAGACAAACAGCACATTCACTAGCAATGGGAGTTCCTGCTGCTGTGTATATCAGGTGTGTGTTACTTACCCTCCAGGTACTCTGTCTGGTCTTCCACTGCTTACACAGCTAGCTCCATATCCAGTGCAGTCCCCACATACAGTGCAAACCATACACTGGTCCAGCTTCCACTTGTGCATGCCTGGCTGGCACATCATAGATTTTTCCTCCTTCTCATCCAGCTCATCTTCCAAATCTTCATCCATTGCTGTGGCCATGTTTTCCATACCAAAAGCTGTAAACAGGAATTGCATAATATAAAAAAAAATATTTTTTTTTTTTTTATCTTTTTAAATTTGCCAAGGCAGAACATGAATGTTCAAAAAAATCACACAAGGCAGGCAATTTTTCTCACTGAATATCTGATACTAAGTAGTTACTACCTTTCCCTCCCTGACTCATGGCTCCAGTGTCCCGTCCACACTGGCCTTTGTTGTTTACTCCAAAAGTCCACACCTCTCCGTTTTTAGTCAGTACACATGTGTGGGCTTTTCCCATGGCTACCTGAGTTACGAAGTGCCCCTTCAGATCTGACACCTGACCTGAAAAAGGTGAGAATAAAGTCAAAAACGTTAACACTCCCAAAGATTACAAGCACGAAATTAGTATATAATATACATATACAGGCATCACTCGCAAGGATATCTTTCTGGAATGAATAAAACAATGTTAAAAGAATGACAGTTGTGTCAAGATGTGGCCCAGTTAGGCTCATACAAAAATACAGAAGTGTCAGTAAGAACATGCATCATACTGTGATCTAAGGCATACACTGTGAATAAACTCTTCATAGACAACTAGACAGTCCATCATTTATAAAGTCTATGTTTATTGAGGATGCCTAGGGTTAGCACTTACAGGTGCTGTCACTGTAAATAGCATCCTTGCCAAACATATAGAGTTCTCCGTCCTTAGTTACTATGCTGCTGCTGCCATTGTTGCAGGCTGTGTATACTGCTGTCTTTGTCTCCAGCTTGATTATCTTCTTAGGCTTGTAGGGCTTTGGCTGTCTCCGACTCTTTGCTGAGAAGGACCAAAAAACACAAGGTCAAAAATTCAGCAATTATTCAACATCTTTGTATTTACTTTTACAATACTAGGAATAGAGTGTAAAAAAACCTTTCTGTAGATTTGGGTCCTACAACGATTATAAAAATTTAATCCAAATGCGATCAAAATCTTAACTCGATTTCACTTAAAGAAAAGTGCTCAGCTTGTTAAACCGGAAACAGTCTACTTTAAGCAACAATTCAATCTATATAAATAAAGGAAAGGTTTGGTCTGTACATTGGTCAGAACTCGCACTGTCAAAGATACTTTTACGTTTCGGACATTGGAAGACCCGAAACCAGTCTCTGTCTTGCGATTTTTTTCACAGCATCACGCAAAACTGGCTTGAGAGACTTTAATAAACCTTTGCCAGTCCTTCGGTATCTGAACAATCAAAAGTTGAGTAAAAGTCATGTTGAAGAGTTACAGGGAGCGTATTTGGCTGACGACAAATGGAGTACAACTTAGTGTAAATAAGGCGTAAGATATGTTAGGCAGAGAGATTTGCCATACAGAAAGACAGGCAGACATGTACATGGGCTTTAACCTGAAATAATATAACTGATTACATAAAACTGATCAGCTTATTTTTAGCTTTAACCTTTTAACTATTTCGAAAAATTTTGTAACTGTAAAATGACAAGTACCAACACTAGTCTTAAAATAAATTTTGGGCAAACACAACAATATTTCAAACAAGGTTCCAAAGATATCCTGTTCAGTTAAATTCATGAATAAGAAATCAAATTGAATGAAACACTTGAGATTTACTTGACTCTCCATCTTCTCCTTTACTGGCCGATCCAGTGAAGAAGACACTGCCATCTTCAGCCACCAAGAGGGCATGAGAGCCATCATGGCCCACTGAAAACTGGACAATCTTAGGTGATTTTGTAATCGGCAGTTCCACCCATTTCCCAGCTGACGGCCCGCCCTGCTTAATGCCGAGACTTTGATACTTTCCAGTGTAGTAGATCTATAAGAAGAAAAGCAGATGAGCAAATTTGCATATTACAAAGATAAATTAACATTTCAAATATTTAAACCTTTGTGAAGTTTTACGATTTTTCTCAGGCAGTGATAATTTATACGTTTTATTGTACAATCATTATAAAGAAAGACAAGCCACACATCTGCTGGCAGAGCTGAAGTAGTAATATTTATATAGGATCTGAAAAAAATAGTTTAATGGGTCACCTTGATATGTTACTGCAACAGACTATTCCATTTTATTTAAATGTCTTCTAGGAACATGATATCATGACAGTATATGACAGAGTGATGATAAAATATTAGTAGAAAAATAGTGCAGTACCAAACTGCTTTAACAAACAACTAAAAACAAAGCAATCTTACTAGTTTAATACTTCTACCATTACTGGTACACTGCAAAAATCTGAAATTCTTGTTTTTAAAAAAATCATATAAATTGCAGTTGTTAATTCTGAATCTAAAATTTAAAGTTAGCTATCCCTGGCATAATGTCACCAATCAGTACATGTGCAACCTGACTGGGATCCTGCATGGCTCAAAAAAAATAAAAAATAAATAAAAAAATGTTGCACGCTGAACTTCTGCTTTCACACAGGTGGAAGTGTGTGGTCAGATATGTAGCTTAAAGAAAACCCACATTGAACAACACTAGAATGCTCTGGATGTGGTGCAGTGCATGAGCACACGATTTAACACATTTACTGCACTCCTGCTTTCATCTTCAGTGTCTGGTTTATTCAGGGGAAGTTCATTAGAAGATATTGCAAACAGATTAATAACCCAAAAATTATATTAGGCAACTGGCAGGTGTGGTCAGACTTTAAAGTTTATGATTAAATTATTTGTCACATGTAAGAAGCAAATAGTCAAACTTTATACAGAAAGCTGACAGAAGCTTGATAAATATTGAGAATCCCACAAGGAATAGATGGCTACATCCAAATTGGTGATGGGAGTTGGTAACCATTCCATAATCGTTCATTAGTGAGAGTAAATCAATCAATAATCGATTAATAATCGGTTGAACAACACAGTAAAATGCTTCTTTGATACTTCGGTTCTTTGGTGCATATAGGTAAATGACCATAGGTCTCATTTAATCTGCTCTGCACACCAACCGTGAATGCAGTCACATGGAACGCGAGTACAATCTAATCAGGGATAAACTCCACAACGTTTACTCCGTGAACTAATATGAAGCTTCTGCAATCCCACTGAGCTAAATCAAGTTGGTATCTTTTAAAGTTAAAGTGTACTTTTAACTAAAATTTTTCTTTTTTCTTTTTAGGTAGCCATATACAATATGCATATCCATTTGCACGCGCGCGCAACACTAACACTGTAACACTCTAAACATTTGAGAATAAATGTGTTTATGCCTTTCTTTACCACTTTGAAACCCCTTACCTTCCCAGAAGCTGTTTTCATCAAAGCGAACTCTCTCCCAGCTCCAAGGAGTGCTGCTTCTTCATCAAACCCTGTGCCTGAGGATGTTATTGCAAATATGCACAAAAAATTCCGGTGACTAAGGCACTTTATTTTTGCATTAACAGGCAAATATGAGCTAAATTTCTTGCAAGATTTTATATGCTCAGCAAAATTTGTCTAAAAACATGATGGATCACTGATACAAGTGCACTCACTGATGATATGCAGGTCTTTTTCCAAGTCGAAAAGTGAGATGCCACAGGCATGGAGACACTTTCTGGCCAGCTTGAGCTGCAACTCTTGCTGCAAAGCAGGGTCTGTACTTGTGGCATAGATTCGAACCACGAAGCCATCCTACATCACATATTAGTGTTGGCAAAGCAATAAGCTGGTTTTGGTCCATGACATTCATACAGTTTCTAATATAATTATATTTGTAGCAGCAATTGTGCTTTAAATAAAACACTGTATGTGAGAAGTCAATTATTCCAGTTTCCCAGAGCTAATAAATAAATAAATAAATAGAATTTTATATATATATATATATTTTTTTTTTTTGTTTTATTCAGTCTAATGATGGCTACTGAATGAACAAGTAAGAATCTCTACACTCTATTAATTAGGCCTGCAAGGCAGTGTTAATCACCACATAAAACTCTTTTAATAAGTCTTCTAATTAAATGTCTCATGCTAATAACACAACGAGACTGAGTTTACACACACACACACAATTAAACCTTGTATTGCGAGCATAATTTGTTCCAGAAGTGTGCTTGTATATCTAAGCACTTGTATATCAAAGCAATTTCCCATAAGAATAAATATAATGGAAACTCTGATGATTTGGTCCACAACCCAAAAATATTGATATATAAAAATAATTAATACAGAATGTAAAGTCACTTCACTTGGACACAAAATGTAAAAAAAATAATAATGAAAAGTGCTTTACGTGCACACACACACACACACACACACACACACACACACACACACACACACACACGTGGTCACAATGTTATAATGAACAGTACACACGCACACGAATGTCGACTATACGAGTGACGCTCACGCACTGAGACCGAGAATGCGAGAGAAGAACCATTGGCTCAGTTGTGATCACGTGGCGCTCGGCAGACAAAACGCAACCGTACTACAGTACTCGTACATCACAGTCAAGACCTCGCTCGTTTATCAAGTTAAAATTTATTTTAAAAATTTGCTTGTCTTGCAAAACACTCGCAGACCAAGTTACTCACAATCCAAGGTTCCACTATATATATTTATTTATAAATACATAATCATGTTTGTTGAGATAACTGTGAGATAAATTTAAGCAATCCGAGTGTGTGCATTTCTGCAATGCTGAGCATAATAGGAAGGAATAAAGCAAAAGAATCGCTTCCTTCTGGCAGCAAGCCAATGCACACCAACCTGTAGTCTTATTGGATTAATTTTTACCGACAGGCACACACAGCCACATCCGGCTCAGCCAGCATGGTACTACATTGAAGTGTGATATCCTGTTCATACTGTAGCACAGAGTTTATTTGTTGGAGTGAAGGAGTGAGGTAACTGTGTTCTGGAGATTATTCTTTAACTTTCCTATACTTTAAATGTTGCAGTCTGCACATACTCCTGTCCAGGATAGCCGTAGTAGCTCCCTAAAGTCTGCTGATACTGATGAAAACATTTCTGCATCTATACCATCTCTGGGTCTGACTGTAAAATATCCTCTGCATTTCAGTAGTACTATTGGCTATATACAGAAATCATTCAAGACAAAAAATAAATAAATTACATTCCCATTGTTCTATACTAGTTCCTGCATATAAAAAGGTAGAAGTGTAACTCTAATAAAATGGCCACATTACACACTGCATGGTTTCTGAGAATGCTTATGAGGCTGGTTTACAATTCAAGTGACATATGCAGTTCAGTTATTATTTCTGTCTAAAAATCTGTCTACAAAACTAGCACAAAAAGCTGGAATAATCACTTTATCAACGCTAAAAAGGCAGTGTAGTTAATTATATAAAAACAAATAAGTACTTACATCCTTGCAGGCTGCTATTTGGTTGACATATTCTCCATCTGTGAATATGATGTTCTGTCCTTCGGCTTGAAGACCTCAGGACAATAAATATTAAAATATTATAAAGATAAACACTTCACTGATTTCTATCTATCTATAGTTCCGCAAGTCATGCTTTTTTCAGGCAAAACATATGAACTATACTATATAATGTAAAATACAGTGTCAAAACACAACAATTTTATGATGTTGAAAATAAGTCACTCTTTAATTAAGCAGCTGTTTGCCACAGTATGCACTTAAAGAAACAGGTGTTTGTACCAGGCATTGTTATAGTGCCCTCCTGCTCCAGAGTCTCTGGATTGATCTTTATGGCTGCCATGCTGTGACTGTTCATGTCCCGGTATAATAGAGAGCCCTATAAATACACACACAGCCAATTTATAGCTTTTTGCTCCTGAATGTAGCACTCAACATCAGCTCGAGAAGATGAATAGGTAAGAATCCTGTTACCTGAGCAAATCCCAACCATGACCTCTTCTCTTTTCGATTCCTGATGCGAGATGTGGAGTTATACACATGGCCCTGCAATTATACATATTTTATTAATACAAATAAAAAAATAATAATTATAAGCACATTTAAAAAGACTTGAACTTACCCGCACAGTGCCACTGTACCCTGAGCCGATTTTGTAGAGACCGTCCTTGCAGAGCAAATAAAGGAAGGAGCCATCAGTCTGGAGCAGGCAGTGCTCATCCTCATCAATGCTCACCTCTTTCAGAACCCACTTATTCATCAGTGCTGCACGCTTAATGCCATTCCCAAACCAGTCCTGAATCTGGATCTTCCCTACCAACACTGCTTGTACACTCCTTTGTAGAGCATTCAGGATTGTGGGAACCTATAAAGCACATGTACAAAAGAGCAAATAATAAATCTAATTTGCAACTCTAAACAAGTGTGCAAACACCATTTTCATCTAAACTACTGGCAGCAATAACAGAGAAGACACTGATTAACAGGGATGGGAATCACCAGTCACCTCCTGATACACAAATCACAACACCTAGGTGACGATTCGATTAAAATTGCATTTTTAAGTATCACTATTTTTTATAAATATTCCGATCTGATATTAAAAAAAATCAGATTTTTGTTACAATTTTAAACCTTTATGATGTTTAATGATTAATTAAATGTAGCCCATTCCTTAACACATTTTCTCACTTAAAAACCAAGCGCAGCATTTAAACAATACAAACAATATTCAAATATAAGCGTTTAACAATTAGCAAAAAAAAAAGCAAAATTTTCACTGAGCAGCATGTATCTCTGTCATCAACCGAAATTAGCATTTCTAAACAAACTTTGGAAATAACTCAGTCCTACCACATGGCATGAAAAGTTGTAGACAGGTCAGAGTTCACTAGTTCACAGTGACGTTTTACCTCCTCTAATGCCTCCAAAATCTCAAAACTCAACTTGACAGAGTGCGCGGGTTTGAGCGGCAACCAACACGCTATCTGTATTTTGAGACTTGTGTACAGTAAGTGTGCGTAACGAGTGGGATTGAGACTAAATCGGTCAAAGTGTTTGGAGATAAAAGGTTTAGCGGAGACAGCCAACACAATGCAACACCATAAAATTAAGTTTCTCTTGCGCTATTCAATAGCTTCTGCGCTTAATACAGAACTGTTTAGATCTGAGGATGATCGGTCGATCACCAGTCATGGCCATTCAAACCAAAAACCAGCCATTCTGGTCACTGGCAGATCCATTAGTTCATCTCTATTTCAAATTAAAAAAACAGATTTTTTTAAAATTGATTTTGGGTCAGTGTGGAGATCACCACAGATGTGAATCACCACAGAAAAGAATCACGATTCATGAATCAACACGTAGCTTTATTGCAGTTTTTGTTTTGATTTCTGTTGATTTTATTAGTTGAAGAGATTTATTTCAGCACTGTTGCTGAACTGTAGTATTAATACCACTGTAATCACTGTGTAATTCTTATTAATCATTCTATACCTTATGAATCTATACTTAGGGTAACTGGCCTAAAAGGACTGAGGTAAAGTGAGCAATACAATGATGGACAAGCATATCTACTCATGTGCCACACAAGTAACTTGATTTGTACTAACATGTACAGAAGAAATGAGAATCAAGAGATCTTTTAAGCAAGGTTTGTACCAGATAAAATTACAGGCAACAGCAGTCATTAGGACATTGACAATCGTAACATTTTTAAAAAGTAGAGCAAGCAGCGTTTATTTCCTTTCCCAGTTCTGCAAAACTTATAGGCACAAAATATTGAAACATTTTCTACACTATACATTGTTTTCGAACATGCGTTACACCTGAACCATTACATCAAACCCGACACACATCAGACACCCATCATCTTTCTTACTAATCCACGTTTTCATTTGGAAGTCCTCAGTCTGTATGTAACTGTGCCTGTTGTTTCTGTCATGGTTAAATTGTGGAAAAAGGGCCACAGTTGTACACAGTTGTTGTATTCAAACACTTTCTCTCAAGCCCATGTACAACTCAACTAGAATCAACAGATCAAACTCCCCATTTTTAAACATTTTATGCAAATTACACATAACGCAATTACATGCCACTTTGTAGTTTCAAGAGAATGAACTGAATCCTGTAATAAGCTATTGTTATGCATCAATCTAAAATGAACAAACCCAACTTATGCTACATTAAAAAAAAAGGAACATTTTTGTTTATAATCCAGTGACACAATATTAATATTTTACCTTAAACCCATTGGGATGCTCAATGTTTTTTTTTTAAATATAATTTAAAGTATTTTAAAGATTTAAGTAGCATTGGAAAAACACTAGCTTCAAAATTACAGCACACCAACTTATGATATGGTGAAGCCTGCCTTAGAGTGAATAATGGCCTCTAATACTCATTTTTAAAACCTGACACCCTCATAATCAATAAAACTGTATTTCTGACTAGAGTTAAATAGTCATGCAGCCTCTTCCTGGAAATTTTTCAACCGTTTCACACTTTTGGTTTCGTTTCATTATAATGGGCCTGGCTATAACTAATGATACTTCACATTGTTTGTCTTTTACAAAACTAGTCAAAAGTTTGGACACAAGTTTTTTTTCTTTATTTTTATTGTTTTCAATGTTGTGTATTAATGCTGAAAACACTGAAACTATAACAGAATAAATGTGGATATATGTAGTCAATAAGAAATGTGTGTAAACAGAATATGTTTTATATATTTTTTTTTTTCAAAGTACCCCTGTTTGGCTTTGATGACAGACAGCTTTGCATACTCTTGGTATACCCTTAGTCAGCCTCAAGACATAGTCCCCTGGAATGGTTTTCCAACAGTCTTGAAATAGTTCCTAGAGGTGGTGAGTACTGGTTGGATCCAAAAAATGATGCTCTCACGAAGTGCAAACCAGATGGGATGGCATGTCACTGCAAAATGCTGTAGTAGCCATGCTGGCTAAGTGTGCCCTCAGTTTTGACTACGTCACACACAACATTAAACCTCATCCTTTATGCTTCACAGTGAGAACCACAGATTCAGGAAGCGCCTGTTCACTCTCTCTACATCTACCAAAGACACGGTAATTAGAAGTCTAATTTGGACTCTTCAGACAAAAGATTTTTCCATTGATCTAATGTCCATTCCTTGTGTTTTATGGCCTACGCAATTCTTCTTGTTCTTCTGAAATAATGGTTTATTTGCTGCAATTCAACCATGAAGGTCTGACTCTCGCAGTCTCTTCTGAATGGTGGATGTTAAAATATGCCTGCCGCTTCACCTCCAAGTGAGTTGTTGAGATATTTCCGGAGTGACTGACCTCTATTTCTTAGTAATGAAGTAATGATAAAAAGTAATGATAGACTGCCTTTTATCTTTATTTACCCGTGTTTCTTGCCATATCATGGATTTGTACACTAGTTGATATAGCACTAATAGGGTTAGTTTTGAGTTAGTCTATTGACTCTGTACCCACCCTTCCTTTGCACAACACAACTGAAGGTCTAAAACACATTAAGAAGCCAAGAAATGTCACAAATTAGTTCTTGACAAGGCACACCTGTGAATTGAAAACCTTTCCATGTAACTACCACATGAATCTGATGACAGCTTGGCACACTCATGGCATTCTCTCATCAAAGCTAAATGTAGTTACTCTGCACAATCTAAAACATAATATATATATTTTTTCTGGGTTGGTTAACACATTTTTGTTTACTATGTAATTCCATATGTTATTTTATAGTTTGGATGTCTTCAGTATTCATGTACAATAATAATTTTAAAAGGCAGCTGAAGAAGGAAGTATGTGCAAACTTTTTACTTATTTTACTTATAGTATTGTGCAAAAGTCTTGGGCACATACAAAAATATGGCATAAGCAAAAAATGCTTTTGAAAACTTTTCTGCATAAAAGAAACTTCTATAACGAGCAAGAAAAGAGCAATAAAGAGTCAATATTTTGAGTGAAAACTCATTGCTTAAAATCAGGAGTTTTAGACACAGATTTGTGCAGTTTTATAAGAAAACAGTTGTTAGGTTTTACCGAGCTTGCTGGAGAATATGAGTTCTTCAATGAGTAACTTTGTCACACTCGCTCCTTTCTATTTTTATGCAAATCCCAGGAGAGTACATTAGGTTTTTTGTTTCCATCTGAAAACTGGTCTGTCTTGTACTATTTTTTTTCTTTATAGCCATGCAGATATTCTCCTGTAATGTTCTTTATTTATTAATTTTTAAGTTATATATGAAAATACTGAATGATTTTGTACATAATTATGCAGATATGAAAAACAATATAAAATAATAAAATATATAACAACATTGGTACAACATATAATATGGTGCCTAATACTTTTGCACAGTACTGTGTATAAATATAACCCAGTTATCTTTTCATGTTGTTCAGACATCTATCCATGTATACACGTTTTAATGCAGAAATAAATTTTATTTTGGATTCTGACACAGTGCAGATAAAAAGCAGCTCTAACCTGGATAGTCTGGCAGGCATGGCTGCCGTTATTGGTGAGGATAGCAGATACAGCCTGTAGGGTTTTCCCAGTATCTCCCCAGGCCACAACCAAGCTGAACAGACAGGCACAGGATAGAGCGGTCAGAGCCTGACCAGTGGGGTCATTCATTCCTGTACTCCGCACTGTGGTCTCCAGCAGCAGATGGAAAAGAGATTCTGTACAGAAGAAGCCAATCAGTACATTTCACATGCATGTGTGTATATGTGTGAGGGAATGAGGAAAAAGAGAGAGTGAGAGAGACAGAGAGAGAGAGAGGGAGCAAGAGAGGCAAACAGACAGAGAAAAAAAGAGAAACACACCCAGCACATCTGGAGGTTCTGTCTGAAAACTCTCAGGCTGTTGTCCCTGTAGCATGTCCAGCAGTGCTTGCAGGCTCCTCAGACACAGTGAGGGGTGTGAAAATCGCGTCTCCTTAATTAGTTCAAACACTCCGCACAGTCCAATGCCAATGATCTGTCAAAAACAAGGACAAATCATGAGTGTTACTACACTAAGGAGAGAGACCAAAAATTTGTGCTTCTTTGATAAGGCATTCATATAAACATTATATATGGAATTACGAGGCTATATTTCTTACTTTGTAATAAAAAAAACTCAGCAGGCATATTATTGGGCTGAGGCTAAATGTATATTAAAGCATATGAATGGGCTTTATGGATTTTTACATCTTGGTATGGAAGTAAATTTGCGAACTTTAGCCAACATCATCAATCCAGCACAGAACATCACGCAAGTAAACACAGAATGGTGAGAAAGTCATCTCATTTGCTTGGTCCATTGTTTTTCTGTTCACATAGCAACTAGGCAGATGGCATGTTTGTGTGTGATTTAAAAAAAAAAAAAAAAAAGCTATTTAGGTAAATTAATGTTAGGTTTCTAGTAAGGTCTTAGAAATACTGTTTTGACCAACAAACCTTGGGTAGTTTGACAGCAGGTTCACGGTACTCCTCCTCCTCCTCACTATCCGAGTCACCACTCTGCACAGAGTTCCGGGAAGCCAGGGCCAAGGAGGTCTCCTTCTGCTGCCAGTCCAGTACAGACCGCCGAACATTACAGTACACATTAAAAGCAGATGGATTACTGTGAAGCTTGATGTCTGGGACTGGAAAGGCCCCATCCAGATTCTCTGCCTGTAACAGATAAGGGGGAGGGTGCAACAAACGGAGAGAGGAGAGACGCTGTATGAGATGAGTTATATAAATTGAAAGTCATGAATAAAACATACAGCATAGTAAGGAAAGATCTTATCTATTTAATCTAATCCTCATTGCTACAGCAAATTCAACTAATCCTATGTCTCAGTCTATAAGCAGTATCACCATGTAAAATGAACACCCCACGTCCTGGGTGAAACACAGGCTAAAAAAAAGTCTTGATTATTCAGATGACACACAATACAATGACTGGCTATTAATTTAATTCAGAAGCATTGTGTAAACAATGTCTCTAGAATGATAACTGAGGGTCTCATCAAAACTCAGGTTCAGGTCAAAAAAGAAAAAAGAAAAAAAGGTTCGTCCAGATAGGCACCCCAAATGTGTTTTGCGACATGTTTAATTTCAGGATGGATTTTATTTTTAAAAAAAACACACATAAACTCTGACTTTTCCCCAATCACATTCAAGCCACGTTTGTATCTGATTTCAAATTCATTTGGTCTGGGAGTTCCCGAGTGACACAACACAAACCTTTTCCATATCGTCCAGAGATTGACAACATAAAAATACTTACAGAATATTTCAATACAAAACACCTTGCATCCTACCATGGTATCTTACATGTGCATTCTCAACCACAGAGACTATTATAAAATGTTTCATAGGGAGTAAAGGTACGCTTGCCAACACAAAACAAGGAACTGCAACTGCTTTGATTTGAGGTGCAGCACACATGTGCTCTGAACTAGTGGAAGGCTGAGAGTTACCTGGATTGCAATGGATACAGTGGGGCAAAAAAAGTATTTTTTGGAAGGAGTGGCTTCGTAAGCATTTCAAGGTCCTGGAATGGCCTAGCCAGTCTCCAGATCTCAACCCCATGGAAAATCTTTGGAGGGAGTTGAAACTCTATGTTGCCCAGCTACACGGATTAACAAAATTTTGTTATTGACCAAATACTTATTTTCCACCATAATTTGCAAATAAATTCTTTAAAAATCCTACACTGTGATTTTCTGGATTTTTTTCCTTAGTTTGTCTCTAATTGTTGAGGTATATAGTACCTATGATGAAAATTACAGGCCTCTCTCATCTTAGTTGATCTGTCAGACATTCTGAGACAAATATGTTAGGATTAATTAACCATATATCATTTTTAATACCTCATTTATCTTTATACAAATATTTGAAAATGATACAGTGGAAATATTGAAAATCTACATTCCCTTGAGAAAATTACAGATTTTTGTTGTGTGGGGAAAAAAAAGATAAATCATGTTCAATCTTCCGCAATTATATTCCACTTCTCCTTGAAAGCATGCGCCAGAAAGGTTTTTTTTTTTTTCTTTGAGATCGTGGTCAGTGTGATTTAATTCCCAATCTCTTATAGACCCCTAGTGCTAGTCAAAGAAAAGCAGCCTCATAGCTCATGATACTGCCATGTTTCACCACAGTATTGTGTTCTTTGGGTAAGAAGCTGTCTTGTTTTAATATAAAACTCAAAAATAATTTTAAAAATCATAATAAAATAAATACATACATACAAAAACCTATACATTTGGCTCATCCCATAATAAAATTTTTCCAGAAGAAAAATTATATCCAGTCAGGAGTACTTTCTAGATTTCCTGCAGCTCCTATAATGTTGGAGGTCTATTAAGACCTTCACGTCCTTCCATCAATTTTGGAAGTATATCCTGCTCTTGGCAGTGTCACCGTGGTACCACATTTTCTGCTCTGGTGATGTCCTTCATGGATTTTCCATGGTACAACTAATGCTCTGCAAATTATTTTGTGCTGCTCTCCTGATCGATAGATTTTAACAATGAGATTGCTTGCATGCTTAGTAAGCTTTTTGTGCGCAACGTCTTCTGCAGTCCAAGCAAAACCAAAAAAGATCCTACAGACACAGCTGATCTTTATTTAGGGCTAATCAGTCACCTTCTTGACAAAACACGTGAGATAATTACTTTTAAACACGAGTTCAAAATGTTATTAGCTAAGTCTGAGAATAGTCAAAGGTTTGTGTGTTTTTATACCATCTTTTATACTCCACTGTCTCCAGGAAGGAGGGGTAAAAGACACACACAATAGGCCACACTAATATTTCAGCCAACTGCCTCTAACTTTGATTACTGTGAGAATTGGGGTCACTTTATGTGTGAAAATGGTTCCTCCCAAAACACCTCTTTCACAATTTGAGCCCAAAGAACTCTCATTGTTATTCTGGAATATGCCTAAGAAAATATGCCTAAGAAAGAAATCTAAAAAATAAATAAAAATACTGATGGGATAACCTGGTCATTCAATATAGTCAGGTAGACAGCTGACTTTATTTAATTGGCACATAACATGGCCGAGCCTAGACCTGACCACCCGAAGCAACACCAGATCATAACACTGCCTCCAGGGGCTTGTACAGTGGGCACTATGCATAATGGGTGCATCGCTTCATGCACTTCCCTCCTTACCCTGACTCTATCAGACCACAGACCACACTCGTTAATCGTTATGCTCCCAACCAAATTAAAGCTAGTTCCTGGTTAGGCCAACTGAAATGGTTTGAGCATATGAAAATGCCCTTGCGTTCACTATTCAACATAGCTGTGATTTCCACTGACAATTTGTTACTATAGAACTTCACTAAGTGTTTATGTAATCTCCGATCATGATCATTCACATTTTTTTTTTCGACCACATAGATGTTTCATTGGCTGACTATCCTTCCAGCTTTTAATAATGTCTTGAACTGCTTTTAAACCAATATTGGTAACTTCAGCAATCTCTTTAATTGTTTTCCTTGCTTTGACACAGGCCAATAATTTGATCTGTCTGAAACACAGTAACATCTTTCCCCTGAACACAGAATATGTCTTCCGATATGTTTCAACATTTTTGCATTGAAAGGCCTTTTTTTCTGGCCAGGCAGTGCATCACTGTAAAAAAATCTAATTTTTCACTTCACTAATTCCATAATCCCACTTGTGACTTCACTATAAAGCTGCACCCATTCATTAATTCATTTCTTTTGTGAGTACAGGGGAAGTGGTGTTGACTTTGCTAGTCATTTGGGGCATATGTACCATCAAAAATAGGTATACAACTACTGAAGAGAGGCTTTCTGTCCATCATTTCTTTCATGGACATAACAGGGCAGTGAATTAGTCAGCTATCACCTGCTGAAAAGGTGGTTCAACAAGTATATATTGGTGTGATTGTTAGTGGATGTGCAATGAGACATATTGTCAAGCGTTCAAACACAAAGTGCTGCATTAGAATTTCTAGAAGAGGATAATGACTGTGGCTACATAAAGATGGTTCCTCTACAGCAACTCGTATAATAATTTGTATCACCTAGACTGTATTAATGCACATAACTAACATGTGAGCATGTATATTATGATGTACTAAATATTTATTTACAATGTTCCATATTGCAAACAGTAACAGGCGTTACGTTTATTCCGTGCATAGTTTGGTTTTGACAGTTTTTAGATTTACCCATGAATATGCTTTAAAAACTATTACAGTATACAAAAATTAAATATAGTATATTTTTTAAAAATGACAACATTATTGAGCATATACTGTAGTCTAGTTTTATGGTACGCACTACTAAAAATTACTCAAGCACAATGTCAGTACGTAGAATAAAATCAAATCACACACTGATAAAGCCGGCAGTTACACTCTGGAATTTACTACAGCAGTGCCTTTAGTCTTCAGGCCGAACCCTTGTTTTGTGAAGACTTGCTACCCATGTTTGTTTGGAAGCACAAATAGCACATTACAGCATCCAGAGAGAGACAGATAAAGATACACATACATAGAAAATAGCGAGATAGATTCAGATTGCAGCAGAGCCAGCAGCTCATTAGGCTGGATTGTTGCTGCGTATGCCCCTCTCTGCTACAGCCACATTCATTGCTCTTATCCAAACCCGTGAACCATTCCTAGTCACTGGGGAAAATGAATGTGATGCATGAAGGATATCCAAACACAGGCAGGAATTGCCCTCCAAAGACTAGTGTTCAGTTCAAGATGCGAAGAACGCTGTTGCTGTGGAGACGGGTCGTTTAGCAACGGCCAATCGTGACCCAGCCACTCCCCGAATCTCCTCCATGTGTGCAAGTGTTTACTGGCATGTACTCAGCTCTAACAGCCTTATAAAATAGCTTTCCTGGCATTGAAAATATAAACGCTATACAATAATTAATATCTGTTAATGAGCACAGCCGTCAATACCAACACACAGATGAAAAGACACAGGGGCTGAATAATTTAATTTCCAGCAAGAATACAGCTCTGGATTGTTATCTGATTGATTCATTATCTGATGATGGTCTAAAAACAGTCATCTAAATTACATCCCAAAACCAAGATAAAAGTCATCAGGTGCCAGGATATCACTCTCAAACTAGGACAAGGCTTATTTGACTGACAAGCCTAAATCACATACTTTTAAATTACTGCTCATGTTCCTGACACAAATATGATTGTATGTCTTACACTAGCCAACCAAACAATAGCCTCATAAATGACCAGATTTCAGCCATGTCCACATGTAGCCGGGTATTTTTAAAAACTGAGTTTTTATTACTTCGTTTTTTTTAAATGATTCTGTCCACACAACCTAAGTTTAAAAAAATTTCTTTGTCAACATGAAAACGCAAAACGCTCTGTTAGGAGCATCCCTAATCAACAGGGGGCCAATCAGAAGCCTAGACAAAACATTACCGGTTGCGCTTTGTAGAAGACCAACGGGTTTTGTCCAAAACCGACGTCGCTGTCTGTGTGGTCTGTGTCTTCCGGGTTTTCTATGTAGCAGCAGTGAGCTTCATAATGCAGCTTCAAAGTCCAGTAAGCAACGTTAACGCAAGTCCACTGTTGCACAAATATCTTTATAAACAATGTTGACGTAAAATCAATGAGACTGGCACACAGACATTGACATTATCGACACACAAGGTGATGTTACAACAAGCCAAAATCTCTGTTTATCCTGTCCACACAACACCACTGAAAACGGGAAGTTTTGAAAAATCTTTACTTTGGACAGAGTTTTTCAAAAGCTCCGTTTTCAATGACCAAAACTGTGTTTGCATGTGGACGAAAGGCCAAAACCACAGGTAAGACATCTCCGTTTTTAAAAATACCCGGCTACGTGTGGACATGGGCTTAAGGTGTCAGGCAGCGAAGTGAAGTATACCTACTGTATGAAACTGGAAAATACCTATGAAATCTTCAGATCCTGTTTATACAAAGGCAGTTTACATTTTGTCTTCACGTTATGTCCATGACCTATGTTTGGAAAGCAGATGTTTTAACTGTTGCATTATCAATAGTGGACTTAAGTATATTCTATTTAACTCTCATTTGTCTGCTCAAAGATGCATGCAAACAAATGGGTATTTAAATGTTACATTTTAAATTACAGTTTAATACGGGTATTCCCTCAACGAAACCCATTTTTTCCTTGTACACTTTACCTAACTCTGCAGGGTACTAATAAATAACTAAAAACTAGCGCTTATGCTGCTCATTCATTTAAATCTTCTGGAAGGTAAAGTTATGTCTCTCAGAATTTACTGGCTCTAAAATGAGTGCAATTATATTGTGAGATTTGGACCAGATCACCACCTGACAACTGATCTAGTAATCCAGAAAATATTTCTGAACCTCTTATACAGGGATCATATATAACCTTCGATGGAAACAGTCCTGTAAAAGGTGTTCACTTCAGTTGAAACCAGTGCATTGTCCTGATTCTGACTGCTACACAGCAGCAGGTCCAAAACCTGATCACAGGTTAACACTTACTGCATGATATGAATGAGATGGCAGCCAACTAATCCTCAATTTTAGGTTGTCCCACTAAGTAACAAACATTACACCTTGGCCCTAGCCGCTTCTCTGACATGCCACTGTATGATAAGCAGCTCCTCATCATGGGCATGATTAAAAAGTGTGCCACTCAACTACAGGAAGTGTGTGTTAATGCCACCTGGTGATCACCAACACACATTCCTTAGGTTCTGCTGGGTAAATGTCTCTGGCTACTAGTCAGGGCAGTTCTAACGCAAGACCAGTTCTTCATGTTACTGTACATCTGTAGATTCACATTACCAAGGTGTTACTCATCATCCCTGGCAGTTAAAGAGAGCAATACAGAACACATATCAAAGGCAGCACTTGAAAATGTTGTAAACTTCAAACTGGTCAGTTGCAAATTCCCATCTATTAGCTAAGTGTCCCCTGTCATGAGCTAGCTACTAACCAGGGACACGTAAAACCAGCAATTCTTTTCAAACAGCTGCTTATTCTAAGTCGCAGGGCAGCAGAACAAAGTGAAAAATCAAAGTGCAATCTGCTTTCTTCCACATAGGTTAGACCACACAAACACACACACACACACACACACACACACACACACACAGTCATGTTCGCCTAGTGAAACTTAGGAAGTTCTCTTGGACATCCAGTCACAGACTACTGGACCATCTTCAGAATTCAAACTCATGATCTCCTGACAATAGGGCAAATGTGTTTCTGTTGCACCACTTGAGAGCTTCATTTGGCAATATTTTTTATACAGAGGGCATTACATGTGTGCATTGGAACAACCAAAAAAAAAAAAAAAAAGAAAGAAAAAAAATCTTAGGCATGTGGTTTTTACCACATGAGGGTAATTTTCTCTCATAAGGGTTGATGATGATGAACATATATTGAAACCAGGGAGATAAAATAGAGATGAATATTTTCCAGTAGCACAAATCATTTTTCTGTTTGAGAATAAACTATATAACCAATGTTTTAAAACTAAGCATTAAATTTTATTTCAATTAACGACTTCACTATATTGCCAAAAGTATTCGCTTGCCCGCCTTCACCTGCATATAAACTTGAGTAACATCCAGTTCTTAATCCATAGGGTTTAATATGATGTTGGCATTTTATCACAGTACCATGGTGGAATTCACTGAGCACCTGAGAGCGACCGATTCTTTTACAAATGTGAAAAAATCTGCATGCCTAGATGCTTGATTTCATACACATGAATTCAATTATTTGGCTGGGTGAGTGAATACTTTTGCCAATGAAGTGTATCTGTACTAACAGATTAATATAAACATATACTCCCATTTTAATCACTTTTTTTATTATGCAATGTTTTCTTTTTTATCAACACCAGAGCACATGCTTCTATAATGGCTATAGTGTAGGACTGCTGGATTAAATATTGGCATTCTGTAAAGGTGACAACTGCCTTATTTCTGTTCAATATTTTACACTATTAAGTCTATAAAATACAAACATGTGGCATCACTGACCAAAATTCAAGGAAACCTGAATTGCATAACCTTAAAAGATGATGTGATGTGATGTGAGGTGGGTACAGTGGGGTTGAGGCCAGGGCTCTATGCATAGGAACAATTTTGCAAACAGTTACATAGTGACTTCAGTGTTCAGACTTTTAAGACTACTACCTGTTAATTAAACTCGCAAAAACACACACCCCAAACAAAAACACGCCTAACAGCCAAGAACTGTTGTCAATTTTTGTCAAGGTACAAGACTAGTACCTTCAGAGAATACATTCACTTTCTCTAATGAGCAACTGAGACCACTGAAACGCACATGCCTATGCTCTACTAGCAAAACTGTATTTCAGCGGTCAATGATCAGGTAAGAATGTCTACTTGTAAGTAGTATACTTATACACTTATATGTAAAAGTATACACATAAGTCCAGAAACAAAAAACACTAAAAGAATTGGACAAGCATGGGCATGCCAGGAACGTAGGTCATTAAAGTTGACTTTTAAAGTAAATGGCTGTTGACTAATGCTTCTTTTACTGAAATGACAGAATATGGGCCTTCAATAATTACATCAAACAACTGCGTGCAGTACATAATCATAATATATGATAATCAATCACTGAATTCTTCGTGTTAAACTTGCCGAGACAGACAATCTTACAAAACACACACCACAAACCCCACTGTGAGGCCAAACATGCTAGTTTTATTATACCTCCTCTGTGACAAACATTAAACGCCTGTACATTATAAGCAGCATAAGTTATCAAACTTTCTACAGTGACGAAGTAAAACAAAAAATAACATTTCCCTTACATTACAACAATCTGTGATGAAAGCAAAGACAATAAAACCCTGCGTGTCTTTGCTTCTCAGCACACACTTTGCACCACTGGCTCATGAAATTAGACAATTCCTAACGACGCTAAATTCATCAGAAATGATCTGCCTCTGATCTGTAGTTAATTGAGTCCTGCATCCTTGAAAAACCTGACAGGCACTGGGCTCGGAGAATGCATTAAAACAATAAGATGATGTGCATGATATATGATGTGTGTTTGTGTGTTCAACATTGTGCATTAGTTTACATGGAAAAAGACACAACTAAATACAAGTTCTTTATTAGATTCTATTTTCTGAATAATGAAAATATTTTTTTCTAAATTATTTAACCGATCCCAACAAGTTCCATTCAAGTATCACTATTTTTCAGGAATATAGGGTTCATTACAAACATTGTCATATACGTATGTGGAACTGGTTTAGTAGCATTACCTTTGTTCTTGTTTTGACTTTTGATCTGATTTTTTGCCGCCTCTTCAGTTTCTTCTTAGTCAAAGCCTTCTTTCCCCTAAAATAAAAAAATTAAAAATAGATAAATAAATGATTTAGGCTAGACTTATATCTATTCACAGATAGAAGTAAACAATATGTAAGAAATAAAACAAATGGTATACTACATGTAAATAGTAAAATGGCAAAAAAAAGGGTAATACTGTATGACATACACCAATCTATCCATTGACATGCAGTCATCAACATTATTATTGTTATATCAATTATAATAACAACAACTACAACAATCAATATTTTACCATTTGGATAGGTTACAAAATGTAACATTTTGTAACCTATCCATGTTGAGCTAAAAAACTTTTTAGGCACAATCCATATTAAGTGAAAATTTAATAGACATAATCCATACATAACACAGTTCAAGCCAAGAATGTTAACCTCTCCTCTAACTGGCTAATTTTGCAAGCATAAGTGCATAGATGATTAAAATAGAAACAGATTTAAGATATATTTTCAATGAATAACCAGTTTATTAAACATATAATTAATTACATTTAAAGCTGATAATTACCTAATTACCTAAGCTGCTGTTTACAAAACCACTTGAATTAATTGATAACTATCAAAAGCAATATCAAGCTCTAGTACAATCTTTTGTTAATGACCTAATATCATTATGATATTAAGAAACTAAACGTTAGCTAATCTTATTCGTTTTAAGACTTTATTAGAAAACCACTTGTGAGAAATTGTCACGGAGACAAAATATCAACTTAATAATCAAAAGTGACATTTAAAACACAGTTAAATTATATTTTTCAAATATGACTTTTGAGCACCAACAAAGCCTCAATGTTTCCTTTTGTTTAAATGTTATAATAACACGGTAACTTTAGTGGTTGATATTAATTTGAGGTGATTCCATCATATTACTGCCTGTTGTTCTTGTGTCAACGTGATTTGCCATGCAAGTTTGCCTTAACAAGCTCTCCAGGACTGAAAGCCAATAAACATGTAAAGAACAGATGTACATAGAAGGTGAAAACTGCCGTATTCTTTACAAAATATACAGTAAATTCTGTTAATTTGATCTGTCCTATTAAACCTCATGATTATTCTCTTTTCTAATCGTCACAATATTCACAAAAACAAAAAAAAACAAGTTACCAGCCCGCATCAAAACAGCACTACCTCTTGTGCTATTGCTTAAATACATCTCAAGCTCTGCAGGACTGCATGTCAACAAACATGTAAAGAATTTACTTCTGAACATCACAATATTCACAAAAATATGTACATCTGCACCTATATCGAGCAGTATCTCTTGAAAATTTGCTATTTAGGTTAATGTGTGTCATTAGTTTATACTAGTTTTACCCACTAGCTTAGAAAAGCAAGGATGGTGTCGTAAATAATTAAAAACCTAATTGCGTTTTTAAATGTTATCAGTACGGAACCATCAGATACAGACATCCTTTTGCTATCTAAACTTGCTCCCTGAAAGTATCTGTTGAGAAGTTATGCAAAACATCAGCAATGTGGCCGAGGTGTGGTTTAAGATTAAGGTGTAGTTTAGGTTGCACCCTGTGTTCATGTGCATGATCTAGGTCATGTTTTTCCCTAATTAAACGGACAGCTGCTCTTATGCTGTTTATCTCAGGAGCACATTAGCCATCCTCCTCCAAAAGGAAGCGCAAGAGTAGTGCTGATGTTTTAAAGAGTCTACTAGAACAATATCAATACAATACCAGCGTCACTATACATCGTGCATGCCTAAATGTGAAAGTGTAACCAGATTAATTGATTCTAATAATACCCTAATGGAGAAGACATGTCTAATGGAGAGAAGAGGCTAAGGAAGATCAGGAAAGCCAGAGATGCAGCAGCGCTTGTGCTGTGAACAGGGTGACGTAAGGCTAAGAGCTGCTTCAGCCTGCGCAGGCTAACCAATGAACAGGGCCTAATGCGCATTACAAACCACAATCAATGGGTCAGGGTTCATTATTACGCGTAGCTATGAATTAGATTTTTTTTCCAAAGTAACTCCAGTCTCACGAAGGAAAGAGACGGCTTTCTGCACAGGCTTGGCCTCTGAACTCTTACCCAACTTCATTCAGTGATTACATTACGACAAGCTAGTCAGGCGCACCCATCAAATGTTCGGACCTTAAACAAATAATAATGATGTTAACAATAAAAACACAAGCACGGATATATCAGACTTCAACATTAAACTAACTTCCTTCCGGATAATTTAATAAACATTTTTTGTTTATTTCATTACGATAATGTAGCAGCGTACGGCTGTGGCTATCTGCTATAGTATGTAGCGACGCTACACTGTCACACTACTTGACAATCCCGCAAACAGATAACTAGCCAGCTAATCACTGGGACATTAAGATATTATGCAACTTAAATAAATAAATAAATAAATAACAACCAAATCAAAATATTTTGCTATTTGGACAAGGGTTTAACACTAGATAGAGCGAATCCCCGGACTAAAACACCGCTAGGTTCTGCAGGTTTTATCTTGCTAGCTAGCTTCTAAATTAACTTAACCGTTAGAGAACTGCTAGCTTAGCACACCCGCCTACTCTGTCTAGGTCTGTGCACAGATTCAGGAGCATTATTTGACATTATGTCACTGTAAAAAAAAGGGCAATTATGCGAAGTGTTTTATCTTCTAAATGTATTTGCAAGGTTATATACAAATGCGAGCTAACACTGCTTAGCATAACACACGGAAGTTAGCTTGTGCTAGCAACACAACGTTAGCTTGTCAGTTTAGCTCTATAGCTTTGTTACGTGTTATGTTTAGGATGGCTGTTTAGAATGATCAGAGTTATTAGATTTAAGGGCCAGAACACAGACCTGCCGAGGTTTATGCCTTGTTCTTTATCGCTGACAGCGCTCGTGTATATCCTCCTGTACTTCTCCGCCAAAGCTCTCCCCGAGAGGAGCAGTTGGTATCGGCTCCGACAGTCCGGTTGGGACCCTGAGGTGGAACAGGAGCCCATCCCGGGTCCGATAGAATTAAATTCAGCCCCAGCTCCGGGTAAGACCCTCACACCCAGCCCCATGGACGGTGATGAAGACAGAATCCCGCCGCCGGCTCCAGCTGCCGCAGCAGCCGCGCACATCATCGTTTTGTGGAACAATGCATATATTACATCAATATGTCACTTGCTGGCGATCAATAGGTACTTCAACCCGTCGTACAACGCACAGTAGGCTTTCCCCCATACATCCAACACGGAAATGCAAACGAGTACACAAGCAGTTCGCTAGATCCAGGATCTCCAATCCGGGAATAATGTCGGCGTAACGCCGCTGGTGCGACGGCGAAATAAGCCGCTCTGGTTCTCAGCACGGAGATTAAAGCCTGGCTCGTGCAGAACAACGCGTGCGGACAAACCGAGTAATCATTCTCTGACACCGGCTTCTCTCGAGCTCATGATCGGATGATTAATGTTTATTCCTTGTATTTTTCTCGAGGTCGGCCAGGTAACAGCCCTAGCTGTGCTGCCATCTTAACTTCACCCTCCTCCTCCTTCCCTGTCCGCCTCTCAGTCAGGCATGCCGGGATACGCTCACACCCAGTCAGCCTCAGCACACCACGGCACATACATCATACTAGCGAATACTGCGAAACACAAACGTTTCCATGCCTTTTTTTTTTTGCCTTTGATCTAAAACATCTAGTGTATAAATAACACGTTTTGCCATTAATGGCTCTAGCACATGATATGCACAAGTAGCTATAAGGCATGACATAATTACAGTATGCTCAGCTTTCATAATAATCGTGTTGTAGCGTTATTATTCCTTAAATACTATATCTGATCCAATGCTGGTGCATGATCCTTTACGATTGTCCATAAATGAGCTATTTCCCTAATCATTTATTTCAGGTTATAATAATCAGTTTATCCAACACTACATTATGTAACAACACTACGAGTGCATGTGGTTCTATACTGTACACTGATGAGATTTTTACTTGTACCAGCTTTGATTCCTACAAACCCATAATCTTTATTGTGAGACCCCTCCTTTATTATATGGCATACAACTGGGCAGTGTGAGATGGCTCTGGAAATGGTATAGAATAGCTTTATTGCATTTATAAAGGAAATCATTGTCACTAAAAGCCTGTCCAGTAAAGTAATTATGTGAGAGTTAGCTCTCCATTGACCTTGACCACATACAATACGGCGATGACCACATACAGAGATGTTAAATCGAATAAAGTCCTCTGCTGCACAGCTACAAGCCTTTGGGTGCCTATATGACAAATATACTGTATATACAAAAATACTGTGCTTTGTGGATGCGATTAACATATAGAATGTGACACTGGTTGTTCCGTGTGGTATTTGGACAAAGGAAATAATAAGCATGAACAAGAGTTAAGGGGAAGACGAGAGATTGTTTCCTCTCGTAGGATGAAAAGAGAATTTTTCATCAGGGAAAGCCTCACCCATCACACACTCAGCCCGCTTCCGACCTCAGCGAACAGTGAAAACCGAGCAACACTGACATCTGCTGTTCAACATATCTAATTGCATTGACTCTGAAATACATGAAAGTCAAATTTTACTATATCTACTATATCTTACTTGACTGAGAGGCATTTACATTTTTTTGTGTGCTGAGCCGTAGGTTAATCACAGAAACACGATTTGCATGCACAGTGGACTACCATACATGTAGTTAAAAAGCCTGGTGCAGAAAGACAGCAATAGTACAAGCCATACAAGGGATTTGGAATTTATGTTTCAGAGTCACTGTACGGCAAGTTCACATTATATTTTCTCTTTTATATATTTATAGTATATACTTATATATATACTTTTCTAATATATTATTTATGATATTTATTTCTTAAAATATAATAAGTTGCATATGCACATACAGTATATTAAATTACTCAATTAACCCTAACTAGATTTAGGTTTTCATTCCAATAATGGCATGAATCTGAAAGCCACCGTACACCAGCTTCAAGTTCATTATAACTCAGTCAAAGGACTACGTTTGTTCAGGCAAAAACAGCAAAATAGCAAAGACTGCTAATTAGAAATTAAAAGTGTGTAATGTTCTAATTTCCACAACCAATGTTATGACCCAACATGCAAACACTCACTCATAGCCTATGCTGCTTTATCCTGTATACAAGGTCATGGGGTGCCCTGAGTCTACCTCAGGATACTTAAGCATGGGGAGAACATGCAAACTCCATGCACACAGACCTGAGGCGGGAATTGAACCTGGACCCTGGAGGTGCAAGGCGACAATGCTATCCACTAAGCCACTGTGCTGGCCAACATGCACACTTTCAGTATTTTTGTTATGTTCTGTACTGTGGAAAAGTTCAGTCTTGGTAGTAATCACTTATCCTGATCTTGGCCTTAGTCAATCCAAAGCTTATCCTGGGCACACTGGCGATACACAGAGGATCAGCCCTGGATAGAAAGCCACATTTAGTTAGTAACCTAGCAACCCAGTGTAAGGATCTATCCAATGATGAAAACTACAAAGCACTTTTGTAAGTCGCTCTGGATAAGAGCATCTGTCAAATGTTTAAATGTTAATGTTATCATAGATCAAGTGGAAAGGTTCCAAGTACACTATTACTGTGAAGATTCTTGATCATCCAGGTAAGGTTATCTGGAAATTGAGTTCTTTCTTGTTAACATCTTCCAGATAACTGCATTATTAGTTTAGAACTTTGAGAACACATCTAGGCATTGATATTACTTACCGAAGTAATCTTTTGTTGTTGTTGTTGCACTATTTAGTAGTTACAGTTAAATTAAGGTTACGGTACATCAAATTATCTTCAATGTTTTCAAAACTTTATAGAAAAATACATTATTGTAGACAAATTTTCACAAACTTCAAACGTATATGTACAACAAAAACTCTCCACTCACAACCATGTACTCTAATATTTAAAGCAAACTCTGCCTTCACACATCAAACAAAATACATCAAATACACACTACACTACAAAATAACTGTTACACACTGCTGAGATTAGTTGAAAACTCCACTGTAAATAAATATGTTTTTGCAATGAGTAGTGGAGCTTATGGTTTTCACCCAGAACCATTTTTTTACATGAACAACACAATAAAAGACATACGACGTATACATTTAAAAATGTTTAATTCCCCAATGTACTGTAGCAAAATAAACTAACAGAATTAGAGTAAAAGCAATGTTAATGTAAAAAAAAAATATATATATATATATATACACTTATAAATACTGAAAAATGCAGGAAAAGAATTTCAATGTATTTACCAACATAAACCAATTAAAAAAGGTTAAGAAGGTGCATAAAGAAGGAAATCAGATTTACTCATCATTCCATCTCTGGTCTGAATCAGGTCAAGATTCTTATTAACATCACAGGCAGTGTTAGTCCTGGAAAGACATTGCTTAATGTTGCGTTGTTTGTGAACAAATCACAAAGTAGAGCAGCTTGAGGGAACCTGACATTGTCCCAAACGACAATATAACATGGCTGCTCTCGTCCTGCTGGCTTCCTCTGGCCTAGAAAATTGAGGAAACCCAGCAGAAGCCTGGTGTTGAATGGACCAGTGGTGGCATGGTGATGGAGGACTCCTCAGTGGCTGAAGGTGACACATTTTCACTGACTAGGGACAATTACAGTGGTGCATTGTGCTGACTGCCTCAATGTCTTGAGATATTCCCTGATTCTTAAAAAATCTCCTTTATATATTACAAAAGCAAATGACTTTGTTGGCTTTGACTATACTCGTGTTTTCTTCATCTCTTGCTGTCCTGAAAATACAAGGGTGAGTCAAAGGTTATCTGCACTTAAAGGTTATGGCTATAGAATTTATTTTAATTCACTTTTAGAAAAGACAAATACCTCATTTTTGACATCATTAACGACAATCATTATCAATGAATATCATCTCCTTGCCTTCCAATACACTCTGTCCATCTGTCAACAAGCTTTCGTATTCCCTCATTAAAAATATTTAAGCCACAATATATGAGCCACAAACACACCGCTGTCTTCATCAGAATTGAATCTTCATCCTCATGGGACTGCTTTCAGGGGACCAAACAGATGAAAGTTTGATGGAACAAGATCAGGACTATATGTTTTTGCAGTGTGTTGAAAGTGTGGGGACATGCATTGTCATGCAAGATCACATCATCCTTTAATAGCAGTCCTCTGCGTTTAGGTTTCAGCCCTTCAAAAAGCATCTCACTGTAACGAGCACTGTTGATTGCTTAACCTTTTTCCTGATACTGGCCCTTGAGAATCTCAGAAATCAGTAAGCATCAATTTGCTTATGGTTGACATTTAAACTTTTTCTTGGTTGGTATTTGAAGATGTTCCTGTTCTATTCTCTGCTGAAGGCTCATGATGATGAATCCATGTCTCGTCACCTGTAATGATTCTTTTTTTTAAAAAAAAATCACCTTCCTTAGAGTATCGGTCCAAATTTTCAATTGTAGTTATATCGCTTTTGTTTATGCACTTGAGTTCTTTTAGGCGCTGGGTACACCCTCAGGCCACAAAAAAAAAACCTAATTACTGTACGCTGCTCTTCTTTTGTGCAAATCACTAACAATGCATCTATTTTTGCTTGCACTGCAGTTTCAAATGAACTGATGTAACACGTTAACACCTGTGCAACAGTGACTGTAGAGACAATAGCCTTGTCTATTGAACAAAAAGCTTATAAGACAGTGTGGCCAAAAGACTGAGTGCAAATAATTTTTGACTCATCCTCATAGTACTGATGGATTACTGTAAACCAATAATTTAACTGATTTTACTGAAAAACGGCATACATTAACACCAAATTAAATATATGTAATATGCTACAGTGAAACAAATCATTTCAGACAGCATATAGTAAATCGGAGCAAACAATTATACTTCAAATATGTGCTGTAACAGGTAGAGTACTGCACTCCAAAGTCACAGTAGAGAGCAATATGCAAACGGCCTACCTACAGTATTTCCCTGTCTAAAATCCAGCTTCACTCTTTGCCCAGCTTCCCTCTTTGAAATCCCATAGACAAGGACAATTCCTCTGTAGTTTGAAACAAGTGAATTGTCCCATGGCTTTTTTATCTATACTGTACATCTAAAGGTTCTGGTTGGTGCAAGAACAGTTTGACTCCTAGTGTTCCCATGCGGGGAATTGTTTACTTTCGAAATGAGCACATGGGGCAATGAGTAAGAAGGCATTGGAGTTTTGATGTTTGCATTGATGTAAGGAGTTCAACAAATCTGAATCATGTGTGTAAATGAGGGAATAGTATTTAGACTTTGGGGTCCATTGGTATGGTTTGGGATATTTAGTTAATAAACCTGGTTATACTGTGTAAGCGATTGAGAAAAACTGTAATGAAACACTACTAACACCTGAATAATAATAATAATAATAATAATAATAATAATAACATTATTATTTTCAACATGTCAGCAACAAAATTCATCAGAATGGAACAGGACTCACTCTTTTGCCCTCATTACAGTAAGCATTTTATAATGGCCAGGGTCATGAGTTTGGAAAAATGTTCATGCACTTGTTCACACCTAGGGCCAATATATCTTAGCCAATACACCAACTTGCATGGCTTTGGAACATGTACACAAGTGCACAATCTTAAAAGTGCCACTGTGGCTCCAGGTTTTATCCCCAACCAAAGAGAAATCACATCTGATTCTACCTGTGTCTGAAAACCTGCAACCAGATATTATACTGTACCTATACAAAATTCCAGTACATAATTATGTCATTTATTCTTTCTGTATATGTATTTAGGATTTTCTGTAACTTTTTCCTCTTGTTCAGATGAAATGCACCGTCACGCCCAACAAGAGTTCATTTTAGTTCTTTGAATCTGACCCAAATCACTGACGAACTGATTTTTTATTTTTTATTTTCTCATGAGCCAACATGAACATGTATTCTCAAATGCTAAACAAATACACACACACACACACACACACACACACACACACGCACACATACACACACACACACACATGAACACATTTCCTATTTCCCATGGTTTCCTATGAACATTGTTCACATAAAGTTTATGGAGATTAAAGAGTATAATATTGTTATAGGTGTGCTATTTAAAGAGAGATTATACTTACTCAGGAGCAAAGGTTAATAAAAGACTGTAGAGCTGGAAGAAGATAAGAAGTATAGTCAAGTTAGTCTAGTTTGAGTGATAAATGGAAGATGTTTCAAATAGCAACAGACAGTTTTAGTGTTTTAGCAAAGGAGTAAGACATACCATTTTTAAGCACTGTGGGGTTAGAGGTGTTCCAAGGTGTTCCTAGCTCAAAGGTTACAGCAGCAGAATCCATCTTCACTTATTCATGTTCAACATCTTCAAAGCAAAAAAAAACAACAACACACACATTGTTGAAATTTTTCCCTTAGACTGTGTTTATATGTGTACTAATGTGACATTTTCAGGTATTATCACTAGTCAATGAGTTTTTGAACGCTCAGGTGCAAGAATGCATCAAATTGTTTTTGTGACTCAATGCTTAATAATGTCTCGCCCTCTAAATAGTTTCGACCTCTCCTAACTATCCTGGGCTTCCCTTTTCTTGATTTACCTGTCACGTGAGCACCTTAATAATTACTGCCTGTGAGAGACTGGTTGAGAGACTGGTTTGTGTGCAGTGTAAAGCCACACCTTCAGCTGTCCTGCCCAGTTGTTGCCAGCAGTTAATATTCAGTAAGGGAAAGCTCAGTGAACTTATTCACATTCCAGCGTCAGTCACTGACACACTAAGGTAAGTAGACTTTTGACCCATTCAAATTATTACTATATTCTTTAATTATGACCTAAACTGCCACATTATATAGATAAAGAAAAAGGTTTGTTGATTAAATAATTTATATAAAAAAAAGGGAAACCCTTTATCATAAAAATCTACCAAGATCCTTACAGGTTTCAGACAAACCTAAGCATTCCTTTAAAGTTCCATGTACTGTCATAAAATGCACAAATGATATTAAAAAAGATTATTGTTATATTGTATATTGTAAGATTATTGCAATAATATATTGTGTTTTTTTTATTTGATTTCTTGTGATCTGATGGATGTTGTGATAAAGATAATATTGTTATAATGTAATGGGGTTGAACAATAGCTTAATCTACTGTTGCTTTGTGTGTATAGTGATCAAACAAATGTTACTTTTAAAACATTTCTAATTATGTGATTGCAGAAATATCTTTTTTCTGTCCAGGATCAGGTGTATCAGCCAGGTTCTGTGGAAATTTTATAATTCATAACTTGAATGAATGCGGTTCTTCCTATGGAGATAAATGACTGATGTCTAAAGGAAACCCATTTATATTTATTTTCTGCCATGCCATTCATGCAGTATGTGAAGCGATTGACCTTAAATGAAAAGACAGATTAAAGAAGTATAGCGCAAATTACTATTAGGAGGGTGAAGAGAACACTCCTTTAGGCCACACCTGAACAATATTAACAATAACATTTTAATAACTTCAAAATCGTAGTTAAAGAAACTGTTTGTTTTTGCATTAATTGAGTTTCTGTTCAGGGTTCTTTTGAGAATTATACCTCCATTTTTAAAGGGCCCTGCTGCAGTGCAAGTGCGCTGTGTCTGTTTGTGTGTGTTATTATTAAACGGCTGGAAACACTGTTTCCTTTCAGCTGCCAGGCGTTGGTTTGTGTAGGGTGTGCCTGATGTGGATCAAGACTGACAAGTTTTCCTTCTTGAAAATCAACTGTCAGAAGTTAAAAAATAAAGAAGGAAACCATGTCACCAGGCATGAGACCTGTGTAATATCATCTTTTATGGTTCAGTGAAATCTAAGCTGATTATCTTTACAAAACATGGCGAGTGAGGTGTGGTTTCACGTACACTCTTATCTTGTCTTTTGCATCGGTTGGAAATTTTAGATGACATCCACAATCTATTATAAAATTATAAAAATTTATTTATTTATTAATTTTCAGCATAAAGCATGACTTCCACCAGCAGAAAGTCATATCCTCCTGTGCCAGGTAAGAATGTGTGTTATGCCATTATATGAGCAACAGCGATAACAGGCTAATAACAAAAGGCAGTCTTGATTCATGTCAGAGAATCAATATATTGGTATATTGTTCAATGCTGCTACAATTACTCTATGTTCAATGTGGCTACATCTATTATTCTTAGAGGAACTAAATGTCCATTGAGAGCTGGTTATAAAGAACAAGTAGAGGGGATAGAATACTCTTATTATTTCTTTCCATACTGTGACATGTCAGTGCTATGAACACACAATTTAGTAGCATGTTTAGGACTAAGCCATTATATAACACTCATTGTATAATTGATGACTTATTGAATAATACCTGAACTTTTCTTTGTATATACAGACAAGAGCAAGTATAGTGTGGCAGACGACAGCAAGAAGAAGACTTCCTTGCTGAAGGACAACAGCTGGATCAAGAAAGAAGTGAATGATGAGTGAGTTCACACTGAGGCTTATATACACATCTGTATTTTTTCATGGAGGTGCACAATAATACTTAATTTATGGTAATTTTGCTGAAACTTTGAGCCTTGCTGTCTTTTTACAGTGAAAATTCAAACTTTGGAAAAGCTGTCCTGGGCCGCTTTAAATCCACTGAAAATATTCAGAGGTATATACAAAATCAAATATAATTGCTTTGTAATTACAAAACGTGTCATGTGGATAGGAAATGTAAAAATTACTATGTATTTGCACTTTTTTCTCTTTAGCTCTTCAGAAAACAGCTCCAGCACTGTTACCACCAACTCCTCCACCGCCACCATTCCATCAAAATCTTCTGTACAGTCCCTGACGAAAAGGTAATGCAATACTAAATATGTATGTAAAAATAAATAAATAGGTAAATAAATAAATAAAATAAAAAAAATGTAACTTGCAGATTCAGTACAAGTCATGATGACCTGGATTCCAGCAGGTAATGTTGAATTTAATTTGATCATTTAATAAACTTTGGTGTACTTATTAATTAATATATATTTATAACATATACTTCTTATTTCTCTTAAAGTCCTGCTTTTATACCTGTACACACCCTCTTTAAAAACAGTTTGCATTACATAGAAAATCTTTTACAATGCATGGTCATACCCAAAATGTCCAACATTTAAAGTATGCCTTCCCCACCCATTCTTTTCCAGATTTACCACCTCGGTGGTAAAACACACCCTAAAAGCACACACCTAATGGAATACATTCCTTTAAAGAATGATCTTAAAAAAACATTTTCCTTTCCCTTTCAGCACAACTACTACAACTCTCAAAAGTGGCACAAAGACAACGACTGTCACCACAAGCAGGTCGAGCATTGAAAAAAAAACAAAAAAAAACCAACTTTTTTTTAAAGGCCCACAAATTAATAGACAGCACATATATTTTGACTCAAAATTCATTTTTGAAATTGCAATATGTCTTTACACATTTCTTCAGGACATCTGTGGTGAAGTCACCAACCAAAGCAGACACATTTGCTGAAAAGATCTTCACAGACTCCAGGACCTCTGGGTAAAAACATTGTCATTTAAGTGTCTATGACACAACTTCTGTCATTTAGGTGTCTCATTTATGGCAGTTTAAATCCCCAGGATACGTTTTCTTGTGTACACTTCAACCATTTCAGTTCTTGGGATGTTTAGGTTTCTCTAAAAATATAATGTGTTAACTGTACACTCAAGTCATTGACTGGCTGTAGTATTTCATTTTGATAGATTTTTTTATGCCTCTCTCATTATGTTATATGAGCTGGACATAATCATTTATTTCATATAACTTCACAATTTCTTATACTGAATAAAATAAAAAGCAGTGTAGTCATCATTAATATAAATATTTTTGATTTATTTAAAGGAAAATTCAAACTCCACTAAAACCTGTCGACTCAACTGCCAAAAGGTATATATTAACATAATAATAATTATCATCAACATATCATATTGAGGAATATTATACATGAAAAACATTTTAAACCAACAAAATAATTAATAATATCTGTCCGTGAAAACCCAAGTGTCACCAAGACAGGGACTGTCACTGTGACTTCCAAGGACAGCACAGTTCAGTGAGTGCTCAGTATTGTACTGTATGCCTAAATATTATACCTATTGCCTATTTTCTTTCTTTTTTTTAATCACATCATTTCACATAACTCTGTATATATTTAGGGACAGTTTAAAACCTGTGAAACCACTCGCACCAAAACCAATCGCACCCGCCAAGAGTACCAAGACAGACACTTTCACAGTGGCTACGTCTAAGGAAAACACAGTGCAGTAAGTGGGGAATTGATCTATTGCATTCCTGCATTCTTCTATTCATATATATATA
>JAOVVA010000051.1:14274452-14287557 GCA_028565275.1 Leiocassis micropogon
TCAGAGACAATCTCATTATTATCTAGACACATTTTTCTCACACATACACACTTCCATAAATTTTCTTTTCATTTTTGGGAAGCTTGCTTTGAGACAATGACCACTGTTAAGAGCGCTCTATAAATAAAATGGAATTTAATTGAATATGTTCATTGGTTTCCTTGCTAATCTCTTTGAATATTTGAACGTTATTTTTGCTGTTGTTTGTTAATAATAATAATAATGATGATGAAACAAGGCAAACAGAATGCAAAAAATTCTAAGTTAAAATGTGTGTGTAAATAATATTGTTGTGATATCATTTTTACAACCCCAAAATGTTGCAGCCTTTCTCGGGTGTCTTGCATCTTGCAGTAGTGTGTTTGTGCGTGTGTGTGTGTGTGTGTGTGCTGATTCAGTGTTGTGTTCTTTTAAACGGAGGGAAGGAGAAAGGGGGGCACCGAGCAGCCGCACATCAGCATCTGAAAGAAGCAGCATGTCTCCTCGAGCTGAGCAGACAAACCCGGTGCACTCGCTGCTAGCGGCGTTACACTGAATACAAACACTGCCCTCGCTGTATATACCTTCCTTCTTTTCTTTCGTCCTTTTTCTTTCTTGCTTTCGCTCGATGGAGGCGGCCGTGATGAAGCTGCACGCGATGGCGGACGTTAACGGGAACAGCGCCGTTATGGACGCGGAGCTCGAGGTGAAAAAGCTGCAGGAGCTCGTGCGCAAACTGGAGCGACAGAACGAGCAGCTGAGGACAAGAGCGGCGACTACATACAGCCACAGCGGGCATTTATTCCCAAACCAGAACTGCGCTGGAAACACGGCCAGTGGTCATGTTTATTCAGGGAATCTTTGCCTTTCAGCTCAGCCCACGCATTTGGAAGCGCACAATAGAGACGAACAGTACGTGTGTTTTCACGCTCAGTCTCCGAGCGAGGTGGAGAGCTCACTGCTGGACGAGCTGGAAATCCTAGACCTCTTCTCTCTTCTAAACGCCGACCCAGAGTCTGAGGACAGCTGGTACTGCAACCCTGCTCCATTTCTGATCTGCTTTAACCAAAGCCGCCTTATTCCTTGAATGCATTCCTTCCACTTCATTTTAACATTGTCTCAAATCAAGCCACACTACTGCTGTACCTGACATGCACACAGAGCTGTCAACAGTATATTGTTGCTGCTGAACCAATACTGTGATACAATTCTGTCCCAGATAGCCAAGAAATATGCATGTCCTTTTCTTATGCAGGTGCATGTATGTCTAGGATTCACTGTGATGTTTTGATAGCTGGCTCTGGTCTTGGTAAAGGTTGCGTCCATGTGTTTGTTGTGATGCATCACCTGGATTGTGATAAATCACAATGAACACACAGATTGTGGTACAGTAATATCTTATATTTTATCACAGTAATATCTTATAACTCATGTCTTTGTTGCTACCTGGATTGTGATACATACACAGTTTCATAAATTTCCTTTTCAAATTTTATTACAATGCATGTCTTTGTTGCTATGCATCCCCTGGATTGTGATAAATTACAATAAACACTTGGATTGTGATAATGTGATCACAACCCATGTAATTATTGTGATGCATCGTCTGGATTGTTATAATATGACCATTTGCACAAAATTCCCTTTCTTACACATTTCGGTTTATAATAAACTTTCATCAAGTTCCATTCTATATTATACAGAAAGTAAGAACATTCAGCAACACACTCATTGAGTACCATGCCAACATGTTAAAACTCTGGTTTATATCTTCAGGTTGTATGTGTCTCCAAAAGCAAAGCTGTTTCCTCGGTCACCCCTCAGCCCTCTGCAGTGGTGTAGACATGTATTCGACAACCCTGGGCCTGAGGTGGAGTCAGCTAAGCGTTCCTTATGCTACCGACTAGACCAGGGTACGGTATTCTTGATTTAGCATTCCTACAGCAAAGTACGAGCTGAGCAAGATTAGTATGTAGTATGTGAACATTTAAACAGGCCAGTATTCTCAGAGGAAAATTGGAAATGTTTAATATGGCTAATCATCTTGAAACTCACTGTCAGGGCAACTATTAAGCTTTTGCAGAGTTGTTTAATATACCGATTGTATTTCAATGTCAATAAAACTCTACATTTACCTCAAATATACTGGTATTGGTAGCTGGGAGAGCAATCATTAGCAACACTAATCTGTCCTAAAGTATAAAATAGCACAATTATTGTGAGAAATGTAAAATTAGAACCACTGGTGAACAGTTATATAAGTGTCATTGTACTTGTGTATAATCACATGATTATGATTAATACCCTGGGTGATGTTATAAATAATCTTCATGTTCCACTACATTAAACCCAGTGTATGTTGTAAAAAAGAGATTTGTAGTACATTTGAGATTTGTATATTTCTCAGTGCTTATAGTATAGTACTATTTATTATGTTGCTACCGCAGTTACAGGATCGTTCTTGCATGTATAACATTTTTAAATGTTTGTGATAATCTCTGTCAGTGGTAATCCATTTAAGTGAGAAGAATCCATATAAATGTTAATATATCACTCTATTCACAAAGCATAGAGATCAAGCTGTTACAGAGCTTTTCCTTGCCTTAACTCTGTTTCGTTCTAAAATATTCGACAGTATTTTGCAGCCATGGTGGAGAGGATGGTTACCATAGAAACTATGACTATATTAACCCTTTCAGCTAAACTAGAGAGAAACAGTGTGCTGGTTTTGTTTCGAAAGTCAGCCTGGACAGGCATGGCATTACGATCAGTTTGGATCTGTGCATGTATAAATATGAGACATGTGTACAGAGGGGTCCGCTGTTCAGCTTTGACCTCTTGTTGCTGTTGAAAGGCCAGATTGAGCAAAGGTTGGCCGTGTGCTGGAAGGTTATGAATACAGCTTTGTTTAGCCCCTCTCTAAAACGTTTTGTTCTTGTGGGCGGCTATGAATGCTCGTTTTCATGTTGTCTGTGGCAAGGCTAATTTTTTCTGTGGTACAGCTAAAGCATGGTGCTCGTTTTGCTTAACAATAAATCAGTGCTAGCCTATTTTTGTATGTGAAATGCATACTATCATATATATATATATATTTTTTTTTTTTCCTATGAAGGCAGGAATATTATTTTCATTCCCCCTTAACCATTAACACAACTAAAATTGTTTGCCATCACCAAAGCCCAATACACTAATCAGCGTTACTGAACAAGCCTAATGTTCTTAGCCCTCTCCTGTACATATAGAAAAGTATGCACCATAAACTGACCAATAACTAATATCCCTGCCATTCTTTTCTTAGCTAAAAGATGGAAAGGAGCTCTATCTGGCAGTGCATCATCTTTATCATACAGACCTGCAGATGGACTCTCCTTCTTAAGCACCTCAGTTAAATCTCTTACTAAACCTGCACTAACTGAACAAACAGGTAACACCATCATCACAGCTATGCTAACAGACTTAAAATGTAACGGAAATAATCATTTTTATGCTTCAGCTTTCTCTTTACATATTGCCAGAACATTAATTATAAAGCACTGCATGCCTTTTTTAAATATCACGAACCTTTTGCATATGAGGTGTACATGTGGATAATATACAAATAGGGTAACTCAAAGCATTAGCGTGCTTATTGATTTGTGCCCTAGAAACAAAGATATCATATATCATTCTATACTACTCAGCATATTTCTACCAGACTTAGGGAAATGTGAGACTTATTGATTGGCTCTGGTAATGTCCTTTATGCAAGTGTCTCAAGTCTCAATCAGCATTTGTTCTTTGTACCAATGCATTTATATTAATACTGTCTTATTAGGTGCATAAATATAGACCTCAACTAAAATGACTGTTCGTATTACTTTAACAAAGCATGATGACCATATTATCACATTCATCAGTTGAAATCTGGTAAATCCATTACAATGAATCATGTCTCATGTGTCTGTTGATCTAGTTCCATCTCCTCAATCCAGCCACTGCTCTCTCCAGTCACCTCCCCCTGGGAGGAGTTGTGCTGGCCTGGCCGAGAGATCGCCCTCATTCCTCTATCACACGGCTACTCACAGTAAGCCTCATCATACTCATCCATCTTTCATTCTTCTATGAGGCACAACAGTTAGCTAATTTGGAAGTAAGTCAGTAACAAAAGTCATCATAGCAAGTATAAAAGACTTGTTAAATACCTTCTTCAGTAGTAAGGTCTTGTGTTCATAAGACTACATAGTGTCAATATGTAACCCTATGAACAACTGACATAAAGCCTACACACATGATTATGAAAGCATATTGCACTAAATGTATGCTGGACCATAACTGTGATAAATACTTTAGTGAGGTCTACATTTTAAAAATGTGGCCTAATTCATTTAGCCACCACGGTGCCGAATATCACCCACACCAAGAGCTATACTGTAATCTCGAGGTTATGCTATACTTCCATTCTTCCTTAAACTGCTTTAACTTGTGTTAGATTGTATAATGTCATTAAGCTAACATTTGGGTTTGCAGTTCTCTCTCTCACTCACTTACTGTGTCCTCATCCTCCTTTTTCTTACTTCTCCAGGCGCCTTACAGAAAAAGCACATATTAAAAATCTATCTAAAAATTTGCACTTTAGATCAAGTCTATGGGCTAAACAAAAGCATTCTCCTTAATTGCTCTCAGGTCAGTTGAGACCTAGTTATGGTTCTTTTATCACCTTATGGGGCTATTTCTGTTTATATATCAACAGCCACACATGCTTTGAAGGGAAAAAAGATTCCAAAACTGCAGACATCTGGATCATGGTGTCCTCATAGTTAGTAATAGCCCTGAGCATCAGCTGTCAAAAAAGACTGCTTGTCACCATAACCCAAGTTAATTGTCCTAGGTTTTTGTTCATTTAATTTTGTGTTTCAAGCTCTATCTTTATAGCTATTTTCAATATGTCACATAATGGCATCAAATACTCAGTGGCCACCAAACTCATGTTTAATAGCAAATAGTAAGAAATAAACCTAATTAATTTCCACATCCAAAAATTATAGAGCAAGTTATAAGTGCTGATAATGTGTGCATGATGTACATAGCCAATTTGGAATGTTCGGGAGCAGTAAAAGAGGATTATAGAATTATGTCTGTACATTAGAAGTGTGTATGAACTACAGTGAATTTGTTACCCATGCAGGAAAGAAGGAATGTTCTGTGCTTTTTTTCCAATGCCTAAATATTCTGCACTAGTTTCAGTTCTTTTATGTGGCATTTCACGGTTTACAGCTGGACTATTTGTTGTCGACTCACAACTGTTTAATACAGAGCATACAGATTATGTCATGTAATAAGTTATGCATCTCCAGGTCTTTATGTAAGATTAGTTTTTCCTTTTTTATTAGAAATAAACTTTATTATTAATATTAATTCATATTAATTATATAATTATATAATTAATTCATATTATAAAATGTCAGGGTATGTATCACAATTCTGTTGTGTGGCAATTTATGTATCGCCACACCGAATTTTTTATCAAATTGGGATATTCATAAAATTGTCATACTTACAGAATCGCAATACAAATACAAATTCCAATCCCTATAAAATATTATGTAATATTTATTTCCATTGCAAAATACTAATTTTTTGAGGCCCAAAAAATGTATACACGCATGAAAAATATATGCCTCCTTTCTGACAGTCACATGATCGCATCAATGATGGTGCGACTACTGACATCTTTAGTGGAAACATAATACTACACATTGATCATTCAATTTGAGTGTTAAAAAAAGGGCATAGATAACAACTATGATAACCTCCCCCCTCTCTGTATTTATGAAGACTAATGCCATATTAGGATTTTATATACTGTACACTGATTAGCCATAGCATTAACACCTCATAACATTAAAAAATGTTTATCAATTACATAACAGTAAACTGATAACGGGATCATTGGCACCCAAGGCTCATCTATGCCTGTGGGGACCAAAGGGCAGCCCGTCTGGTCTGATTCCACAGAAAAGGCAAAGCAACACAAATTGCTGAAAAGAATCAACGCTGGCCAGGATAGAAAGGCACCAGAACACCCAGTGCACTGCACAAGGGGCTTAGCAGGGAAAGACCCCAAGACTGTCGACCTGGCCTCCAGACTCACCAGATCCCAGCCTGAACTAGCACCCATTGAATGCATCAGCCAAACAAATCTGATCCACATTGGGCCCCACCATGCAGCCCATGGCACTCAGAGGATCTGCTGCCAACATTCTGGTGCCAGTCACCACCTCACACCCCCAGAGGTCTTGTGGAGTCATGCTTAGAAAGACCAAAGCCCTGGTGTCCAAAGGGAAACATACAAAATACTGGGCATGTTTTGCTTGGAAATGTCATGGCTAATTGGTGTATATCTTTATTTCTTTAAAATATGTTATATTTTACCGTCATTTTTGACACATCACTATTATATTACATATATGATTTATAGTATACAGTATATTTATACGTTATATATTTTTACCTACTAGAAGTCCAATGAGCTTTAAAGTCAGTCTTTATGTTTGTTGTAACATTAATGTATGCACTTGACAAAAGCAGTGTACAGTATATGACAGGGCTGACAGTTGGAAAAAGTCTTTTAAAACGATTATGCAGCTTTATGTCAGTTGTCATAAAGGTGTCACATAGCCATTTGATTTCCACCCTTAATTTAAGTGTTTAAAAAAACCAAGTTTACTCCCAAACTGAACTCGTATCTTTTTCCCTAGATTACAGTCGTCCACATGCTGCAGTCAGTCCACAGTCTTCCATGAACAATGAGTTCAGCATCTCAGAGCTGGATGATGACGATTCAGTCTCTATGGACTACAAACTTCAAGACATGACTGATGTCCAGGTCATGGCCCGGCTACAGGAGGAGAGTATGTAGACTTTTACACAATCATTCACTCCATTATACAAGTATATGAGAATATCTACTGATTTGGATTAGAAGTTTGACAGTGCCTGTTCATGTGTTCAGGTCTGCGTCAGGAGTACGCCACTACCTCGGCCACTGGTGCCCGCCGGAGCTCCAGCTTCTCTGTGCACTCAGGATTGCGGCGCCCAGAGAGGACCGATGTGAGGATGGACGATGATGATGAGGATTTTGATGATCTGCCGCCTCCCCAACCACGACTTTTCCGTACAGGGTCCATGCAGCGGAGTGTGTCACACTCACACAACTTGTCCAGTCTCAGAGAGCCACGCCGCTGCAGCTCCTCCAGCACACAGTACCTCAGCAGCCCCTGTCCGAGCACAGCCAGCTACTCAAGCACTGAAACACAGGGTTACCGCACCAGCACAGGTCAGCAATGTGTGCAATTATTGCTTTTAGGAAATTTTTCTGCAGCACAGAATAAAGCATTTAAATGCAACATTTGCATGGTAACAGATTTGCAAACCCAAATAGGTAAAGCTATAACATCATAATTGAAATAACCTTTTTACAGCATCTAGAAAAAGCCCGGTAAATTATGGTAGAGCAAAAAAACTGACAGAAAATAACTGATTTCATGTTATACACTGCCTTGTCAGTTTATAAGGTACACCAACCATAACTTCCCAGGTGTTAGAGTTTAAAAGTGGTGACTATTTAAGCGCATACACAACAACAGACTGTAGTCCATCTGTCATGGGATTACCAACATCTGTAAAGTGTTCACCAACACTGTTGTTAATTGTAGTTTCACCACAATATACACTAAGTACAGAATATTACATATATAATTACCCGTGTACAATTACACGTGTATTATAGAATACACGTGTAGGGTAAGAGGGTAAGTGTACCTGATCAAACTGTCCATATACTGTAACTATCCATTATATGCAGTAATATAAAATAATGTTTTCATCATTTTTAAACAAAGCCATTGCATTTACCGTTGAACTCGTGACCAGTTTTATGAATTATGAGTGGTTGAATGGCAGTTTATGGCAGCCTTTGGCCTAGACAGCAAATGTTTATCTATTCATGCCAGAGTGGGTGTGGTGGATGCGCACATGTTGGAGGAGGTGGTAGAGGTGTGAGCTGTTTGGTTAGAGTATGATTATATGATTAGAATATTAAAGGATTTATTTTTTTTATCTGGTAGCTGCCAAAGTTCATCTTCATGTTGTGCCATACCAAATCAAAGTTTCAATAGTGAAAATATTCCATTTGATGTTTTTTTATACTTTGTACTTTTAGACATGCTGCGGAAAAGCATGCCAAATCTGATACGAGCTCCCAGCATGCTGTCCGTGCCGAGTATGACAAGTATTACAGCTCCTGCCAGTCACACAGCTTTCTCTTCGTTTCACTCTTCACCATCGTCCCTACGCAACAGTCAGAGCTTTGACTCTTCAAGCGGCCTTGCCAGGCTTCAGTCTGCAAGTAAGGCCAATGCAAAAGAAAGCCCTAGACAAGAACACAACACAATAGTCATCACAGCCAACATTTGGACAGATTATATAATGATTAACACATAACAGCACTGTGAAATGAAACAGTACATGATGATGGGGAACTGTTACCAAAAGGTGGCTTACCAAATGTAGACATTAATGCAGGAACATTGAAATTATTATAAATATACAAATGTAAATTTGTCTGTGATGATATGAGATACAGTCATGTCCATAAGTATTTGGACAGTGACAAAATTTTTATTTATTTTTTATTTGCCTCTGAACACCAAAAATATGTTTTAAAATGAATCAAGATGCGATTGAAGTGTCGACCTTCAGCTTTTACTCAAATGGTTAAAAAATCTAGCATTAACAGTTTAGGAATTACAGACATTTTTACTAAGTTCCCTGAATGGTCACAGGCTCAGAAGTTATTGGGCAAGTTGTTTGTTGGCCAGATGTGACCTGTGTGTTTCATATTTTAAGGCAATTTCAAATTGGAAAATAAAAAAGCATTGATTCTAAATATTGAATGTGCAGCTTGGCTAACTTAGCTGTTCATATAAAATCACAATATGCAGTCCAAAGAGATGTCAATAAAGAAGGGCCTCATTAGAATGGGAAAAAAAATAGACCTTTTATAGGGATAGCAGAAATTTGTGGCCAAATCCACATTTGGTACAATTGGTACATTCTCATAAAGAAGGAATGCAGTGGCAAACCCAGCAATGCCCAAAGGCCTGGAAGACCACAGGAGTCAGCTAAAGTGGATGATTTCAAAATTCTTTTCTTGGTAAAAAAAAAAAAAAAAAAACCTTTACAATATTTATCCAAGTCAAGAATGCTGTGGAGGAGGTAGGAGTATTACTGCCAAAGTCTACAATAAAGTGATGCCTTCATGAATGTGAATACAGTTGATTTGCGTCAAGATGCAAACCACTGGTAACACTCAAGAATGGAAGGCCAGAATACTCACTCATCCTCTATACCACTTATCCTAAACAAGGTTGTTGGAGGTCAACTCTAGATGGGGTGCCAATCCATGACAGGGTACAAGCACACACCCACTCACATACCCAACTCATACACTACAGGCAATATTGGAAATGAGCTGTGGGAGGACCCAGAGGAAACCCAGGCCAGAATAGACTTTCCACTGTCTTTCCAGTTCTAATACAAGATTAAGTTGTACAGGAATAATGGTTCATGATCCAAATCACAACACATCATCACCAAACATTGTGGAGGCAGTGTTGTACTGTAGCTTCCAATAGAACTGGGTAATGTGTTAATTGCAGATGATGTTACTACTGATAGAAGTAGCAGGGTGAATGACCCAAAACATACCATGAAAGCAAACCAAGGCAAAGAAATAAAATGCTGTTGAATGGCACAGTCATTCACCAGACCTCAACTTAACGGAACACATTTTTCACTTCTTAAAGACAAACCTGAAAACAGAAAGACCCACAAAAAAGCAGCACCTAAACAGAGAAAACTCAGCATTTGGTCATGTCCATGGGTTCCAGACTTGAGATCAATGACTGCAAAGTTCTTATCCAAGTATTAAAGACAATCCTAAATTAATTTTAACCAAAAAATGGCTACATTGTTAATGTGATATTTTTTTTGTTAAACCTCTTGATGTAAAACTGAAAGTCTACACTTCTCTATTGCTTAATTTCAGATCCATTGTGGTGGTGTACAGAAGCAAAAAGATATTACATTTTAATTATATTTATATCATGTTATATTTTATATAATTTAATGGAATAATTTTCTAATTTTGTTGTCTAGCAGACATTGACATGTACTTTGCTTTAGCCCATATTTGATCAAATCTGTAATGTTAGTTCCATCTCCAGGTCAGCTGCAACAGCGAGTACAGAGTATAGGCACATTCTCCACAGCAACACGACAACCAGTGAAAGCCACTGCCTACGTCAGTCCCACGATACAGGGTCCCATCACGATGCCTTCATCTGTTAGTTTAAACTCACTCTCCAGCAATAGTGTAAGTAAACCCAGCAAAGCCAGCACTCCACCCGCTACAAGTCGCAGTGCTCTACCTCGACCAGCCTCCTTCATTGGCACCAGTGGGAACACACGCAGCAAGATCGCTCAGCCAGCTCGCAGGTAAACACAGTCTGAAACAATCTGTTGGCCTAAATCCATACTAGCATCTGGACAATATTAAGTCTTTATATAGACCAATCAGCCACAACATTATGACCACTGAAACATGACATGAATGACATTGATTATCTTGTTGAAATAGCATGTGGAAATGGGTGGAAGGCAGCAAGTGAACATTCTGTCCCTGAAGTAGATGTGTCGCAAACAGAAAAAATGCGTAAGGCATGCGTAAGGATTTGAGCGACTTCAACAATAAATTGTGATGGCTAGACGACTGGGTCAGAACAACTCCAAAACTTTCACTCTTGTGGTATATTTCCAGTCTGCAATGGTCAGGACCTAACAAAAGTGGTCCAAGAAAGGCAAACTAGCGAATCAGTGACAGGGTCATTGGTGGCCAAGGCTCATTGATGCATGTAAGGAGCAAAGACCGGCTATGTAATGCAATCCAATGGAAGAGTTCCCTTTGCTCAAATTGCAGGCAAAGGTAATGCTCTTAACCGGTCAGAATGGCCATGCTAACCCACATCCACCACCAAAGTATTTACAATGTGCACATGAGAATCAGAACTGGACCACAATGCAGTGTATAAAGGTAGCCTAGTGGTACCTGTGGAAGAGATGGCAGAAAGTTGCACAGTGACTGTGTGACTCTGGCAGTGTGACTCTGGACAATGTTCTGCTGAAAAACCTTGGGTTCTGTCATTCATGTCATGTTTTTGACACATACCACCTACTTAAACATTGATGTTGACCAAGTACACTCCTTCGTAGAAACAGTATTCCCTGAAGGCAGTGGGGTATTTCAGCACGATAATGCAACTTGTCAGACTGCTCAAATAGTTTAAGAATGGACTACTTGAACGCAATAATGAATTTGAGGTATTGACTTGGCCTTCAAATTCTCTAGATCTCAATCAAATCAATCTTCTATGGCATGTGCTGGAAAAACAAGTCTGAGCTATGGAGGACCCACCTCACAATTTACAGGATTTGCAGCATAGGTTCACAGGTCTAGTGGAGTCCATGCTTTGATGGGTGAGGACTGTTTTGGCAACAAAACGGGGACCTACTCAGTATGAGGCGGGTGGTCATCATGTTATGGCTGACTGGTGTATAATGTGCATACATGTGCATACATTGCCTGATTTTGCAAGCATTTTGCAATTTAGTCATTTTAATTACAGGTTTTAGGATGTTTTACTGTGCCATATCACACAAAAATGCCTGTGTTGATTTTCATCAGCTTACTGACTCCGCCAAAGAGTATGGCGTCCCTGAGTGCCCTTCGTGATGCGAGCTGGAGGGATGGATGTTACTGATGCTGGATATCCCACTGCTAACAGTGTTTCAGGCCCAGCTGGCTGGGTAAAACTGTTGTTTACAGACAACAGAAAAACGATTTAAGCTTAAAATCATTGATGTGTGAACATGGAATGGTGTACGACGGTTAACACAGCTAATTTCGTGTATGCCGTATACATACAAAAATTGCAATATGCCCCAGTGACCAAAAACTTTGATTAGAACATTATGCAAATGATTGTTTACATGTAAGGTATTCCCCCATAATTAAAAACTGTTTGTTATTTAATTCTTTATACTTACAGACAACAAGTAAAATCAAGTAAGACTACATAAGACAGATATTGTTAGCTCTTAGTGCCTAATGGTAAGTGTTTTAAGGTTATGCTGTAAGTAATTTCCTGACTGCCAAATGGCCCTTTTTATTATCCATTGTTGGTTGGAACTGTTAGGTCAGTTTTGTTAAGTTTTATTTCACAAACCACATTTAATACTACTGGACGCAGATTTGTAAGGAAGCACCTTGATAAGTATAATAGTGTCAAAAAATAAGATAACATTGAAACTGTGAATTTCAATAACTACAAATGTGAATACTGGACAGCTTGCCTTTGACACTATTACAAATACATTAACAGACTGCTCTTTTAGCAAATTGGCTTTAAAAGTGTAACATAAGTACCGATGCCTTGTAATACGATTGCGACATGCATATTGTGTGTTTACAAGCTGCTCATGTGAAAGAGCATTGCTGATGGATTGCACATCTTGGTAGGAACATGAAGGAAAATTCGAATAAGTGTATTTTAACATTGAAATAAAGGTTTTTCAACTGACTGACTTCACTTGAACATGTTGAATACTTGATGTCTAAGGAAATGCTACACTGTATGCCTGTAGATGGCGCTATGGCAGAGGATTATCATAGGTGCAATACACCTTACTTCACCACAAGCTCTCAGATATAGTCAGGTTATATTCATATATGAGTGAGGATATGATGCAGGGCATATTTACATTTCACTCAGCAATATTTGTATAATGCCATTTTTTGAAAGTTTGATTAACTTTAAATATAGTTTAAATACAGTTGAACTTTAAATACTCGAAGAGTTACCTTAATCTGGTTATATAAGCTATTTAAACCTGAATTTGGACATTATATAATTTTCTATTCATTGATGGTCCATAGCCCATACTTACAATAACTATACTACCGTTCAAAAGTTTGGGGTCACTTGCAAATTTCTTTGTTTTTGTTTAGTGATTTATTTTCTACATTCTA
>JAOVVA010000051.1:14287824-14301807 GCA_028565275.1 Leiocassis micropogon
TAGAAAGAAATAAAAATCAGGAACGATCATGGAGTTAGAAAGTGACCCCAAACTTTTGAACGGTAGTGTATATATTGCAATTATATACAATAAGTATACAAAATCTCATATACAGTAAAATGTATAAACAGTCTAAACAAGTATATGTGCATCTGAAATCATATTGTTAGATGAATCTTAGTTAAGTACTGTAACTAAAGCAACAACAAGGCTTCTGCTAAACTGAACTCGGACCCACCTAGAAAGTAAATGGATAAGCATGTGTGGCAAAACAGGATATATGCATTATCAAAAGAATATATGATACATGCTATATACTTAGCCTGCTATGAAAGATCGTTAGGTTTTGATTTCTTACAAGACTGAATAGGTGATTTTTAATATATTCAGATATAAAACACTAAATAATAAAGACTTAGATCTGAATTTTGTGTGTGTATGAAGACCATCAGTTTTCTCTCTGTTCAGGTGCTGGTTTTGTACTGGTTCTGATGGAGTGTTACGTTGACGGATATTTCTGAAAGGAATGTGTGTAAGGTCCATATGAAAATTGTTTTGTCTATTTCTATGTCTTTCTTCTACTACATGTTTTCTTGGGGATATATTATTATTATTATTATTATTAATTAGAATCATTCTTTGGGAAGCTTTAATGTAATGTCCATACTGCACCTTGATTTGGGTTTGAGTCATTTGTAAGGACTTGTAGATATTGCCAACCTTTCATTTAAAATGTACAAGTGAGAGTCTCGTGGCATAGCAATGGACATGATTGGCTGAGCATAGCTTAAATGTAAGCTTAATTTCTAACAGAGCAGATTTGTATTGGACAATCTCCATGGTGACTCCGAACCAGTGGGAAATCACTGACGGATGTGCAGCAACAAAAAGTAAGTGCTTCAAATGATTTTTTTTTATGCATATATAATCAGAATTTTAAAAAAGGTTTTTTGTATGTAATAGTATTGAAAAAAGTTTCAAATGGTTAATGCAATAGAATGGAACGATGAGTGAGAGATAATGCGTTATGCAACACCAGAGCAGCTGACTTTTCTTTTTATTCATGAAAACATAATGGATCAGCAGGATCTGGAAGCAAGGAATGGTGTGTAGAGAAAATGCCAAGTAAAGCTCAAGAGGTGAGCTGTGTAAAGACTGATTTCATTCAAATATTTAGTGGGAAATGAATACTGAAGTGTAGACATGTAACAGTTAGTGCAAACTTTGTGTCTCTTAGGATGCTGTGATCAATATGAAGTCTATACAGGATATTTCAAAACAGCTGGGCTTTGAGTGGCCAGTTCTTGCATATGAACTGGGCTTCACAAGACCTGAAGTCAGGCAGTTTCATGCCACATCTAAGGAGAAGAGGGATCAGGCCAAGAGTATGTTGGAATCCTGGTAGGTAATACTGCTAACGGAATCTTTTATCTAAACACAGTTTATTAAGATTTTATCACTGTATTACACTGTATTACGAGGGGGTATCAAAAGTTTTTTCGAGATTTGCACGCCACAGAGCCGGTCGCTTTTGCTGTAGTCCTCCCCCAGACAGCTTCTAACCTGGCAGTAGAATACGCTAGGTTGGCCCCTGGGGACAGATTCTTGATACACAATGCACAAAAAGTTCTGTATGACGCACCAACAATGGCAGCAATGTTGTGGATGGTTCACCGATGATCATCGTGCACAAGTTGCAGAATGGTTTCAACATTTTGGGGAGTTGAGCTCGTTGAAGGTCTTCCTGATCTTTCGTTGTCTTCCAGTAATGTTCTTCCAGTCTTGAAGTGCGCATGCCACTCAAAACACCTTGGACGACTCATTGCAGCATTGCCGTAAACTTGCTGAATCATGTCAAACGTCTTTGCCCAGTTTCACACAGAATTTCACATTCACTCTTTGTTCTGACTTCATGTCCATGATGAAATAACAGACATGGTACTGCACAGGGTCAGAATATCACCAGGTTCACAGCTCCTGATGTACACAGGATGATGTCTTTTGGCACACTGACTTACATATAAAGGTCGTTGCTCCCTGTGTCTGTGCGTCCAGCCTTGTCTTGAGCATGTTACAAAACTAGTCTTGAAATTTTGTGATATCACCTCATATATATTCAAGCAACATTGTAGTACTTCATTATGCAGATATAAATATAGGTTGTCTTGTTTCACAGGTATGAGAGGTCTTGGGATAAGCCTAATAAGACTAAAGTGCTGCAGGATGGACTGGAGCGTGCTGGCCGTAGAGACCTGGCTGAGAGGCTGCGCTGTCTTCACTGGGGCCACCAGAAACTCAGCCGCAGGGTCGAGCTGCCTTCTGCATTCCCTTTTCTCATAACTGTCCACAAGACTATAGATAACAAAGAGGCCCTGAGAAGAATTAATGAGCTTAATCGCAGTTACAACTAATATCTTTGCTGGGGAAGAATAATATATACTTAAATTCTCATATGACATGGATCCTCGACTTCAGTTGTCAAGGACCAGTATCCAGCACTGTTTGTAATTCACAGTCACATCAACATACCCAGAGACCCTGGTGTTGAACAGATTAGTTGAAGCATAGAGTTTGAGCATAACCAAACTGGGTTGGACACTGGGCCTCCTGGACTGGATTTCAAGATCACTGTCACATATTCTGAATATTCCAAACATAAATTAACTGGATTTATCATACTGAAAACGCTTTTGTAAAACAATACCTGATTTTATTTTTTTTATTGAAGGACATTAAAAATAATTGATTTAACACTGATGCACATTTGTAATGCTTTTATGCTATTTAAGTAAACAGACCTGCATTAGTCTACTAAAAGTAATACCCCAGGACATCTGGTAACTTATACCCCAGTTAGACGCCATGATTTTATTAGATTTCGAATCCCAATTAACTAACTGAGCAAGTAAACAAACAATTTAAACAGCAGGAGAGATATGCAGTAAATGATGGAGCAGCCCCTGGTCGAGTCAACCAAACCCGCTGACGCAGCGCTCAGTGTGTGCAGCCAATCAACGGCGTCTGCTTCCGTGTTGGCTGCGTTGCCAGGTTTGTGAATTTACCTTACATGGCGGGTGATTGAAATAAAGGGGGTCGACGTCATGTCATTTCTGCCTGAAGCCATGGCCATATACTGTACACTACCTCAAAACCGACCGTAAAATGTAAAGTGTTTTCTCATGTAAAATGTTCATGTACTAAAGTTGGGATATTAAAGATTGTTTACATTCATATTACATTATTTGCCTTATTTTATTGGATTAATTACTGATGATTTTACGAACTATTATACAAGTACAATAGAATTTGTAAATTAAGTGTTTCGGTGCAATTATCAGCACTTGGCTCTTTCTTGCATTTATAAATGCAGTACGAAAAATACTCTTTTCCCGACTAATCTTGCCTTCTGTGTTATGATTGGTTACAGAAAAATTGGTCTCACCTATGATTGATTAGAGTCTCTCAAGCGAACCAATCCTAGAACACAAAGGCGGGACCTGAAATCAGCATGTGTTTGGTGTAGTTAAGAACTTTATCATACATATTCTAAACTGAACTTCTTTAGGCTACAAATAACCACACTGAGAGTATATAACAAAATTGATAAGAGTAAATAAAACTATATCTTAATCAAGAGGGCTAGTAATAAAAGGAACAAAATGACAAATGCAAAACACTGCATTCTTAGAATTTTTTTTTTAACCATCTGCAGTTTTTCACGCAGCCTTTGTGTTCATTCATTCATTCATCTTCTATACCACTTATCCTGTATATGGTCACGTGGCCCTGGAGCCTATCCCAGGATAATCTGGGCACAAGGCGGGGTACACCCATGGACAATTTGAGAACACCAATTAACCTAATCTGCTTGTTTTTGGAAATAAATAAATAAAAAAATACCCAGAGAAAAACCCACCAAGCACGAGGAGGCCATGCAAAGTTCATGCACACAGACCTGAGGGAACAATGAAGTCAGTCTTCTTTAGGCTACAAATAACCACCCTGATGGTGCATAACAAAACAGATCAGTTAGAGTGGATGCACCTATATCTTAATCCTGAAAGGTAGTAATAAAAAGAACTAAATGACAGCTGTGAAGCACTGTATGCTTAGAATGATATTTTCCCACCCAGTTTGCATGTGTTTCTGGAAATGTATTCCTGTCTGGAAGCCAAAAAGGTGGAATAGTTGTTAGCACTGTCGCCTTGCACCTCCAGGGTCCGGGTTCAATTCCCACCTCGGGTCTGTGTGCATGGAGTTTGCATGTTCTCACCATGCTCGGTGGGTTTTCCTCCCACAGCCTAAAGACATGCAGATCAGGTTAACTGGCGTTTCCAAATTGCCTGTAGTGCATGAATGAGCACGCAAATGTGTGTATGTATGTGAGTGCTTCAGGGCCGAAACGACCCTATACAGGATAAAGCGGTTTAGACAGTATGTATTACTCAGTTGTAGAATGTGATGCCTTTCTCACACCAGCATCTGTTGTTATAATGCCATTCACTTGGTTTGAAAGTAGCTCTGTTCGAACACCATTGCTAATGCAATATGCTGGCTATAGGCAGTCTATAAAACATACAAGAATTCTACTCTATAAATCATATAGGAATTCTACCTTCAACATGATTCAAGTTTCAAGTTTTATTTTCATATGCACAGTAAAGAAACATGTTCCCCCAGTACAATGAAATTCTTCCTTTGCTGTCCCCCAATGAATGCTGCTAAAACAGTAAAAACTAAAATAAACATAAAATAGAATAAAATAATAAAAATAAATATGGGTATAAAAAATAGGTATATAAAAAAAAGATATATATCAAACATAGAATTACATCCAGAATATGAAAATATGAAAAAGTATCAATACACTGGAAACAGTACAACTGTGTGCAAATGACGTCACAATCAATAAGGTAACTGTCACAAACTGGGAGCAGTTATTTTAAAATGATTCAATTTAATTGCATTTTATTTTCACGTCGCTATTAACAACGGAAATGATCGCAAATCAGCTTTACACAAAATGTAACATTAACGGTATAAACTGGATTGGTAACTCCCTGTGTTGATAAGGACCCGTTGAGATAAAGGCTGCGGGTTTTGTGCATACCTGGCAACCTTGTATGTTTGCCTATGCCGCGCGACGTCGCTATTATCTCAAGAGCAAGATGAGTCAACCAACAAGCGGGTGAAACAGGCTCTCTCAATCCTCGACTATGATGGAAAATATAATACAATCCAGGTTTTATTTAATAACCATGGCTGCGCTGTGAGACAAGCAAACGCTGCTTCTTTATAGCATTGAGAGCTTGTTATGGTGTCACAGCTGGGAATGTGGAGGAAACAGCTGGCCACAGTGGGACTGAACTGATGCAGAATTCACGGAGGTAAATCCGACAGGAGAGACAGAGGAAAAAGAGCGAGAGAACTGGATGGCATTCAGCTCATGATGGCTTCAGGAAGCTGTTTCAGTGGTCCGGAGGAACTGGAGGATTTGAGCCATGCACTGAATTTGATGAGAGAACTGAAATGTTTCTACGACTCCCAACTTCTGGTTGATGTTCGTATTGAAGTGGATGCAGGACCGGAGACCTCAGGATGCTCCTCCAGACCCGAAACACAGACATTTTTCCAGTGTAACCGCAACATCTTGGCGGCAGCAAGTCCATATTTCAAAAGCATGTTCACAGGAGGACTGTACGAGAGCACTCAGAGTAAGATCACGATACACGATGTGGACGCGGAGTCCATGGCGCTCATTATAGACTACTGCTACACCGGCAGGGTCAGCATCACTGAAGCCAATGTGCAGAAGCTTTACTCAGCCGCCAATATGCTGCAGGTCGAGTACATCAGACACGCCTGCGCTGATTTCATGACCAGACGGCTGGATTTGTCGAACTGTACAGGCATCTTGAAATTTGCCGACACCTTTGACAACATGGACCTGAAAAGCAAAGCTCAAGCTTTCATAGCAAAGCACTTTTCTCAGCTCAGTGCCAGCGGAAAGGAGCTGTGTGAACTCGACATGAAACAAGTCAAAGAGATCCTCGCCTTGGATTCCCTCGATATTGACTGCGAGAGGAAAGTGTGTGCTGTTGCAGTGCGTTGGATCGAACATAACCTGTCTCTGAAAACGGAGGACGTGTTGTACATCCTTAAATGTGTCAGATGGTCACTGTTCACGGAGAAAGACCGGTTCTATTTAGATAGCCTTAAATCAAAACCTTTTATCAAAACACACCTGCCGAGTTTGCCAGATTTGTCAAATACAGGAGAGAGCAGTGTCATTTCTATGAACCATACAAAACAGAGAATTGGGAAAAGTGCAAAAGAAATGGTCCTGTTTTTTGGCCGACCAAATGAACCGTTCATGTGTTATGACCCGTACACTGAAGAGATCTACTCCATGTCATCTCCTGCCATTAATCTCATGAATCAGAACTTTAAACGTTCTCCCATGGAGACATTTTTAGTTTGCGTCACGCCAGAGAACAGCCTGTACATAGCCTCGCACTTGTCAAAGCACTTTTGGGTGTATGATCCATTGCTGAATTCCTGGCAGGAGCTGGCTGAAAGACTGCTAGGGAGAATGCATTCATACATTGGCTACCTCAATGGGTACATATACATTCTTGGTGGTCGGGACCCAGTATCAGATGCCAGACTGAAGGAGGTTGAGTGCTATAGCATTCAGAGGAACCAGTGGATGTTTGTCGCTCCTTTGCCTCATTCCTTGGGCAAGATGCAAGTTGTGACAGTCAATGAGCAACTATATGTAGTGAACAAGCGAAGAATATTGTGCTACGAGCCCAAGAGAAACCATTGGCTCCAGCGTGGCTCTTTAAAACGCAACAAACTCCACAAAGCCTGCGTCTTTCTGGATCAGATTGTGTGTCTTTGTGACATCCCAGTAGTGAAGGTGTATAACCCAGTCCGAGGTGAATGGAGACGCATCGCGGACATACCCATCGATAGCAGTGCTCTGAACTACCAAGTTGTGCAACACAGAAATAAACTACTCCTGCTTACTCTTGCCATTGTCCATCACAACAAAAACAGACTTGTCATACATGAGTTCGACGCTTCTAGAGACACGTGGAAAAACGTGGTCACCATGTTCGGGTCCTCGTTTGGCTCGATAAGTCTCTCTGCACGCATTTACACGGCTTGCCTTAGTTCAGGACAGAACTTTGTTAGCGAGGAGGATGATGACAGTGGCTCCAGTGTAGACTGGGACTTAGGATTGACTGATGCAGACTCAGATTCTGGCAGCTCGAGCTCTTTTTCTGATGAGAATTGGTAGCAAACACTGTCTGGATATTTCAGTGTTTAATTCATGGCTTTTTTTTATGTATTTAAGTGACACAAAAGGTCTTAAACTCCATCTGATGATAGGCTTTGCAGAACTGTACTGATATTATGTGGCTGGCCATAAGTAACATCATTTATGTAACAGCACAGAGGCTTTGCTTTTACTTGAATTTATATTATTTGTATTAGTATTACTGGGTTAAAGGGTACTGTGTTAATGAATACCAGAAGATGATAAATTATTTTCTTAGATTAATGATAACAAAATTAGTGCTTTTACAGGTTAAAGTGTATCTTGTTTTTTTATGCATTTACAGATACAGACCCATTTTAAAAAAATATATTTTCAGTTTTTAAATACCTAATTTCAGTTAGATTTCTATTCTGATGCATATAACCATATTTTGGATCTTATTTCTTTACACACATCTATCTCACATTTACATTTACATGTAGGCATTTGGCAGACATCTATTGTAGAATGAATGTGTATTGAAAGGGTGCCACATGTCCGAGTTCTCTGTTTCCTGCTACCTGCCTAAAACATGTCATTTATGAGGACTGGAGATGCTAAGTGTAGAAATGTGTGTGTGTGTGTGTGTGTGTGTGTGTGTGTGTGTGTCCTGAGATGTACTAGCAGCCCATGCAGAGTGTATTCTTTCCTTCAGGGATTGGCTTTGGATTCACTGCAGCCCAGACCAGGATCAAGCTGTTTCTGAAGATGAATGGATGTCCGTAGAACATAAAATGCTTTATTGCTCCAGTTTATTTGTTTATTCCTAACCAAGTCATCTTTTAAACTCAAAATTGCTGTACCTGATGTGTTTTGTGTGTTTTTGTGCGATATATCATTCTGTCTAGTAATCCTGGTTAGTCTGAGGTGAGTTCGCGCTGAGCTCAGCGGTCTCTTCGTGTTCTCGCGATACTTCATGGGAGCTCGGACTGATATGGCAGCTGAAAACAAAAACGCCGATTTGGATTCAATCTGTGACAGAGACAGTCTTGCGAATTATTCGTTCCAGGACAGTTTTCAGACAAGGGTATTTAAAATAATTGTCATCGGCGACTCGAATGTTGGGAAAACGTGTTTGACTTATAGGTTCTGTGAAGCGAAATTTCTTAAAAACCCAGAAGCCACAATCGGAGTGGACTTCAGAGAAAAGACGCTCGAGCTGGATGGAGAAAACATCAAGGTAAGGTTAAAGCGCGTGGTGTTATAACATCCTTATTCAGCGTTATTACTCTGCTACACAGTCGTAGCGTGTTATACACAATAATGTAGCAGTAACAATAAGACCTTACTGAATACGCCATAATTATCTAGTTTTACATGTGTAAATTATTAAGTGTACATTATTTATGATGTGTCTCCTGATTATCATGTGTCCAGTATTAAATGTGCAATAGGCATTTGTCTTATTACTATAAATAACCGTTGATGTAGAACATTCCATTCAATTCAGTTTTATTTATGGAGAGGTTTCAACATGGTCATTGCAGCAAAACAGCTTTATGGAATCAAAAAGAAAATTAGGGAAATGAGTATAAAATGTGTTAGAAAAAATGTATAAAAAATAAAATGACTAGATAGTCTCTGGTGAGAAAACCACAAGGAAGAAACTCCCTGAGATGGGAATAGGAAGAAACCTTAAGAGGAACCGGATTCAACAGGGAACCCATCCTCATTTAGGTTCCAGATAGCAGGGATTAATTCTGCAGCCATACTGTGGGTTAGGAGCCTGGAAGTTCAGTATAACAGGAGAGGTGTTTAAGTTATTATATGGAGTCTGCTTTCATTATTGAAGGCGCAGTTACAAAACTAACATGCAGTAATAACATAATCAACCTGGTTTGAAATCAGTGATTTTATTAAAAACGTAATACGCAGTGCAACAGCACACGGTTATTGCTCAGGCCCTGTCTGTGTTAGCCAGCTGTCAGTCTTTTAATTGATGCTCCCTAAATCCGCCTTCATCCCAGTCACACCTGCAGTGAAAACATAGCGGAATCTCAGTGCGTTTGTGTTAATAATGTAGTCTACAATCCCAAAAATTTGGACACACCTTCTAATTCCATGTCTTTTCCTGATTTTAATTTCTTTCTACATCGTTAAACAATACTGAAGACTTTCAAAATATGTAATCTACATTACATTCAAGAGTTGATATTGAGATTGATACGTATGCTCCGTAAAGCCTTCAAAAACAGCTCTATTCTGAGGTGCTGTAAATTGGTGATTTCTGACACTGGAACTTTAAATGAACTCCTCTGTAGCAGAGGTAGGTTTTCGTCTTGGTTTCTCTTCAGGAGAGCCAGTTTGATCATGGTGCTTGATGGGTTTTGCAAATGCAATTGACAATACTGTTCTTACAAGAACTATTCCGAAACGTGTTATTTCATAGTTTTGAAAAAAATCCAGTATTGCTATAGAATATAGAAAAAAATCCAAACTTGTGTCCAAACTGATACTATATATAAAACATTGAACTGTTTAAATGATTTACTTTATGTAACAAATAAAGCAGATCTCTTTTTTCCCTTAGAGATCCAAGTAAGGTCATACTTTGGATGAACAACCTTCAAGGACGTGCATGTAATGCTATCTAACTCATGACTAGTGACAAAAGGAAAGTGAAAGCAAAGTTGACCATTCCTGCAGCAGGGAATATACATATTCATGTACAGTATGAGCCAAATAGCATACAACACATTTAATAAACATCCCATGAAAGTTATATCATGACAACCCTTGAAAGCACTGGTAACGTGGGAATGTTTAACCAAACTCAGATTCTTGTGGCATGCTTTGGGTGCATGAGTAGGTCTGGAGGATGGATTTAAGTAGTACAAATACCTTAATTAACTACTAGAGTCTTGAACAATGCATTAACAGGAAACACAATCGGGATTAACAGGATGTCTTTCCTGAAAGCATTGCAATATTTACATCACTGCAACTGTTAGGTATGGAGAAGAGCATGCTACCATTTAACAGTAGATTGGAGGCTGCGTGTATTTTATTTTTATGATAGTGGTCCAGACAGTATATTTGTTTTCAGTTGCAGATTTGGGACACAGCTGGACAGGAGCGTTTCAGAAAGAGTATGGTGGAACATTACTACCGCAGCGTGCATGCTGTGATCTTCGTGTATGACGTAAGCAACCTTGCTTCTTTTGAAAGTCTGCCCGAGTGGATTGAAGAGTGTAGACACCACTCAGTCCCACTGAATGTGCCCCACATCTTAGTAGGAAACAAATGTGACTTAGGAAGAGGAGAGGTTCCTACCCCACTAGCCCAGCGACTAGCTGATAGCTATAATTTCCCACTCTTTGAGACGTCTGCCAAGGACCCTGCTGAGAAGGAGCATGTGGATGCCATTTTCCTCACCCTAGCCCACAAGCTGAAGAATCACAAGCCTCTGAGGCTGAAACAGCTAAGTGGAAGCACTGCAACACCTCTGACCAGCGAGCAGGAAGAGAAGGACCTCTGCTTCTGCTGAGATACTGTGGCCTTGTTTAACCTATTTAATATGATGATGAAATAGTAAGATGTTCAGGTTAGATTTTGAACTTTTTGATGGTTTTAATGGAACAGAAAGGAATAGAGGGCAACTATTATAGAGGGCTAACTATGTGCAATTAGCAAAGGTGTTACTTATTCTTTAAAGCCAGTGTTTACCAGTAAATTAGTACAGTGTTTTATAGGAACAACACAACAGCACACTCACTGATGACGCAAACAAACAATTGCAAGAATTGCAGAAACAAAATTATTTAGAAACATTTAATTTACAGAAAAATGCCCTTTTACCATGACAAACAAATATTTTTGTTAAAGCATATCACTAATTTTTTACATTGCCTTAAGGTCTAGGGCATGTCCATCTTGAGCAGCTAGACATGTTTTTGCAAATGTTCCTTTCTGTTCATGGTGTTTTTTTGTCACTTACAGTAGTGTTCTTTTGTCAGTTTGCACAGTGGTTACAGCGTTTCATTTACATTATGTCTGAGCCAGAATTCACTGATTTTAAAGTCATACTGTAAAAAGGGAATTAACTAATTGTGTTCAATATCCTTTGATCACATGCTGTAACATGTCATAATTCATAACCACTAGTTCACAATAATGTGCTGCATCTATTTATTGGAACATAAAAAAAAGTCTGATTATCTTGCATGATTGATGCCATCTATACTTTTGGCAGCATTGCACAGTTATCACAAATATCAGTGTTTATTTGTGAGTTATCACAAATATCAGCAAACACTACATAATATGTGAAATTTAGCAGCTTGATCATAATTGTATTAGTGAATAGGAGTGCTGCTTTACTGATTAGTGTTAAGAATGCCATTAAAGTATTCTCAAGGCTTGTCCTTCAAACAAGGGAATGCGTTCATTACCAACGCTTAACTACCAGCATGACAACTTTATATATGTAACAGCTTACTCTAAGCTCAGCATAATAAACCTACAGATAGAGTCAAAGATACTAATCCAGCTCACTAAATTCATTTAGAAACTTAATATTAAATTTGTCTTGTGGAGTATAATTGAAAAGAAGAGCTAGATTCTGTTATTCCACTAGGGGGCAAACTAGAGCAACCTAAACTCAGGACCATATTGGTATAAAGGTTACTATAACAACATCTTTCCAAAAGAACTTATTTTTGGGGTTTCATGAGACATATGTCTCTGCAGCCAGTAAGCTCCAAACATGTGCTACAGCTCCAAACAGGCTAGCATGTTAACATGTGACAGCACATTTTGTTGGCAGATTATTCTATGGGCTAACTTCCTTTAACCTGACATTGACCCTAATCCTAAAACGTGTGGCTCATTTGGAACTGGCTTTGGGCTGAAAAAATACACACTTGAATTTTACTGCAGCTTGGGTGAAACCACATGCAATGCACTCTCAACTGTCAAATGTGATCACAACTTTAACGATCCCCCTACAGTATTATCATTGTGGTAATATATGAATGCAGATATGAACCTTTAAGGCAGATTGATTGATTCTGAGCATTAAGTCTTGTAATGTGACTCCAGCCTGTGACTCCAATATTTTTTTTTATATATATGCCTGTTATTTTACCAAACTGTAACTACATGAAACTACCTGTTTAAAATTTTTTTTAATGAATTAAAAAAAAACATCAGCACAATGTCTACTAGTTAATATGAATGTAGTGCGTTGTAATGAATCATTTCAAGTCACTGCACCGTTGTACCTGCTATGAATGAGCATGAGATAAATAAACAAATCAACAATTTAATCTGAATCCTTAGTGAGAGGAAAAAGCTTCACTTTTGTCATTTTTATGATGTCTTTAATAATTTGACCAAGTACTCTGTTTTGTGGAACCAATCTCTTGAATTTATCTAATTAGCCAGTAACGAATGTCTTAGTAAATAAATAAAACACATAAATATATAATTCATTACTTTCCCATTTATTTTTCTATTTATTTGGATGACAATCACAGGGAAAACATTTATAAATGTACACAGCAACATCTGATTGTGTTGCAATGACTGTCAGATTAAACAGTTACAGTATGCATTAAAAAGTCATGTAATAACTATCTTGATTTGATGAACAGATAGCATTTGATATGCATTTGACATTTTGCTTTATTATTTAGAACATGGTTTGGAAATACTGTTTTTAAAAATTAAGAATGATGCTTTTTGCACTTCTTTAGGCAAACAATGATTTGCCTGTACTTTGTTAAATGATTTAAAATTCATACTATTTCCAAATACAAGTCAAATTGACTAATTGAGATGAACTTTACATTATATAGCAAGACAATGACTGAAAAACACTGCCAACACAACAAAGAGTTTCATCAGGGAGAAAAGGGGAAGGTTTTTAGACTGACCAAGTCAATCACCAGACATTAACCCAACTGAGAAACATTTCACTTCCTGATGAGAAGACTGAATGAAGAAACCGAGGTCAAAGGCTGGAAAAGCATCACAAAAGCAGAATGATATGGTAATGTTAGTGGCTCGCTGGTTTGATTGAGTTACTTCAAGGATGAACTAGTCGACTACATATTGAGTTATTATCGGTATGGTTATATTAAGGTTTTTCTGTGTTTGTTTGTTGTCAACATTATATGACCCCAAAACTGTTATTGCTCAACACTGCAGCACTAAAAGGCATCACAAACTACAAACGTGTTTCTCCATTTGTCTGCAAACAGTCAGTGGTGTGAAAAACCAGTAAAGCAGCGCGGGACTTCACACCTCATGGAAGGTCATTTGTGAACTTCTGAACCTTACTTCACATCATTCTGTTAGTTTGAGTCACGTTTAAAATAAATAAATCAGAACACGACACGACGTTGTTGTGAGGGGTTAAAACCAGAGTGTAGCTGTTGCTTTTGACCACCAGATGTCGCTACAAACTCAATATTAAAACAAAGAATCCACCCTTTAGGACCGTGATAACAACACCAGCACTAATGTTCTACTAGTGATCTCGCATATTATTAGTTTCGATCCAGATTCTCTCTCTCTCTCTCTCTCTCTATTCATTTTCTATACCACTTATCATAAGTACAGGGTTGCAGAGGTCCTGGAGGGTACACCTGTGACAGGGTGCCAATCCGTTGCAGGAGATATATCCGTTGCATATATACTGTATATATACTGTG